>JAUMHQ010000073.1:1364105-1389511 GCA_032361165.1 Enteromius paludinosus
TCCATCCATCCATCCATCCATCCATCCATCCATCCATCCATCCATCCATCCATATTTTCATTCATTCAGTCATTCATTCATTCAGTCATTCATTAAATAATTCATTCATTTACTTCATTCAATCAATCATTCATTCAATTTTTATGTTCATTCAATCTGTCTTTTCTTTTCTCATCCAGTCAGTATTTTTTTCTTTCTTTCTTCCTTTCTTTCTCAATTGATTATTTGTTTTATTCATTCATTCATTTATTAGTTGTGCTTATTTTTTATTGCTTTCATTTATTAATTAATTCATTAATTTAGTTTGCTTTGAAT
The DNA here is from genome assembly GCA_032361165.1 of Enteromius paludinosus. Lineage (NCBI taxonomy): Eukaryota > Metazoa > Chordata > Actinopteri > Cypriniformes > Cyprinidae > Enteromius > Enteromius paludinosus. Next base: position 1,364,421 of record JAUMHQ010000073.1, read on the forward strand.
GATTGATTCATTCATTCATTTATTCATTCAGTTTTTTGTTCATTGTTTAAGTCGTTTCCTTTTTCATGCAATCATGAAATTTCTTTCTTTCTTTTTCTTTTACTTATATTGTATTTATCACGTTGAATTCCACAATTACAAATCTGAGTTAAGAGAGAGAAAATGGAAATAATGAATATTGCACAGACGTTAATCCTAGTCCTTTAATGTGATTGATCTGATTGTACTTTGCTCATAAATACACAAAACTTTGACCTTGCTTTGGATTTTTACATTGGCAGAATAAATATAGCCAAATTGGCCATATTGTATCTAAACTGTGTGTGTGCTGATGTTCAGCACAATAACATTCTTGCTTGTGTGACTGCTGAATTACTTATAGTTTGTTATGTCATTCAGCATATGCAATATATTCTATATAACGTGTCATCGAAAGCATCTGTACAGACCTAGAATATGCAGCAAATATGTGTTTGCTTACTGCTTTGGTTCAGATATACAAGACAGTCCTGAGGACTGACTGACTTACTTCCTATTACTTTATGGTGAACAGAGGAGCCAGAACAGCCGGAGCACAGGATGGAGAAGGTGGAAGTGGAGGTTATGGCAGACAGGTGGAATCACCATTGCATAACAGACAGAAAGGACAGATAGACATCATGCCTAGATCAAACAGGGCTGGAAGAGCTATTAGTGTTAACAGTTACTGTTCATAGAGAGAGAGAGAGAGTAAAGTTGGAAGAAGAAAAAGAGAGAGTCCTCCAAAAAGCAAGGAACACCGGGATAGACATCATTGAAGATAAGCAACCAGAAAACTGCACCGACCACCCAAATGGCTTTAATTTCGTTACTCTGAACAACCATAAGTGGTTTAAAATATGCTTTTCCTTCATTTTCAAATGACTTAATAACAAATCTTTAAATTAAGCAACATGAATATTGTTATAGAAACTACACACTGCTTCTTAGCATTAAATATTGTCAAACAAAATAATAGTTAATAGTGCAATTTAATACACATTATTAAAAATATTTAGTTTTTACATGTTACTTATTACAAAACTACAAATTATTACAAAACTATATTTTTCTGTTAAGTTTATTTTGTCTTATATTTATTATGCCAAACAGCAGAGCAGTGGCTATTTGTGGAATATTACCATGACATATTTCCCCAGACGTAAAAAAATACATATAATTTCAGCCAGCTTTCGCAACTCTATTAAAGTCCTGTGAGGGTGTTGGTGCCTTTTTCCTGTACAGTTTCCTGTTGTTAATTACTCACTGTACACTACATTTAAAACTTCAAATGTAGCTCAAGAGCTTCACATTGGCCTTCAATCACATAACGTCCTTTAAACATTTCTGGAAGTCATCATACGGCACAGATTAATGTTTAAAGAACGTTGCGTGTTTGCCGGGTATGAAATGCTGATGGTTCACTTGTGTGTGTAGCAAGTGTGTTTGCTGCAAACAGAGTCATTTCTGCGTCCCCTGTGACCAGCAAGCCAAAGAACACAATAAATGAAGGGTTTATGCAGGCTGGTGTTTACAAAGGGTTTCACGTGAGCGTGTTTCTGAATGTTTCTGTTGTAAATATTAGCGTGTAAGAACTGGAGGTGACATACTTTGGAGTAGGGCGGATCTCTTGTCCATTCTTGTACCATTTTAACTCCACGGTCGGGTCAGCAAGGTCCACAATTAACCGGATCTTTCCGCCTTTGTCCACCTGATACGCAGGTTCCAGTCTCTTGGCAAATGCTACAGTGGAGAGTTAAAGGAATAGTTCACTAAAATATGAAACATTACTGATAATATAACCTCATGCCATCAAAGATGCAGATTTGCGTTACAGATCTTGCTCACAACTGGATACTCTGCGGTGCATGGGTGCCGTCAGAGTCCAAACAGCTGATAAGAACATAATAATAATAATAATCCATCAATAATAATGTCATTATGTTTCTTACAAACACACAGCTTTTCACTTCACACGATATTAATTGATAAATTAGCATTTACATGATTATTGTAAATGAACTTGGATCCGTCCGTGAGCCAGAGATGTAAGGCGAAATTTCTCCAAATCTGCTATGATAAAGAATCTACATCATAGGATGGCCTGGCTGAGAGTGCAGTTTCACTCCAGACGATTAAAAGTGTTGAAAACTGCACATTTAATAGAGTTTAAATCAGCACCTTCACTCTTTTTCTCTTCCTTTTTGGTTTTCTTCAGTCTTTTCAACAGGCCTCTGAGATCGGTGATGCCATACGTAAAAGCAATCTTCTCATATTCATCAGGGCGGGCATTTTTCAAAATCTCCCACACATCCACCTCAGGAACTTCCTCTTGCTTGTGCTCCCTGACATCACAGAGCAGTAAGACAGTAAGAGGTCAGAGGTCATGGCTAGAGCGCTTCAACATGTGTTGAGGAACCAGATGGCTATGTAATGTTCATAGGCTTTATCATAAGAAGAGAATGATGAATGTTCCACTACTGCCTTCCTTATATCTAGTTCCTCAAGACATGTCACACAAAGAGATGGGCTGGATAACCTGCCTATGTTATGGTAACCTGTTACGGGGAGAGATGCCTGACTAGTTTTTAGCAATACACAAGGGTTGACTTGATCAAGGAAGGGATGGTTCTATGTTTATGACTGGGGACAAGAATTTAGTTACTGTACTACTTTTCGATTTTGATATGACTGGAAAGGATAAGGTCAGTAAAGAGGGGAGAACGTTGTGTTATCACATGAGAGTGCTTGTGATGGATCAACAGACTAAAATCATTTACTAAAAGAGAAGTATGATATTTGTATTATAATGCCATTTATATTAGGATGATAATATAATTAGGGCTGTCAATGTAAAATTAAGTCAGGTCTCAAAATTAGGTTTAAGTTTCTAACTAAATTTGGCATAAACATGAAGAAAGTAAATAGACAATAAAAACCTATGAAGAGTACATAATTCTATAAGTATTACATTGTTGGTGTTCCAATGCACAGGAAAAAAAAACATAATTATAGATTGATCGACAGCCTTAATTACAATTCTTCATTCATTAATAGTATTCTGTTGACACTATAGCTTAAACTGTACCCATCTCTTTGCAGGAGCCCTATCTAAACACGTGGCAGTGTAGTTGTTTTCTTTTATATTAGGGTTAGAAGTTATTAGGAGTGAATATTGTTATGCATGATCACAGTCATTAATGATCAGGGTGTAAGACGGTTAAATCAGTCATCATCCGTTTTTGTCATTCAGCTCTCTTCTTTCACAGACATTTCCCTGAATGTCTGGAGGTAACATTATTATTTTCATGTTTTAATGTGTGTTTCAAATCTGTAGTTGTTCAGGCAAGTATTAAGAACACCGAAAGTTTGCAGTTGCAGTTGTGTACCTTGTTTCTCGAGTATAAATCAAGATTCCATTAACAAAAGTAGTGATAACACTATTTAACAGCTTCATGTAGAAGTGTTCCATCAACAACTCATAAATGAGTGGAAAACATTCCCTGATCCTCAGGTTCTGACCTTTAAAGGGTTGTTTCCATCATTTCTGAGCGTTGCTGAATCTTTTATGAATGCTGTCTTTAAATAAAGTGTTACCGGACTACAGTAGGCCAACACTCTTGCTTATACAGTTCCTGTTCATGCTTGGGAAGCTAAAGGATTATATTACTTACCAGCGATAACGTCTAATCGATTAATTACCTATGATACTAACCTGCCTTGTCTGAAAGCGTAGGGAAGAAAAAAAGAGACAAGCCAAGATAATTTTCTAACTTTTCGTTGTTTCCATAATGCAGGAGTTTAACTTCTAATATTAGCTTACAACAAAGCAGAACCTCATGAAAAAAGATGATTTTAAAAGGCAAAACTCAAAAAATGCGATTGTGCAAATGAAGATACTGTCTGTGAATCCAGTATTTAATTTATGCGGCAACACAATACACATGTTTGCATTATGCAGTCTTATTTAAATGCCAAAATGTGTATTATTAATCATAATAATAATAATAATGGCACACAAATATTGTTTTTCACACTTTAAGGAAAATGTAGTTGCCTTGTTGCAATAAAAACATGAAGAAAACATTTCATGTAATGGTGCAAAAAGATACTGTTGGTGTTTAACAACAGTGGAAAATCAAGTATAATGAAAAAGACACCCCTGTCAGGGTGAAAGATGGAAAAAAGGGCAAAAAATAAGAAAGAATTGGTCCCATTGGGGGACCAGACTGGAGTTCTCACCTATGTTTGAGAAGCCCACTAAAGTCAAGCTCGCCTGCATCGTCTTGGCCTTCACTGCTGTTGTTCACAAGAGATTAATGGAAAGTCAATCAGAAAAGTCACAAACATCAGAATCAAACAATGCTAAAAGAACAACGCAAGAGCCTGCAATCTCTGCATCCAAAACGAATGTAGGATTGAGGTGTACACAAGAACGTTTCGCTCCGCGACCGAGTGCGAATACACTGGCGTTGGGCGAACTGATTTGTGCACAAGCTCCTAGTGGTCCCATGACTGATTCTCCCAACGGTACTTTGGGAGAACAGTATGAGCTTGGATAGTTTGCGTTGCTTTCTGACACATTGTTGGGGTGGAAGTTCCCAGTGCAAGCGTTGGCCTTTGAACAGTTCAACACATTGGTTTGGTTGGTTGGTTTGGTCGACGGGTGGATTTGGTGGTAAATATTTTTGACAAAATGGTTAACTGAGAACTTTCTGGTAACCCAGTCCTTTAACAAACCATGTTCATGTACATCGATTTGTTAAGGATTACTGGAACAGAAGTCCTGGTTTAATCGAGTAAACATTCACAGAGAAGATCCTCTGGCATTTTGATGCAACATTTCTCCTGGAAAGTAATATTTTAAGTATAATAATTGTGAATGATATTGTAACAAAATTTCTTAAAAAAAAAATTTAAAAAAATACCCACACTGTAAAATCTAAGTAGTTGGGCTTACTTAAAAAAAAACATGCAAACCGATTGCCTTAAAAAAACGAAGTAAAGTGAAATAGAAGGAGTATGTTGTTCTGACAAACGCTTAGTTAGTATAGTTTACTTAAATGAGAGTTATAGTTAATAAAAAATAACTGTATGGTGTACTTGATCCTTTACTTTAGGTTTACTCACTGACTTAGTATAGCTACTCACTGACTCCCAGAGTGCATTGCGGCAGAATTAATTATGCAGTTGCTTTGTATTAGATATTGTTTTGTTAATTTGCTAATTTAATTTGCTGTCTTGTGTCAGCAGTAACACAACAAAAAGAGCAAATAAAATTGTTATAGAATTGATGAATGTGAATTTCATTTAATTGTTACCATTGTTGTGATTCGCGTGCTGAATGATGAAGTCAATATGTGACTTCAACACATTATCACAATAATTTTCAAGTTTTATTTCATCCAAGTTCTCAAGTGATTTATGAAAAATTTAAAAAGTGTAAAAATAAATTTATCAATCTCAAAAAGAATACTTAAAAAAAATCACTAGATCAAAATAAAATAACTATATAGTAGATTTACTAAATGGTAGGTCATCTGTTAAAAGTCACCTATTTATTATTTTTCTTCCTTTGAAACCAAATGACTCTGATTTCATGTTGCATCACTGCATATTAAGGAAGAAAATTATAACAATGTAGACAAAGTTCTAAGTGTCCAACCAAAGCGAACGCTTATCACTATAATGGTAAGTAAAAACAAATTGAAAAAGGGAAAAAATTCAACATTTTAGGAAATTCTTATGTGGCATATGTGATGTTCAGTTGTATTGAAAATTAGTGCACGGCTTCCTCTCACTGCTTTATTAACGTCATTACTTTTGTTGTGGCTACTTGAATATTCTTAGTAAGGCTTACTCATAGCAGCAAGTAAGTCATTTTACTCGTCAAAAAGTATCTGTAACTTAATGAATCCTAGTAAGTACAGGTAACTATGAATATATAAGTAAGGTATACTATTGGATTTTACAGTGCAGATTTTAAAATATGATCCAACAACATACAGTAACAAAATCAGTTATCATTATTATCGTTGATTTTATCACTAAAAACACAATTTTATATTTTTAGCCATTTTCTGAACATTGCTAAACATTTCTTGTAGAAAAAATAATTTCCAGGGAGTATGTTCCCCCTTTACCTTCTTTTGAAAGCTGAGCGGATGTCAATGTTTTGAGAACCATCTGAGACTTCTGGGGGAAAAATAGCACACATAGAAACGATTATATTTTTTTTAACATGTAACTGTAATGCAAAACCTAATTTACATGTATTAAGTCTTAAACATTTAGTCTTCACTGTCACTTTTGATGAAATTTCATTTAAAATCATACTTTTGTATTAGTGTCTTTGATCATGCTGAATCACAAAACAAACCTTTGACCTCCAGGTCAAAAGAGCAGCTATCAAATTTGTCTTTGTAGGTGACCTCACATCTGTAATTCCCCGCATAGTTCTCCTTCGCCTTTATAATGTGCATCTCAAAGGTGTGAATCTACAGCAGAGAGAAATAAATGCCAAGTATTACTAGGAGAATAGGAAATAGGCTTCTTCACAATGCATTGTTTGTGTCCGATCACCTTGCTAAAGCGATCGAAAGATTCCTTAAGCTGCAGATGCTTCCCGGTCTTGCTAGCCAGATCCATCCACTTGCCCTTGAACCACTTGATGGTTGGTTTACGAAGCAAGTCTTTGGCCTCCACCTTAGCAATGAAGGTGATATCTCCACCTTTCAAACAACAATAGATGGTTTGGTTGAATAAATGCTGCGAGATCTAAAAGATGTGCATACGAGCCTGTGATAAAAGCTGCAAATACTGACCTACATTGATGGAACCACTCTGAGGCTTTTCAATTAAGAGAGTCGAGAGCGGCGGAGTCTCAATCTGTTTGTCGATCTCCTCTGGAGGCTGCCCGTCCCCCAGAGACCACACTGACCAATTAGGAGAAAGAACACACTTACCACACTCATTCAGTTTTTTTTTTTACTTTATAATAACTTTCATTTTTTTTTAGCATATTATTGTACTTGGTGAACAGTTAGTGCACATTCAAATAAAGATATCTCTATTTTTAAATATGCATCAAATTTCTTAATGAAAGTTATTATAAAATATTTGAAATTGATATAGCCTTAACTGACACGCACACACACACAAGTACTCAACAAACACACAGCGACACATCGTCATCACACATTGCTGCCACAAAGCAACACGGAAAGCATAAAGACACTGAACAATGAGCTTTAAGAAGAAAAGAAAGAGAATCGGTTAACATGTGTATATATACATTGTGTAGCAAAATTACTTCGGGAAATACTCAGATTGCTCAGTGAGATTTCACAGATGTTTTTAGTCAATGATCAATGATGAGATTAAATCTTCACCTGATAATATTATGACCTGTGCCATTCATTTTCCCATATAGTGTGAAAAAGCAGATGATCTCCAAAAGCCCTCAAGTTTCTTTCAAGATGGGGTTTGGGATTATGACACCGCTCTAGACAAATGTACCCATGTGCTGGTACCATTTGGCTCTCCATTATGGGAAAATTAGGCACTGGAAGCGTCTTATCACTAAACATATTCCTATCGCAGCCTGTGTTTTAACTGGCGTCTAGGGATCAGTCAATGCAACTACAGGAGTTATAAAATTACCTGAGTCTTTTCTCCCCCTGGTTGACTCAGGGTCGCTATCATCTAAACAGAGACAGAAAGAAGTTTACAGCATATTATAAGAAATATTACTGTAAAGTCCAGTGCGGCCAACAAACACGCTAGGTAACACACAATAGCACACAATTCCACATATAAAACATGAACAGAAAGCAAGAACAGATTGTTAATGGCACTCTATTTATGGAAATGGTTGTGTCGTTCCATATGTGTTCAGTTGTCTTTTCAGGAAACATTGTGCTTAGAACATCGGTAAAGTTACAACCGTTAGCCTAATTTCTGATTAATCAAAATGTAAAGGCTGTCTTACTTTAAAAGTGTTAAAAATAAGTGTTATACTATTCTAACAACTATTATAATGTTTTAAAAAAGTATTTTTAGGGTGAAATGAAACATGGAATTATCAGGAATGTAAGCGTTGGAGAGTGTTACACTCAAAGGACAAGGCTCTTCTTTAAATAACTGTATTAATCCTCAACCTAATAATCTAAAAATAGCCATATCTCTGGGCAGAAGTAATAGGGGGCATTAATTAGCGAAAGTCTCTTACTAGGAAGGTCAATAGAAAGTTTCTTGGGAGTGTTGCCATCTTCTGTGAAGGAAAACAAAATATTATGTATTATGAGTATCTGTTTTAGTCTGTTTATTGGCCTAAAGCAATTTAATGATGAAAAGTTCAATTTCAAGAAGTAATTAATTAATTTTCTTCCTTTTTTACTTAATTTTGCATGTGTTTTTACTTTAAATTTACAATACGTATACAATATTGTATTGTATGCAAAAACATGAATTATGCATTTCTGTACAAGCATTATGTGTATAAATACTGTATACACCTTAGATGTCTCCTGCATCCCTTCCTTTATATAGATATGATCATATATTATATAAAGGGTCTAAATGCTTGTAGGAATCAGGCAAAAATCACAAACATGAAGTGCATGTGTTTTTGCACACGCGTTCCTTTTGCGTAAATATTATTTTTTAGCTGGTTTTATTCTCCTGAAGTATCTGCCTTTTGTATTTCAAAAGCTTACCTGGCATTTTCATAGAAACATTAGTAAAGAGTGTACACAGTGATTTGATGAGGATGGGTCGTCATGGTTACCAACCTGCTGGAGGTGGAGGTGATGGAGTGCTGGCGGTGACATCATCATCTTTATCTGAAATAAAGGTGTGATTGACACATACACCAACCTATCACTGAACTCCATTTCCAGCCGCAGACCAAACACAGCATGCATACATGAACTTTTAATTCAACATGAACCCGCTTGCATTTAAAAGATGGAAAGCTGTTTCGGACAAGGATGACAGGAATGGTATGTGACTTTTGTGGCTGTGTGTACACGTGTAAGGATAAGAGTGTGTTTAGCAAGACAGAAGCGATGTGGATACAACCACAAGCTTATCTTGTGAAGCAACACGCATGTGGATGGAAGGAAGTGTGAGGTTATATTTTGGCTTGCCGGTGAAACCCATGAGCATTTTGCAATACACAGAGAAAAGCTATGCTTTAATTGCTGCAGAGGATTCATTGTGTTGCTACAAGAACAGATTCGGCTTCTGTAGGCCACATTATTAAAGCCTTCAAGAAAACACAAAGCACATATACGCACACATCTCCACACAAAACACACACTGACTCGTATACTTCTCTGTCCTCCGTTGTCATACAATACCTTTTATAGTGGTAGCTTTTGTATTAGCAGACTTCTTCAGCGAAGGTGCTGATCAGTATGGATTCAAATGTTAGTGGACACAAATACAAATAGATTACAACATCTTAGTGGACTTTTCTTACTCTTTCGGACTTGCTGTGGGATTTACTGTACACCACACACATGCATGCCAGATTTCTTAAAGGCACTGTCAGTACAGTCCACTAAAAAGTGGCATTAAATGTAACTATAAACGAGAATTTCCTTTGAAGCACTTTTCTGCAGGTTAAATGAAAGAGACCTTTGAGTTGTTGGATGGTAGCGGGAGATCTGGTAGAAACACCAGGGTCAAAACATGTGGTGCTGATGGAGCATTAAAGATCTGTATCAGATCAGGGATATTAGACGGTTAGACGAGATGAACATCCCTCATGGGTTCAACAAAACTAAATATGATGGAAAATACTGGTTATTAATGCTTGTGTTGATATCAGTGATTATTAAGGTTTTGGCTCCACATGTACTTGACCCAAACTGTATGCAACTTGAAGTGTTGGGGTGACAATTTTAGCCATTTTTAGCAACAGTTTTTTTCAGATGAGGTTTTATTGAAAAAACAATATTTATATTATGTCATATTAATACCACTAAAATTACCTTGGCTGAATGCAAACTGTGCATTTATACAATATTCGTGTGAGTGTGTGTGTGTGTGTGTACAGGTTTATGTAACCCTTTTGGGGACTTAAACCTAAATACATATAGACTGTAGGTTCCTATGGGTACAAAAGCTTATAAATACAGATTGAGTTTTTTTGCGACAGTAAAATGCAGAAAGTTTCCTGTAAGGGGTAGGTTTAGGTGTAAGGCCATAACAAATACAGTTTGTACAGTATAAAAACCATTATGCCTGTGGAGAGTCCCTACAAGCATAGCTGACTAGACTCTATGTGTGTGTGTGTGTGTGTGTGTGTGTGCCTGTATTCATGCCAGTGGCGATCAGTAATTCTACTGTAAACAAAAAAAGAAATCCCATATATCCTGTAATATATCTTCTAAAATTGTTACTTTGTATGTCACTTGTAGCTTTGCAAATTAGCTTGAAATTGCATCCCCAACGCTGACATGTTGTTATTAGGGTTTTACTCTTTTGCGATACTCACCGGGAATTTTTGAGGGGCCGGGCACCTCTTCTTTTACCTCAGTCACCTCGATATGCTTCTTAGCCTGTGCTGGGTCAGGTTCACTGTGCCCGTTCTCTACAGGCTCTGTCACTATTGGATGTGGGTCTGTGACCTCACCCTCTATTGGCTCTAGTTCAGTCACCACAATTACTACAGGCTGTGGCTGAGGGGTCTCAGCAGCAGGCATGGGCATGGCTGACTCTGGTTCTGTGACAGTCGCTATGGCCTCTGTGTCTTTGGTTGCCACTTTAGCCTCTGTACAGCAAACACAGCCAGGCTAGAGCAGCAAGACTTCAGGAAGCCACCTTCAACTCAAATGCTTACACATGCACACACTCGCACAGATGTAAAGTGACTAAACTGGTCAAATATGTGCATTACAAATATTAGCAAAATTGATATATGTGGTTTGATATAAACACTTATTTTGATTGCATTTAATGGCATTTTTCAAGTCAATCTGAATGTGCTTAAGTGTCCAAAACAGATCTAGTCACTTTACATCTATTAAAACTATAAATCCCAAAAGAAGCAAAGCACAACAGGATCTGCAAGCATCAACTTGTGAAAAATTAAAAGTTATTTTAAATTTAATCTCTACAGATGTTTGAAGGATATTTGTAAATAAAAATAATACATAAATGTTAAATATATTGATTGTTTTCATTGTATTTACTGTATTTTATTGTACTTATTTATTTGCATATTTGTAATCAATAGCTATTAAATAATGTGAATTAATTATTTTCATGCATAAATTGCATGTGGTATATGTATAGTGTGTGTGTATATATATATATATATATATATGCACACACATATTTTTTTTGTACAAATATTTACATTAATAATAAAAATATAATAAAATAATATTAAAATATAGATATATTAAAATATTACACATTTACGTTTTTTCTAAAATATCCATAAATTTGTACAAAACAACTACTGATTAGAATAAATTATTCTCCTGGGCAAAATGTGTATATTTATTTAAAATACATATTTTAAGAATAAAATATATAATGCAATATAATATAATAGTATATGTATTTTTTATTAGTAAGTTATTTATTTGAATGTTTTATATATAAAAACTATAAATTGAAATGTTTTTGGTATCCACATTTTTACTACAGTCAGCAATTAAAAATAAATTTCTCTTGCACGAAAGGTTTATAGATGTGCAAAATGTACATTTATTTAAATATTATACATTTAAATGTGTAAATACCTGTATATTTGTGCATAACCACAGTCAGCGTGACTTTTGCATTTCTACTGCAGTCAACTTTATTTTGAAAGCACAGTAAACAGTTGATGCCTGCACACATGTCTTTCTGTGGGTGTCCTTTGCTTCTATTCATACTGTATACTATACCTTCACATCAAACTTCTCCATATACTGATGTGCATTGCAGAACCTGATTTTGCTGAGTTCAACATGTCCCTGGATCAACATCTTTGTTGACCCTGGAACAACATTGTGATTAGCCAATCAGATTTGAAGAAGTTTAGGCTTACAATCAGTGTTCTATCAGTCATCTATCATTTCCTCTGATTTTAGGCATTACTCAAGGGTATTGTTCGGTTTAGGTGTAGAGATATGGTCAAAACTAAAATTTTGGAATAAAATGTTGTTCCAGGGTCAACAAAATATGTTAACCCAGGAACACGTCGAACTCAGGACAAAATCAGGACGTGCGATGTGCATTTGCACAAAAATCCTACCATCCATACACCAGAAGAGGTATTAGTACTGGCGCAGGTGTGGGTTAAGGTGTGGGCCATTCTTTTGTGCATGTCAATGTGAACCCTTATAAGCCCACTAAAAGGTGTGTGTCTGTATTGTAGTTTGTGTGCTGGTTTACCTGAGCTGTTGTGATCACAAAGTGACAATTTGGTGGAAATCACAGTGGAACAACAAACACTCTCACACACGTGAGGTAAGAGTGCCGTGGGTGAAACCGTGAAGCGAAAGAAACCAAAGGGAGGGGAAACACATGGATGAACACCTACCTTTGGGGGTCATCACAACCGAATTCTCAGATGGGGCGTCAGCAGAGTCTGGGGCAACATTTTCTGAGTATGTGACAGACATAGCGGAGGAATGCAAGTGCCTCTTTCAAAGCATGAAGCGTCAGCAACACATACAGATGCACATATATGCTGAAGGACAGGAGACAATACAATATACTCACTCACAGACACTTATATACATTTATATACAGATATATATATATATATATATAAATGCTATCTCACACACATACAGAGGGCCTCTTTCATAAAACACAAGCAAAAGAAACTTCTACTTGTCTTTCAGAAAAGTTGTCCACTGTCAGGACAGAAGAAAATGGAGAACTCCCAAAAAACATTAATGATCTCTGCAGCGTGAAATGGACATCATTCAATATTTTTTGTATATGTCAATTATTTATATAGGGTTTCTTTCTATCACTGGCTGTAAATAGAACCATAGAAATAGTACCATACCGAATATGTCCAAACACTATCCATGTGATCACTTGCACAAGCCAGAAGCATAATTGATTGAAGCCAAATATTTTTCTAGAACCTCAAATGAGAAATGTGTACCATATATATTATCAGCACGCTGAATCAACAACCCATGATCAGCTGGACAGAATACAGGGATATATCTGGCTGATATATGGAATAACAGTGATGTTCATCTGGTGAGTAGCCTACTTCACATTTATGCCACATTTGCGGCACAGTGCAAGTAAATAGGCCTGGGCTTTACTGAATGTGTATATTTTGTTGCACAAATCGTGTCATATAAAACATGTCAACATCAGTACTTCCAGACACACTCAAAAAACTCAATCATCCGGTGGTTCACTTGTGTCAGGTCAATGTATTATATGTTTTTCTCGTTGTAAATGAATCATTAAATATATATATATTTTTATTAGCCTATTAGCCTCATAGGAGCTTAGTCTGGCCAAGCTGCCTTACTACCCACCTTCTGGGAGGCGGGCTTAACCTGTGTCCATCAGAGAGCTCTGTATACTACTGGACGAATCTACAACCAATCAGACCACTCATTCCGATGACGTATGCGTAGTGACGGAACCTGAAGCCACCGTAACCAATAGTAGCTAGCTTCATTAAAGCAGTAGGAAAATGTCTTTACGTACTTTAATTACTTCTGCTCCGTTTTCAAAGAAAACCTGTCATGAAAATTTCTCAAAACAGCTGCAACAGCAGAGTCGAACGATTGTTGCTGCTCGGTACACGACATGTTTGAAAGCCGGTATGGTCGCAGAACTGCTGCGTCATCGTATTAGGCGTAGGCCTATTATTAATGAAATGGTAAGAATAAAAGTGCCGTCACATTAACTTACCATTGGGTGAATTTACGCACGTGGTTATTTTTTTTATAAAGCTATCCGTTATGTGGAGTTTCGCAAGAGGGCGACAAATATCTCCAATGCAGATTTCGCAACAGGTTCAGGTTGTTTACATGGTTTTATCACGTCGAACAACAGAAAACTGCTTGGTTTCACTGTATGTTTAAACTGTGCTTCATACATCGATAGTTTATTTAAAGCTCTGGACTTTAGGGTCTAGCACTCTCCCCGGCAGTGGCTTCCCTAGATTCCACTGGCAGCTGCCACTAGTCGCTACTGGCAGTGGCAGCTCGTGATGCAAGCTCAGCTGCCACGGTTTTTCTCAATGTTTTTGCTGTTTGCTCGGTAAAAAGGAAACTGTTCTAGGTTGCATTCAGTGTTGTTTTTTTTAAGTGCCCCTATTATGCAATTTTTAAAGCTTGCTAATATTGTTTTATGAGTCTCTTAAAACATGTTTACATGGATGCAAGGTCAAAAAACACTTTAGTTTTCTCCAAAAATAGATTTATTTTTACCCCATTTCTAAATGATTCGTAAACGACTCTTGTGAAAACCCTCCTTTCGGTGAGCCCTCACTGCTGTGATTGGTCAGATGGCGCGGTTCTTTATGATTGGTCTACCGCTACAGCGTGTGTCGGAAAACGAAACGCCAGGGTACAGCGTCTTCTTGACATGATGTAATCCATGTGGAAATTGTACTGTTTGTGGGCGGGCAAGTTGTTCGTGACGTAGATCACGGGTGGACATTATGCATGTATGTTACTTCATGACGTGTAGCTGTAACAGAAAAAGATTCAAATTGCTGACGACTCGTTTAGGTGAATGTGGCGACTCTTTTTTTTTTAATAGACAAAAACTTACATACAGTACTACATGACACACTGCATGAAAGATCATATTTGAAAAGGCATAATAGTTTGTATGTATTTTATTTTACATTTATTTCAAAATAATAAGAAAAGACAGTAACTATACAAAAATATTTAATTTGTCTGCTGTTATTTTTAACTTTAACAGCTGTTGAATTACTTTCTACATACTATTGAATTTTAGACTTTTTATTGTCACATTTTGTAATACTTGCTTTTATTTTTATATTTTTATTTATTTTTGTAATATCTATCGTTTTCTAATCCATACTTCTTTAAAAACTATCTGCCTATATATATATATATATATATATATACATATAACGATCGTGACTCTTACCGAGCAAACAGCAAAAACAGCGAGAAATCCCTGGCAGCTGGGGATGCCAACGAAAGTTTACTGTTTCGATTTTTCAGTTTACATTTCCAAACATTATTTTGTCATTAATTGTAGAATATTGTCTGCACAAGGAGTCTGACAACAGCCAGTGCTCCACACCGAGATCTGATCATCATCCAGTCTGTCTAGAATCACATGAAGAAACAGAACAAACTGTTTGGAAATGGAAACTGATATTTCGCTACCGCAAAAGATAGAAATAACCAACGTAAAACCTTTTTCTGTTGTTGGTGGTAAAAATACTAGTGGCCTAAGACTTTTGCACAGTACTGTACATACAGAGTTTTTTTTTAATTGAAAGTGGAAGATGAGCAAACAAGCTTATCTGAAAAAATTCACCACTCACCTTCAGGTTGGCCATCATCTGTCAGGAAAAAAGAAAAACAGCTCCATGAAGTTTTCTTTATTTTAGGTAAGGAGGTTTTAAATGACTGTGCCCCTATTACTGTTTTTATGCCACTTGGTTGAATATTTTGTTATCTATTATAATGGCACTTTAACTCAAGATACTTTTTCAGGCCAATGTATACTGTATATAAAGAACGATGAGTGCAGCTTTGTCTGTCTTTAAAGCATTCAGGGTTTTTTTTAAGCTGGGTGTCAGTGAGCAGTGTTGTGTTAGTTGCGGTGCACATGTCTAGACATATAGTAAACGGTTTAAAGAGGCACATGTTGACACAGCGTTACAGTAAACCCAGCAGAGCATGATGAAAGTGCTCTTACAGACCCTGATGTGATTAGAGGTGTTAAACAAAAGCCTAACAAGATCAATGAGTGCATACATTCCTAAGTATGACAGTTCTAAAATAAAACTGCTGTTGTATTTATAGATTACCATATAGCATGGACACTTGACTGGCACCTGATCCCCTTTTATAGAGGACAAAGCTTTAAATGATCTCTTCTTTGATTTTACATAGAAAGCCCTGATGTAAAAATGTATACCTATAAACAGAAAACATGAGATCATGTACTATCATCACTATGGGATTGAAAAAATGAGTTATGTTTATCTCTATAATCAAATGTAGTATTTGGAGTATCCTGATTTTCATATCTGCATCACAAACGTGTTTTTGTCACAATTTTACATGCATTAAATTGATCAAATGACAGTAAAGCCATTAATAATTTTGGAAAAGATTTATTTTTAACTGTCTATGCGTCAAAGAATCCAGCAGAAAGGATTTGCCCTTAATATATTAAGCATCACAACTGTTTTTAACATTGATAATAAGAAAAGAAATGGTTCTTGAACAGCAAATCAGCATGTTAATGACTGCTGAAAATTCAGCTTTACCATCACATGAATAAATTACATTTTAAAGTATATTCAAATAGAAAAGAGTCATTTTAAATTTTAATAACAATATGTCACAAAATCACATATTTTACTGAATTTTTTTTATCAAATAAGCATAAGAGACTTTTAAAAACATTTAAAAAATCTTACAGACCCCAAATGTTTTAACAGTGATGTATCTCCTGTAATCTCACATGTGTTTCCTTTAGAGTTTTGTGTCTATGTCTCAAACTGTGATCGCAAATCTGCACTTGAATTCAGACATTTCAATAAAAACTCAAGCTCAGCTATGAACAATTTCCATCACATACTGCAGGCACCAAATAATCTGTGTTTACTGCGTTTATATCTGTATACCTATCTTTTTTACTTTCTAGGGAGGTTTAGGACATACGTATGAGACCATGATGAAGTTGGACCATTACTGAGAGCTCCATTAGGTCTCTTACAGAGCAATCTCTGAGCAACAAACCGTTCTCTCTATTATACATGATGGAAATGTCAGCAGGTTTGTCTCGACAACCCGCTCCTGTTGCCTTGGCCCGGGCTGCTGTGAATTCTGTGAGGATGCCAGCTTAGGCTGAGCGTGGCACTAAAGGATCTTTGTGAAGCGTTCCGAGCGCGATCGCTTCATTCCTGCCCCCTGCTGTCAGGAGCGCATGTGAGGAGGGCCAATGTGAACACCTGTGTGCTTCTCCTTGTTTAGCCTCTTGATATTTTGGACATCTCTCAGCTTTCAGCTCCCTTGTTTTGTTTGCTGTCTCTGTCAGTCTATCTCTCTGTTTTCTACAGTTCATTGACACTCACTATAGCCTCTATTCTGTGTCTTCTGTAGCTTCATCTATTGTTTAAAACTCCTAAAATGTCTCGCCAAAATGCATTATACTTCATAATGATAATAAATCAAATTAAATTACATAGGACACAATTAAATGGGACCTTAAGCAATGGAAGAAAAAAAAAGTCAATCAAAAGAGTCAATCTCTTCATCTGATAGCAGGAATTTGATCACTAAAATAACATAATGATATTGTTATCATTACTATTCCCCCTAATAATTAAAAAGTACTACTACTAGTAATAATAATAATAAATCAAGATGTCTTTTGAGACACCAAATTTACATAAAGATTGGAATTAATAATTAATAATTAATTTACCTAATTATTTTATTTTTCTATTTATTTTGTGCATGTCGTAAGAAAAACTCAATAATAATAATAAAATTGAGATGGGTTTACATGTTGATTAGTCTTTATAGAAACCTAATCTTTTTTTCTCTCTCTCTTTTTTTGTCTTGTGCATGATGCCACCCCACAGATCACGTCTTTTGGATCTCTCAGCCCAGATTTGGCAATGACGTGGGTCCTTCCACCCATTAAAGAGCCATTTATGTTACAGTTGAGCTGGCTGGTGTGGCATTCTGCCTGTTTCGAGATCCCCCTGGCTCATCCAGCAATAACGACCATTTTGAAAGGTATTGTTTTACCCTCGCAGCGCAGCACAACAGTATGCAGGTATGTTCAGCTGTCCCTACTGCTGCCGTGAGGACAGACAGGCTCATGTTGTCCCCCTACACACCAACGGTCGTTACTAACCGGCCCCTTCAAGCTTAATATAGATCGAGTTTAATCCTCATTTATTAAACATTTTCAGTGACGTGCTTTTTGTCTGCGCTGCAGCTAACTTTTTAACCTTTTTAAGCTAACCAGTGTTTCAGAATTGTAAAACTCTAAAAAACAAGTACTCTTGTACGTGGAAGTCGTGCTAGCTTTGCTGGGGCTGAGAACAACACGCATCAGAGAGCAGATGACAGCTGGGATGTGTTATTTCTCTTAGTGTTGATTTATGAATGATCTGACATGAAGGAACGGCACTCTGACTTCTTTGACTGAGAAAAAGCGAGAGTGACATACTCAGGCTCCAAAATTAACACTCGCGCAAGTAAAAGTTGCCAATTGGCTTGTAACTGTATAGGGTAGCGCAACATAATACATGATAGTTAAAGTAATTGACGTGCATAATTAAAACGAATGACATACAGACCATCTACAATTAAAACATAGGATAAATGTTTTGTGGGATACGTACAGTAAAATGTTCTTTTCTGTGACATCCATGGCAAAACAGTGGCGGAATATTCATTACATTAAAACCACTTGAATTTTAATATAAAGCAGTGTGTAATTCATGACTAATTATTAATGTATTCATTTATAATGGTTTGTGAATGGAGCTAAATTTATAGCCATTAGCTGGTGAAAAGATAATTTTGGAAGCTGGAAGTCAATTTTGGCCCCCCTTGTAATGCAGGGTGGATTTGACTTGGGGATTATTTCACCTTTGACCTTATCTGTAAGTCAGTACTCAAAGGCCAGCTAATTATCCAGAGAGCAGACTTTCACTGACTTGATACGGTTTCCTTCCATTGTTGTTTTTCTAAGGGATGCTATTTGTGAGGCTGGCCTATGTGGATGTAGGTCGTAACCTCCATCCTTTGATATTATTTATCGCAGAGATCAAAGTTCAGACAAACAAGGGCTCAGGATTCTCAGCATGATAGAGACATTAAGTCACTGGATGAAAGATAGAAGTAACAGAGAGAAGAGAGAGAGCAATAGGGATTAAAAGTCTGCTCATTCTGAACTATTCCAGGGGTCTGGAATCCAGTTCCCCGGGGTCCAGCCCTGTTCATCCCTCATCCAGCCTTTTAAAGCCTGGAGTCAACGCTCCACGGCAACCCCAACCGCCCCCCCGCCCCCCATCAGCTGTTCCCCCAAATTTATGAGAACAATCTTTTTTTTTTTTTCAAACAGACATGGTCACAAAGTCTAATACTCTCTCTCGAGGTTATTTTTGGAAGGCATCTACTGTATATGGAATCCATAGTAATTAAATATTACTGTTCACTTATCATCAACTAAATTTTCATCTTTCAGAGTAAACCAACTGTTTGTTACAAGAACGGTTGCACTGCAAAATCACTTTCTTAATTGCAAGTACAAATTGTTTTGCAAAGTTTTTGTCTTGTTGAAAACATTAAAACAATGGAAATTTTTAATACATTTTTAATGAACTACTTTTCTCTAACCGCATTGGCCAATTGTTAATATTTTCTTGGTTTAAACATAAATCTTGTTAAATTTCATACAATTTATGCTTAAAATATGTCAAATCAAATCTTAGTGTCTTATCCAGTTTAGTTTTCAGGTACATATGTCTCCATAAAATGAAAATTCTGTAAGATAAAGATGATATTTTAAGTTTTTTTTATTATTATTATTATTAAAAATGTTATCCATATTATATTATCGGTATTATCCATAGAAAGTCAGTGAGCACCAAAACTGATTTGATTCCAATATTCTTTAAAACTCATACAGGTTTGCAAGGACATGAGAGTGTGAATTATTAATTTTAGGTGAACTTATCCTTTCAGAATGATTAGGTGTTTTCACTGGAAAACAAGACAAAAAAAAAAAAATATTGTATTTATGTTTTCTTGATAGACTGATGGTTTCAGTCACCATATGCATATTGTCATTCATTTTTCAAACTACAAAAATCATGCATTTGCGACGGGTGTTGGGTGCATCTGCAAACCCTGTACCGAAATGGATCGCACCACCTGCCTGTTTATGACCATGTTTATGAGTATCATCAAAATAGCTTCCATAACATCAGTCTTCCAAATCTCCCACATTCTGCATCATAATCCCCATTGTCCAGAAGTGGACGGATCCCATGTGGATATGTTTAAAGGCCGATATTAAAATATGAGTCATCCTCGGAGGAAAGCCATAGCCTGACCAAAAATAAAATTTAAATGTCACGAATGATGAAATCTCAGAGCTGTTGCGCTCATGCATACGAGAGATCTGCTTTCTTTCCAATAAAATGAAAGCCAGTCATTTCCATTTAATAATAATAATAATAATGATGCAATGAGAATCAAAGAGCACACATAATTCCGCATCCTCATACTTGTCCATCCATCCATTAGGCAGTGGAAGCTGATCTCGATATCATCACCCCTGAAATATTTGTCCATCTGAAGGCGCAGCATCCCCACCAGGCCATCAGCATTGCATCATCCATCAGAAATGCCTCTGGCACCACAGTAAAGCTAGGCTCCCTGACTTGAAACCCAGCGCCGAGTAAGTCAGCACCATTCCATACCCAGAATCCAGTATAGCTCAGCTGACTTTGCGCTCCTAATCACCTTGACTATGCACCATCCATCATAGCAACGGGCATGACAATAGTTGCTTTTTATAAAGTTGCCTGGATCATCCCATCATCCAGCACAATTTGAATTCCAAAGTGGCTCCTGATCATCACTGAGCTTTTTATGTCTACTTGGGTCATTTTGTCCTTCTTGTGACTGCAGGGGTGATGCAAGCCTCTTCGCCTGCTTCTACTTCTACCAAGCACCTTGACCTAACATATGTTACGCTATATACAATTTCAAAACATGCAACTCAAAACGTTCTGCATTTTTTGCTATCTTTCTATAATGTAGCATTGTATACTGTTTATGCTTGCCATATGAAGTTGAGGAAACTCTGCAATGTTAGTCTTTCATGCTTATTTGGTTAAAAAACATGATTAGAATGACCAAAGGTGAAACAAACCAGCAAGAGCTGCTAATTTGTTATCAGCATGATTGTTAGTAATGCTAAGATGATATGTACATCTTGATTTGGTCAAATCCTTAAACATTTTTCTACCTTTCGTTCCTTGATCAACAGATTCCCCATGTATTCTGTTGGACAGGATTGGTTCTCACCTTTCTTTGTGGGCTCAGGCATGTTGAGCCGTTCTCCGGTGGACCAGGCACCAGTTGAAGGGGTTCAGAGGTGAGTCTGGGCTGCCCAGTCTGTGTGGCAAGGGGTGTCCTTTAGCCAAGAGGTGTTATGATGCAGATACAGAAGTGAGGAAAGTTGCACCAGAGAGTTTGGAAGTCAAGGAGGATGAGGGCAACGTAGGACCGTGAAGGAGAAAGTAACAGATCTGGGGGTGATGAATAAATGGGGTTTATATAGCGCTCATCCTAGCCACTCCTCTCTGTGTTTGATAATAGAGCCCAAAAAACATCTCTAACACCTCCCTCCCCTTCGCTCCTAAAGTCCTGGGATTAGATGTGTCTCCTCACCAGCTGGAGTCAGACAGCAAGAGAGGGGCTTTGGATAACGTTGCATTGCGGAAAAAAGAAGGTATTTTTGTTGACAAGGTGGCATCGCTTTGAATATTTCACAAAGACTTCTGCAGGGTATTTTTCTGCTGGCATACAACTATTTTAAAATCAGGAATCTAAGGGTGCAAAAAAATCTAAATCCGAATGTTGTTCAAATGAAAATGTTTTAGTTGTAATATTTAAAATGAATTAAGTGTTAATTTATTTACAGTAGGAAATGTACAAAATATCTTCTTGGAACATGATCATTGCTTAATATCCTACTGATTTTTGGCATTAAAAAAATCAATAACTTTCTTGGCTATTGCTGCAAAAGTGAAAAAGTAATAAATAATAAAAAAGGAAAATATGCATTTCAAATATTTGAAATATTAATAAAATAATATTTAAAAAATATACTACATATTTATCTATTCGTGTAAATATATGTATACATGCAAACTGCTCTTTAATACATGGTCTTTATTCCTGCCAAGAAGGTGTTTGTAATGTAGATATGACCCTGCCAGTCAGTGGTTGATGTGACAATGTGACCAAGTTACTATAAAGCTTGGCAAGGCCCATGTCAAGGGCATTCACTATAGGCTGAATGAAAGAGATATTAGTAGGTGGTGTTGTCATCTAGGGGTTCCCAGTGTCTAAGCTCCACCCTTTCACTAGAAAGCCTCTGTGTGATATTTAGGGCTTAGTGAGAAAAATAGGAAACATTTACTTCACCTTTCAGCCAAGTGCCAGAGATCATTTTGAGCTAATGTGGATGAGGGCCAAGGGCTGTGATCTGAACAACCAGGACTATAAATTCTGTTAAGATGCCTCAGCGATGCTTTTATACTCTATACTTAGAATGCCAACCTGAACTCTGACATTTGACATAACTAGCTTGGAAAGACGGTGGAAACATGGGATTGTTGCCATTGTCAAGACTCTAATTATCCTGTTAACACTTTAATTCTCATTATAAATCAGGCCCTGCTTCTTGCAGATGTAAGAGCGGTTTACACAGTGAGGCCCCGAAGCTTTAATAGTTTTAGTGAGCAATTACATGTAATTTATGATCTCAAATATGAAAGAAAGGTTTTATTTGTGTGAAATGGAGGTTAATGTCATGATGTGAATCTTGTCCAGGTCCATTAATTTCATAAAATACATAACGTTTTTAATCAAAAATACATACAATTCTTTAAGAGTTTCTCTGTTTTGAGGGGGTTAAAACAGTTATTAAAAAGGCAGATTGGGATAATTTAAGTTTCAAAAAGTCTCATAAATGATAAAATAATAATAAGTGGTAAAATGTAAGATGTTAATGTTACAACACATGACAGTTGACCAAATGCCTGTGAGCTTTTTAGTTAAGCTGCAGACATGATTATGCCAAAGATTGTACATTTTCAGTTTCTATGAGGGTCATATGAATGACAAAGTAATATTAGACGGTTCTACCGCTCCTGTAACATATTACAAATGAGTTCAGAACTGTTCTTTAGTAATTCCATGCTGTTCTTGTCCTGAAAGACTTAGACAGCAATTATTCAATACGTAGCTAAGCTGCACTTGCCGTTAAAAAGAAATCTTTGTTCAGAATGTGATTTTTCTCAAGTATGTGGTCCCGTTAGCAAAATTAATTTGAAATTGCTTTTATATTTGGCAGAGTGTGTGATGCAAGGTAAGTAGGATATGAATGAAATGCCATCCTCTTGCATAACAAACCATATTGACTGACTAAGTGGATTTTAAAGAGATAATTCACCCCAAAATAAAAATGCTGTCAACATTTACTCACCCTCAATCTGTTCCAAACCTCTATGAGTTTCTTTCTTGATATTTTGAAGAGTGTTTGGAACCAAACAGTTGCATGAGGTCAGTGGGTAACATCAACTTTTTTGCCCTTTTTTGTAATCAGACCCTCCAAACGAGGGGCAAAATATTTTAATCTTGTGTGTATGGCTCTACAGGAAGGGTGCTGGGTAACTGTCATGTGGGCCTGCCACTAAGTACACACAAAACCATTTGGACCAGACTGGTGGTTAAAGGTCCATGACGCCCATGGGGATTTATCTGTCACGGTCACCATAAAAAGCTCAGGCAAGAGACACAGAGTGGCACCTGCCTGCACTAATGCACACACACACACACACACACACAGGAACCTAAACAAAGAAGAACAGATATCCCCTCAGAATTTCAACATCTCATTAAGATTCAGTGTGTTAAGTAGAATTGAGCTTCTCCTCGCGGAGCAGGCAGTGCTTTAGATGTAGTGATCTAGCACGGAATGCATGAATACCCGCTGCAGAAATAGATCCCACTCCTCCCTTTGAATAAAACTCTGCAGGACTATAAAGGGAGAGAAAAGATATCTCTGAATCGCACAATACCATGTGTGAGGAGCACCCTGTGGCCAGTCAGCCAGTCAGACAAAACCAACAATCTGTCTTTTAGTAGGGCTTTGTAGTAATGATGCCAGTGAAGAGATCGACTTCAACAGCTGCTTACTGTGGCTCCAAAAAGCATTCAAACACTTAAGCCATGCTTAAAAATGAATGCAATTTATTGCAGCATGTAACAAAACCCTATAAGCAAGTGGCATGTATTGTGAAGACAGCACATGCACATTTAGAATAAAAAAGAATTTGGTTTGGCTTGAAGGGGTAAAATAATTGTGCTTAAAATGTTTGGCTTCATGCATTCGCTGAAATATGCTAATTGCAAAAATGGATCCGAAAAGTGAAGCAATTTCTGAGAAAAGCAAAGCATCATTTGTTTGTGTATGTCACTTGATTTGAGATTTTGATACGCCGTTCAATTAACCATCACACAGGTTTCCAAATGCATTTTGTGCGTAAAACTAAATTATGAAAAAAACGTATATTAAAATTACAAAGGTTGCATTATCAACTAACTGAAGTACTATAAACGATCAAACTAAAAATATGAATGAAATCTAAATGATAAATTATTAAAGCGAAATAGACTAGTAAAAGTGTTAAAATCGTATAAAATTTAATTAAACACATAGAAGAACGTAGAAGCTTATTCAAGTAATGATAAATGCTACAATAGTATATAAATAATACTAAAACATTTATTTGAATTTTAACTTTATTAAATACAAATAAAAATAGAGATGTTAGAAATCACAATGGAATTTTCATCATTTAACATCTGCTTTGGCCATTAAGTTGTTAATTATGTTGTTGTCCAGCAAAACAAGAAAAAATGTAGAACTAATAAACAACAAGAAGCAAGTGATAAAATAAAAATGAAAGCAGTGTAGCAGCTTTGCCACCTACTGGGAATAAATGAACAGTGCAGGAAGAAGATATTTAGTTACCCTTTCAGTCGAATCACTTCGACGTTACAGTATGGGAACTCGCCAGAGAGCCCAATTGCCTTTGGCTTTTT
>JAUMHQ010000073.1:1389611-1400759 GCA_032361165.1 Enteromius paludinosus
GGCGAGGAGAGGAGAGGAGAGGAGAGGAGAGGAGAGGAGAGGAGAGACAAAAGGGGAAAGAAGAGACAAGAGAATGAGAGGAGGCAACAGGAGACAAAATGAGAGCCAAAAGAAGACAGAGGAAAGAAGGAAAGAGAAAAGGAAGTGAGAGAAAAAGAGGAAAGGATTGGAGAAACAAGAGAAGATGCAAAGAGATAGGAGAGAGGAAGTGAGAGAAAGAAGAGGGGTAAACAGGAGGCATGAGAAAAGCAAAAACTGGAGGAGAGAGGACAGAAGACGAGCGGAGGACAGGCAATAGAAGACAGTGTTATTGTATTCATTATTAGCTGTAGCAACTTTGACTATTGATCATCGCTGAGAGAATCTCAGTACACTGATCTCCAGTCAATGAGATGTTCCTTTCTCCCGCTGTCCCAAGACTAGCGCTTAGAGTCAAAACTGTCCATCCACTTCCTGTCCCCCTGCACTCATTATGACTACAGGAAGAGCACAGTGACAAGAGGAGAGCAGCACAGTAACCATGGTTACATCTCAAAAAGCTCCCTGTCTATGAGCGGGTCTGAAGGAAACCCTCCTGTCTCACAGTGCTGCACACTTCACAGCCGTTAGTTAATATTCATATCATGCAGTGAGCTCCCAATAGTTGTAGATATACGTTAAACATAGAGGGATGACCGACTATGTGCATCAACACCACACACACAGAGACACACAAACCTGAGTGATCCTCCGTAATCCCCTCCAACTCTGTGCCAATTCCAGCACCTATGGAGCTCATAATCTTGTCAATCTGTGGAGAGGAAAAGAGAGAGATGAATTGCGTGTTTGCATAACGAAAGGCCCTCGTCCCTATTTTTATGTCCTTATTCCATGGCATTTCCCCACAGGCTTCTCCCGCAAACCCACTTTTTCGGTTTTTCTTAAATGTCAGTAATTGTGCTCCTAAACCGCTTAATTGTTTGCTAAAAGCTGGGGGAGGAATGGGAATTTTGGGAAGGCAATTTATCATGATCAGCTTCGTTTGAGAACATGTCAGTTCGGAGAGAGCATGAATGTCTCCTCATTAAAATGACAGTGATGTTCAGAGCGAAGAAAGTGGCGTTTCACATCCGTAAAGCTGAACACCTGTCTTCAAAGAACAGCCCTTCTCTGTCTCCCAGCGGACCATGTTTTTACTCCAAAGAGAAAGCCGCTCGGAAGCCCCAGATGAACGGATGCAGAACTCTACCCTCTCCCCTTTGATCAGTTATTTCTAATATATGTTCTCTTCTGAAGACCTGACAGCCGGGTCAGGCTGGGAAAGAAAATGCTGTGACACATTAAATTTATTGACTGCGGAGATTTAGTCGTCATAGGAAGCGAGAAGCCTCTGTGTATCTAAACAGAAGCGCTGACCTGAAAGAGATTTAACTCTAAAGAAGAATTCAAAGGAGAGGAAGAAATCTGAGACTGTCAATTGAGGTGAGAAAGACATAAAATCTCTTTTATCATCTGTTCTTTTCTCCATTTGATCTCTAATAAAATGTAGCTATAAGGCAAATTGTATAAGACGTTCGGGGTATTTTTGTCCAAAAAATGAACCTGGACAAGAGAGTAGAATTTGGACTTGAAAAATGGTGTGTACTGACGTCATTCCGTGGTTGAAACAAAATACCTTCCGGTGTTGATTCATGTTTATTTAATGCTATAACTAGTAAAGTGGAAGAGACGATCGGTTAACATGCTGTATCAACTGAGGCACTGCAAATTAAAGAGCCGAATGGAATTTATTGATAGAATTTCTAAAAAAAAAAAAAAATGAGTGCAAGAGTGGCACGGCTTGCATTAACGAAATCAAAGAGTCAACTAAGCAAATTATCCACAAAAATACTGTTTAACAAAAATGCTAAATCCACAAAAAAAAGATTTCTAATTAAATTATAATTTAAAAACAGTTACATATTTGGTAACACTTTATTTTAAGGTGTCGTAATACAAAGTAATTACCTAACTAGATACTTAAGATTAGCCATTGCACTTAAATAAAAAAATAAAATGTACTTATCAAGTACTTATCAAGTTATTACAGTTATGTACATTATCTAGATTTAGATGTAATAAGCAGCTCCTGTTACAAACGTACACTTTATTTCAAGTAACTGTGTCAAATTCTGTCATTTTAATGTAATTAGAAAGGTATTGCATTTAAGCTGTGTACTAATGGGTTAAATCAAAACTAAGGTGCAGCTAGATAAGGTGTGCAGTATAGATACACAAAGTACACTTAAGATCAA
Source organism: Enteromius paludinosus (assembly GCA_032361165.1). Lineage (NCBI taxonomy): Eukaryota > Metazoa > Chordata > Actinopteri > Cypriniformes > Cyprinidae > Enteromius > Enteromius paludinosus. The sequence goes on from JAUMHQ010000073.1 coordinate 1,391,885, forward strand.
TCTTGATACACTATTTGAAGTAGCTTCTGTTTGCATACTTAAATGTATAATTACGTTGCATAAAGTCTGCAACGCATATTTTGGTTACGTAAGTAGCTGTGTAACAGACTCAGTCTGTTACAAATGTGTAACAGTAGAAACCTATTACATCTACATAATTACCAACTGTATGTACAAACTGTTTCATAACATTACAAAACAGCTACTACTAAGTAATTACTAGGTTATTACTCTGTATTATGGACACCTTAAAATAAAGTGTTACCAAATATTTTTATGATGTTAAACAAAATGACAAATAAAAAAAATAAATAACAATAATAATAAATTACAAAAATAAATTAAGTCTAGACAATGAATTTTGGATTAAATGTGCTTAATTATCATGAAAATAAATAATTAAATCCTCACTTTTCTTTTTGCAAACAATAGCTTCTTATTTATTATTTTAATTATGACCTAGACATGTTTTTGTTTTGATTTATCAGTTCACTCAGAATAATTAGGATGTCATTATTCAAAGGCACTTCCTGCATTAATTGACTGATTGCTTGACTTTTTATATGCTACATTACCCTGGATAAAAGCTGCCCTAGTGAAAAACATCACCGTCAGTGCAAAACAGAATAGAAAATCGTGTCCCGGGCCTATCATTACGCATATTTAATATAATAAAGAAGCGCATTAAAAATCATTTAGCTGCCATGACAACATTGTTGAATAATTTAGGCTTCCTGGCGAAAGGGCATGATTTTGCATCACACATCAAAAACATACGCCGAGCACCGAAAGAAAACCTTTCAAGCCAGTCAGCTTGGTTACTTCAAGCTAAGTGAATTAATTAAGTGGAAATGATTCCGCAATTAGCTGGTAATTAAAACGTTATTACCTCTTCCCACTCTGCCGTAAAGGAGGGGGTTCTCTCTAGTCTGTTGGGGCTGCTTTTACCGGGGCTGTTCTGCCCCCTGGAACTCCACTGCTCCTCCTCGATGGGAGACACGGCCACCAAGTTTGAGTCTGATTTGGAGAAATTTCTGGACAGCTGAAGGTCCAAAACGTTTTTGGGCATGGACCTCATCCTCCCAAGAGTGCAGGCTCTTTCCTCGTAGCCTGTATTGCAGCTTGCTGGGCTGGAGCCTCCCGTGCTTTTGCTCCGGGCCTCCCCGCTCCTCACATGCACCCCCCCGCTGGTCTTGTCGCCCAATTTGGTGGGAGTTAACGGGCCCTGGTTGACCCGGGTGTGAAAAATCGTCCTGTAGACTATCTGCGGTTTGGCTTCTTTCTGGGTCTTCAGGGCAGACGCCTCGCTGCTGGTGCGAGGAAACGGGGGCGAGTATTCGGGAGCTCGGAGAAAATTCCCGTGCCGGAGTGGAGGCTCGGGAACGCTGAACTTTCGCACTTTGCCGTACAGTTGATAAGGGTTGTCAGGGGACTCGCAGGCAGGAGATGATCCGTGGAGGAGGCCGGCGAACTGCTCGGGAACGTGGCTGTTTCTCCGGTCGTCTCGCTCTATGCACTCCTTCTGGTGCGCTGCCTCATCTGCCAGGGAAATAAAAAAAAAGTGTAGGAATCAGTCAAATCAGATTCACACACACAAACAAACCATCTACAACATGACAAACCCTCAAGTCTCTTTAAGTGCCTGGACAGTGTCCCACTTTGCACAAAAAATACAAATGTGTCCTCGCTCTGTACTCCAGACACTGGAGTACTTGAACTAGTGTTGTGTATGTATATATATGTCATTCGGTCGACTAGCTGTGTTGAGACAAGCACCAAACCAAGGCCTGAGGCTGGGGGCAAGCCAATCTGTGGTGAGAGAGACCCCGTTCTTGTCCTCCTCTTGTTCCCTACGGCCCACTGAGAACTGTCTCTTGCATTGCCCCATGTAAAGAAGCCCAAGACCCCTTCACTAAAGCGCTCTTAAAAGCATTTTTCCTCGGGCAGAATGTGATCTGTAGTGTAACTCAGGACAGATCTCTGTTCATGGAGGTCACTGGGTTGTTTCAGGTCTTGATGAGCAGTCTCTATAATTATTATGAGGTTATGATTTTTACATTCTAGTTGGGGTGTCTGCATTGATCAAGATGGAGGTGTTCTTGCAGTTTCTCAGAAAACTAATTTATTCCATGCAGTCGTGAGCATGTAAGGTTTATAGTTTGTTTTTGCAAACAAATAACTCAATTTTCAATACTTTAGTAAACAACTTTAGAAATACTTTAGAAGAAAATAGGAATGGTCCTTGCAATTCATTGGAACAGTTGCCACCTTGATGGAAAAATGTATATCATGTTATCGTGTATTGTATAACACACACACACAAACACTATAAGTCCTTTACACAAACTGACATGTGTTTAAAATCAGGCCAGAGGAGAACTGGCCCCGACTAAGCCTGGTTCTCCCAAGGTTTTTCTACAGAGACTACAGAGACCGTCTCTGCATTTGATAAATAAATTGTTTCATTCTCGTCATTATACATTACCATCTCTCTGTTCTTCTACTTGATAATGTTCAGTGCTACAATGTGTATTGTTAAAAGTGCTATATAAATAAATGTGACTTGACTTGAATTAATATGCATAACAATAACAATATTCTGGTCTCTAAAAAACACTCCGATCTCTCCATTAACACCAACATCATATTTGTTCAAGATTTTTTGGATTTATTGTCTATGAGGCAAACACTGTTAATTAAACTGCAAATTATAAAAGTAAAAGCACGCCTACCCTTAATAAGTCGTATAGAATTTGAGATGATATTCATATGCTAGACATGTGAAGCACCTGAATTCAACACAGTCTGTGTGAATGCCCTAACCTTTAAGTACGAGCAACAATAATAGGTCAAGCTTATTAGCACAACTAGCTAGGTCACTGTGAAATTCTGCACTGACAGTGGAATTTTGAGTTAAATCCTTTTTATTTACTCAATGTACTAATGTTTATTTATCTAATATAAATTCAAAATATGTTCCATTAACATGCAATTGTCAGTGGAAGTGTAGAAATACATAACAAGATGCTTCTTAAGAAAATACAAATTCCACAGGTCTAACCGTAACTGTAATAATTTAATGCAAGTAAAATGTTGACGTCTTGAACCAAAGCATTGCACGCACACACACACACACACACACACACATATATTGGCACAACAAGCTTTGATCCTGTCCTGACAGTCACATGAGCTGCCTTTTATCTCCTTTCACATAACGCAGAATAATCAACTGAACCGAACGCTCTGCTACAGGCCAAAATAACCACCGGAATAGAGGAATCTGAAAGGAACACAGAGAAAGCAGCTATTTTTATTTTTCATCATAAAAGCGTTGATCTTGCATAAAGCTCACAGCACAAATAAACAAGACTAAATGGAGAGCGAATTCAGCTTTGATGAATAACTAAAACGGCTCTCAAAATGCATTTCTGGTCTCGTCCAAACTCCACACATCCTCAAAACGGGCTCTGAATGAGTGTTTTAAACCTATAAAGCAACACACTTGTGGCATGTGATATAAAAATCACAGGACCACATTCAAACGTATTACATCGCCTATATCAAGTGAAAAGGCAGCGCCCTGAGTGATAAATATGTGTGTCGGACGATGGAAGACATGCAATGCTTTAAATGTTTTTGGACTCCGGCAGTCAGATTTACTGAACATAGAGAAACTTGACGCTAAACGGGATATCAGTATCTATAACACTCGGAGGGAGACATCAGAGCTCAACGCTTCCTCGTACCGTCCTTTCCCAGTGTTGGAGCCATGTTCCAGCTCGTGTAAACAGCATTTTCAACTGATAAAGATCAAAATACACTCCTGCAGGCTGAGGGAAAGAAAAAAGGTGGAGACAACAAGAGACTGAGTAAATCTCACACACAAATAAAATGGGCTTAAAGGAGAGTTCACAGTTTGACAACATTCCACTCACCATTCACTTTTGAAGTCTGACAGCTCCAGTTCCATAATAGCACTGAGAAAAATTACATTTAAAAAAAACGTCGTCTTTTATGTCCCATTTGGGTTTGGAGCGATATGAGGGTGAGAGTCCCAGATTCGCCTATGACCCTGAAGAGAGATGATAATGTTGTGCAAAAGGGCTCGTGTCAGTTTTGATCATCTAGAGCGAAAGGACCATAAGTTAAACGCCATGATGAGTTCATTCATTGAGAGAGAGACAAAAACAACATGAGCTATCATAACAGTAGTAAAGGTCACTGCCATCTCAGACAAAACAGCGGTTGGCATACAAAACACAGAAAGGCCTTGACCGGCAGCTGCGAGAAGCCAAATACAAACAAGCTGCAGAAAAAAACTCACACTGAAAAGGATCAAAAGAAATAACAAGGTAGGTTGACTCTATCTGTCTGTCTTCAGACATTGTGTTTATATAGCTAGAAAGTGCCATGGCTCAATAGTTCCAATCGCATTTCCTCTATTTTTCCATTAAAACGCCCTCCGCCCTCTTTACTACATAATAAACATGCAAATGAGCCTCCCAAAACAATGATTTGATGCCGACAGTCTCTAATATCGGTGCACATAGTTTAAGAACATGCCGAATTTGATTAATTTAACATCAATTAAAAGACTTCAAATGAAAACAACTACGGCCTAAATAAAAGCATACAGTGTTAAAGAAAAAAACGAGAGTGTTCACCAGACTCACAGCAAGGCAGAAGTGGATAACCATCTACAGTATAGAAACCACTCAGCACACCTACACAGCCATAATGGAAAGTTCACTTCAGATTCTGGGAAACAGATCAAATAAAATGCACAATTTATGGGTAATATAAAGGCATGAGTGCTCCGAGATCTTTGCCATCACTGAGAGAGATGTGTCACCAAACTACGAGAGGTATCGGGGGAAAGAGATTGTTTTGTGTGTGTGGGTTTTCACGTTTTCTGAGAAATCGAATCTGCAGTTATGTTTGGAAAATGTGCTTTGAGATCTGAGATTGGAATTTTTTTTTATGAAACAAAATAGAAACATGAAATGAAATAAATGACGGAAAATTATATAAAATGAAAAAATGAAATAAAAAAAAATTATTACATTAAATTAAATGAAGCAAAAGTAAATCAACTGAAAAAATAAAATGGAGCTGTATTAAACTAGATTATCTATATAGTATAATATAGCATTAAATGAAGCAAAATTAGTACTTATTTTAGTGTTAGTGTCTCTCTCTATAGTGTTTTTTCCATATTCCTCTCAGGTCAGATCTACATCTGCAACCACAACAGGTGACATCCGGTAGCCATGGAAACAGCACAGTGGCTTCCTAAAATCATGGGCTCAAAGCCTTCAAAAGGGGAGAGAGGATACAGAGAAAGAAAGAAGACAGACAGTCTGCGATCTATTGCAGATTGACTGCAGCGCCATCTGAACTGACCCACAGGGCAAAGAATCAGAGAGATCTCAGCAGAAGTGCTCAAGTCTTATCTGAGCACAGCAGAGAATGCATCAAAAGCTCACGCAGGGTACAAAAGGCTGATCCGGGGTCAGCGGGAGGAAATCTAGCCCGCTGTACAGCGTCTGAACTCTTCCCACGTAATTAGATCGCTTGGGTTACTTGTCGTAATTTATGAAGACACATATGAGAAACTCAAGCTTTGAGGGGAAAACAGGGGGGCAGAGATCATGCCCTGATAAAAACAAATCCATCCCGTTCAATTTGATAGACAGACAGGCCATGTTTTCAACAAAATGAACCGAGAACAGGTGCAAAAAGCAACTGAATAACAGCTGTGGCAAATTTCTCAGGTTTAAAAGGATTTTTTGCATGAAAAAAAAGAACAAAAGTAGTATCATAAAAGGAATCCAGGCTACTCCAAGTCACTATTTTATCATTTCTAATATATCATACTATATGAGCCATAAAAGTCTGATAAATCAAATATGACAACATGCATGCAAATTGTAATTTAATGATTTAATAGAAAAATCCCAAAAAAGGACTGTTATTTAATGAAAGGCTTTTCAAGATTGACTCTCATTTGCACTTTCACATATTAAAACTTGACACACCAAGAATGACTCTAACAAGAGTGATAACACACTTAAACCAAAATGAGATTTCAGAATATTTGGACAACTTGCAGTTTTGAAAGCAAAGTAAATGAGGACTGAAGTGTGATTTGAGGTCTGGGGTGTAAGAGCAAGGGGTCTTGTCAAGATGATTGGCTTACACTGCTGTTTCTGACTCACTAGTGCAAAGAGCTCCTCCAGAACATGCAGCAAACAGCAGGGAGGAGAACATCAGCCAGAGCGAGTGATATAACAGGAGCTGCAGTGCATGCTGGGCCGCCAGTGAAGAGCAAATCTGAAGCCCGACAGGGGTGAAATTAAAAAGAGTGGATATCCCCCCCCCTCCAAAAAAAAAAGTTTTGAATCTACTCTCCCTCTATTAAACGTTTCCATAGAGAACCATACATGGTTAAAAATATCACATGCTGCAACCACCTACCTCCTTCTTAAAAACCTCTCACACTTGTTTTTACCTTTGCAGGACGGGTATGAAGCAGCAAAACAGGACAGCCAGCAGGACTTTCTAGAAGAACGATCTCATGAGGAATGAAGCTCCCAGATCTGAGGTCACACTCTTACACCTTCATTCTCAAAGATCTGATAGGGCCACTGTTGCACCACACAACATTCCAGTGATGTTTCTGCACACACACACACGCTCATCTGCGCACATGCTCGATCACACACTGTCATGTCTTGTCATGTCACAGCTTCGGAGAGAAACTGCAAGATGAGTATTCTGCACGTATGTACAGTATTTGTGTGCTGACATACGTGAACTGTGTTGAAGTGTTCTGTCTGTTTAGATTGGTCTGAAATTCATTTTCAGGGTGGAGTTGTGGACGCAGGAGGAAGTAATGATGGAGAACAGTTGAAAAGGAGCAGAATGGGCTGAGCCTCACACACACACACTGAGCTGATGGCTGTCTTTTCCAGTGGATTAAAGGCCACATGTTTAATTGCTTGTTAACAAATGTTTACTGCGCCGTATTGAACTGCACCCATTTCCTGCCAAAAATAGGGCCACAGATCCTGCCAGACCTACAGCAGCTCGTAGAGAGAAAGAGAGAAAAATGTATCTACCCGTACTTTTTACATTTAATAATAAATAAATATATGACTGTAATATTGCAATAGTGCAGAGAAAAAGCTATATTACTATTGCTTATACTTAGGGTCTGCAGGATACAGCAATTATGCAATTCTGAAATAAAATCTATGACTTTCAAACCATTTTGAGAAACATAAAATCTTTGTTTACAAACACACTGAAAATTGACTAAAAGTATATATATATAAAAAAAAAAAAAAAAATCATACAAATCTTTTGAAAATTCTAATCGTCAAAGATCGTAAAAGATTTTCTACAAAAATACTAAGCAACACAATGGTTTTAAAAATTCAGCTTTGCCATCCCAAGAATGAGTTACATTTGAAAATATATTCAAAATGTTAAATTGTAATAATATTTCAAAATATTATGGTTTTTATGTATTTCGGAAAAAACATAAATAAATACTATAAATACTATAATACTATAAACAAAATACATATATATATATATACATTAGGGATGCAACGGTACAGTGAGCCCACGGTTCAGTTTGGATCACGGTTTTCTGGCCTTTTCGGTTTCGATACATCAATATTACTGTACAGTACTGTATGTGAGCTCTAACATAGCGGGAGGTCATTTGCCCTTTCTACTTCAAGTTAACAAGAGCACTTTTTAAAAAAGAACACTTATTTTTGCCCTTTCAAAAATGGACAATATAAAAAGTGCAGTAAAAAGTGAAATAAAAACATGAACATTATTCAAATAAATATTGACAGCAACAAGAAAATACTTCAGTTTTCTAAATACACCATCAGAACAAACAACAATAACAAAATGTATCACTAACTGGTGGCGCTTACTCGCGTTGTGAAATGTTAACCTATGCAGCCGGAAACAGAATTGATTCGTTCGTCTCTCGAGTCTTCTGGTTTTTCGAGTGGTTCGTTCATCACGTGACCGCCCCATAAGCTTAACCTATGCAGCCTGAGCCGTGTGCGACTGAATGAATCACTCCCACGAGATGACTCGTTCTTCCCGAGTCACATTAAAGATTTGTTCAAAATGAACTAAAAACCACTAAAACACGATCAAAACCAACCACAAAAAAAGTCAATCTCTATGAAGAGTCAGAACATTTCTTTCCTCAACGTACTGAAAATATACTTACACAAATTAGGGATGTAACGGTATTATGAATACCGTCGTACCGCAATATAAATTTTTTTCGATAATACCGTGGTCGCATGACTCGATAAAACAATAGGTCTTCTGAGAAAAGTTTGCTCAGGCGAACGGAGCGAACGGGAGGTAGCGGGAACTACAATTCCCATCAGCCCAAGCGTGTCCATCATTCTTTGCGGTCAGCTGTCAATACAGATCAGTGTTGCCAACTTAGCAACTTTGTCTCTATATTTAGCGACTATTCAGACCCGCTTGGCGACATTTTTCCCTAAAAGCAACAAGCGACAAATCTAGAGACTTCTTGGACAAATCTCAGCGAGTCTCCGGTACTGCCGAGCGAGCTCTTGTTTTCTTGGCGCACACACACCTCTCTCTGCGTCTGTTCTGTTCAGCGAGAGGCTGAGAGGAGCAGAGCTTTCAGTTAAAATAGATATTATGTTGCTTCTAACTGCTTCTAACTTTTTTCATGCACATAGAGCCAAAATCACAGCGTAGCCATTGTCTATATCTTATGTGTAACTTGGTTTCATTATTATGAATTATAAATATAATTATAAACGATTATAAATAAGGATTTTAATCTAGATGAACATCT
>JAUMHQ010000073.1:1432150-1452750 GCA_032361165.1 Enteromius paludinosus
ATATATACAAATATAAAACAGTTATTTTAAATTATAAAATCCATTCGCATTGTTTTATTGAGGCAAGGCATAGTCAAACAGGGTCAGGAAACGGTGAACAGGAGTAGTGGACATAAGACAAAGGGTTATCCAGAGACAAGCAGAGTCGATTGATTTAGAAACAGTATGCAAAGGGGCAAGAACAGAGCAATAATCCAGATCCAATAGTCCAGATCAAGGCAATAGTCGGTACATGGGTAAGCAATAAACAAGACTAGACTAGACTAGACTAGACTACACTAGAGGAACACAGGGGAAACTGCTTTGTACAAGATAAACTCTGCGACTAGCAAGCAAACACACAGCGGTTATAAAGGGGAGACAACGAGTTAACAAGGGGGCAGGACTGATGAATTGTCAAGGAGACCAGCAAGGGGGCAGAGACACAAGGGAAGACAGAAACAACGGTAAAAAAACACTACATAATGAGTCCTCAGCATTCGAATGGAGAAGCACAGACAGGGGAAGCACAAACATAACAGTCCGGGGTGGAATGCCCCCTGATGGAGGTCATGGGTGCTCCAGCTGACAATCACAACACCTACAGTATACATTTGAACGTTAGTGTACTTTGTTTTTATGTATCAACTGTTATATTCCCATATCCCGCTGTTTCAGGATATTGTACAGTACAAATATACATACAAATAGAAAAAATATAAATGAGGTGAACATATATTTGGAGCAAGTACATTATATATATTTATTTATTTATTTGTTTGTTTATTTGTTTGTTTTTTCCTCTATATATTTTGGATATCAGGAAGCCTTTTTTTTGTCTTTGTTCAGGTTTTAGAGTACTTACTATGGGCGTGCACATGCCTAGAGACCTCTGTTCCTCTGCTGACTGCCAACTTCCTGCCATGGAGGGCCACACTTTACTGTGCTGTGTGCGAATGTTATTTTTATGACTGTGCTTCAGTTCAGGCAGAGGTGAGTTCACATCAAAATGCTAAATCAACGTAGCCTTATGACTCAAGAACCCATAGGCAAGCTGTCCTTCTTGCCTCCAATACTGTAGGTGTTCGCTCGCAGAGCTCTTGGCAAGATCAGTGAGCTGGCCAAGCTGGAGGAGATGACTGGCTCTCTAGTGTCATTTGAAACCCAACAATCATATAAGGAGGCCACAATAAAAGTGAGGAAGTGCTGCCTAAATGAAACATGTTGTTGTTTTTATCGTTCTTGTATTATAACTACCATATTTTATCACTGTTGTTGGAGAGAAGCTTGCAGTGATGGTGTTTAAGCGCTCAGTGTATGAACACCGAAGGAAACCAAAAGGCCTCTTCAGACCCAAACAGAAGAGCAATTTGAAAGAGCTACAGCTGGTGAGTACTCAGTGTAATAATGTAGAATACTTATTTTTCTGAGTTTTTCTGTAGTATCTTCTTTTTTACTCTTTTCACTCCCTTTCTAGACTCCATGGCCTCGCACACCAACCGAGCGTATCCTGATGGAAATGTTCGAGGGCAATGCTGCTCGCTTTCTGGCAGTGCTGGAAGCATTACAAGACAACTCTGTCAGACCTCTGCAGACCGGATTGCCTAAAGAATTCGAGGTGCAGGATGTGGTGCTGGAGCTCATTTCGGCTGGGACTAGCTTGTTGTCTGGTACAGTTTTTCATCCTGTCTGCCTCGGTGTGACTTTTAAGGCTAGTTCACACCAAGGGCAATAGCTATAACAACTATAACGATAACAATAACTATACAATTTTAATAATTTTTCTAATACTACAAGAAACATCAAGTCTGCACCACAACTATAACAATAACAGAACTGCGTTGCAATTACATTCTGAACATCTTTTTCACAACTGTTGAAATTAAGCATTTAAAGTGACAAACCACAAAACAGCTGTGCTTATGTTAAATAGAACACTATTGTACGTTGGTGTCAAGCTAGTATAGTTATTATTATAAACTGGCCTTTAAACTGGGCTTAAATATGCTTTCTTTCACAGGTTTTGGTGATTCTGACCACACTTTTGAGGAGAGCCTGCCTCCGTCTGTGAATGCAGTCACTCCTATGTCCTTTCTCTTTGACACAGCTGTTGCTGGTGAGTGCTTGCATTTAACTTGCCATTTATGTTCACTCATATATGTCTCCATGCCTTATATGTTGCTCAGGGTCTCTGTTTGTGTCTCTCAGGAAAGAGTAAGATTGCAGTAGATGCTGCAGTGACGTTTGTGAAGCAGCTCTTTAGATATGAACAGTGGAGCACGTTCAGCTCGCTCTCTACGGCACTTATGTCAGCACTAGCTGTGAGTACATGTGTGATGTGGCTTAAAATGTCAGCCAGATTGCTATCCAGTTCTTTTTTCTTGTACTGTTCACAGAAAATGGAAGGACGCGCATTTAGGAAGTATGAGCTGGAGCTGAGGATTTTGGAGGCTGGAGCGCGTTTGATGTCCACACAAAGAGTTAAATTCATCATGAAAGATGCTGCTTTTGATGGTCAAGCTGGTACTAATCACATAATTTGAATCACTTATAGAAATGTTTTTAAACAAAGTTAACTCAGGATTTGTTTATTTATATTTTGGGTGTGATGTAAAATTCTTAAACCCAAATTAAACATCTTCCCTCTTTTATCGTTTTATTCCTTTACAGACAAGAATATTGTGGCAGCAGTCATGACCGAAGAATTTTTCAGTCTCATTCAGACACTACATGCTTGTGTCTGCAGGACAGACAAGGTCAGATCTTTCTCTTACTGTCTCTGAAGAGCTGTCATTGGTAACCTGACAATGTGTATGTTTGTGTAAATAGGATATCCAGCCAAATGCAGACTTGGTGTTGGACTTTGTGCTCTTCTTTTGGGCTAAATGCAAAACTGTCTTTCAAAGAGCACAGTCGAGACACTATGAACCTGTGCGCTACCTTGGAAGGGTGGCAAACCAAGACCAGGTTATTATTTAAAAAAGCAGTAAATGCTTATTATGAGAGACTTTCATGGAGGCGTTGCTTTATAATATTAGGTACTGAATCCATAACATGTGTTTGTTTTTTTTGCTTCGATAGTGGGTGGAGACCCTCCTTTTGCTGTGTGAGGTGGCCCATGACCACCAGCTGGCTGAAGTGGACTTCTTATTAGTGACTGAAATGACTCTGAGACTAGTCATGGTGCTGGAAAGCAGCGCAGATGCACCACCACAGTCTGGGAGAAAGACAGGTACCATGTGCCACAAAGACGATATACAGCAACAGACTATATAAAAATGACTGAACTATTACAGCAGATGATGCAAACGTAAAACATTTCCTAAAAATATATCATGGTTTTCACAAATATAATACGCAACATAGCTGTTTTCAACACTGATTATAATAGATGTTTCTTGAGCTCCGCTTGAGCAAATTAGAGTGATTTCCAAAGGATCACGTGATGCTAAAGACTGGACGTAGTGATGCTGAAAATTCAGCTTTGACATCACAGAATAAAATAAATTGAAATATAATTAAATATAAAACAATTATTTTGAATTTAAATAATATTTCACAATATTTCTGTTTTTACTCTTTTTGAGTCTAATTAAATTAAAACTTCTTTCCCCTGCCAAACTATCGTAATCGTTATCGCTTTTCTTTCTGTAGCCACCACTGAAGATAGCAGTGAAGAGTCCATCCCTGTTAGAAAATCTGCAAGCTCCCTGTTTATGGTATGTTGTCCCATGAGTTAAAAAAACATTGAGATAAAACTGTACTGAAAGTTCATGTTGGAGCATCATAAATCATTTCACAGTATTTAGATTATAAACAATTGAAATTATCTTAAAATTAACCAAATCTTGTGTCAGGGTTTAACCATAATAAAACTACATGTGTGCAGAAGTCCAGAACAGAACAGCTGCAGACTGCGTTGGATTTGGTGGGAAAAGGTGTGGAATGTGTGTCCAGAGGAAGGGCCAGGTCACTTTACAGGGATTCTGCTGTCTTTGATGAAGTGTTCATGCAGGCAAGCAGAACGTACCAAGTTTTAGTTACTGCAACACGATCACTGTTAGGTCTTGTTACCGTTGATACAATAAGAATGCTTTATAAGATGTTACATTTCTCTTAATCACAGATGTATTGTGACACTAAGAGTACCAAGAGCAACAGAGTCCCAGAAAGCAGCAGAACCTCTGACCTTGCTGCTCTTTCCATGGATTTACACTTGGAGTTGCTAGTGTTCCAGCACAGACTTGCTCTCAAACTATCTGATTCCTGGACAGGTCAGAGAGACATGCAACTTTTCATCATATTAGTAAAACACATTTTTATGCATGTCACTTTGTCATATTTGTTCTGCTCAGATGAGACGAATTTGATGGAGTTTAAGAAGTCGCATGCTATTCCATCACAAACCTTGGAAACTAATAGACATACAGGAGGTGAGTTTCAGTACAATGAGATATTAACATATTGGCACCTAAACAGACAGCCAGTTTTACACAGGTTTTCTCTTTTACAGACTTTGCGTTACTTGAAAAAATCACGAAGAACAAGATCTCTAAGTGTGTTTTCCTAGTGCAGAAGGCCCTGTTAGCATTCAGGAAAAAACAGATGAGCCGAGAGACCAAGAAAATACTTCAGGTCAGTATTACAATTGGTGTCCCTTAACGGCAGCATAATAGATGTAAACTCTGTTTTCATATTTTTAGGAGGCCATAACGCTAATGGAGAAAGCTGAGCTTGAAGAAAGAAGGCTGGTTAGTTGTGCTTATCCATCAGAGAAAAATTTAGGAATGGCCGACAAGAGACAGCCACCACCAGCCCCAATACTCCTCTCACGTTCCAGCCTCTCCATGACCTTCAAACCTGCACCATATGCCCTGGAGGAGGAGGTTGTCACATTTACTCTTTAAGCATCACTTTGATATCTGTTGAATTTATTCTTTGATGTCAGGTGTAAATGCTGAAGAACACAATTTACTATCATTCTGATTTAGGTTAGCTGGTACTGTATTTATGGAAGAGAAGCAGAGGGTGTCAACCTAAAAGTACGACTTAAAGACTGCTACTTGTGTGGGACTGGAGATATGGTAGGGTTGAAAATCAGATCATGTATTTACCTCACTTTTTTAATGTCTGTATTATTTATTCATACTCAGTACCTGAAATTAAATTTGTGTTTCAAACAGATTCCTGCCAGAGGTGAACATTTACTTCATGTAGACGGGTTGGAACCTAATAAGAAATACATTTTTGCAGTGGCTGCTTTTAACGCTCAGGGCAAAATTGTGGGGGGTGCCATTGGAGAGACCACCAGGCCTCTACTAGCTTCCCTGCCTCTACCACTACTTACAACCTGGGCCCACATAGCTCAGGTAAATGGATCAAACTTTATTGCTGTGCAGAATAGCCACCCCGTTAATGTTGTTTATTGTTATTGTTTAGGTAGCTTATCAGACAGGACTCTACTCTCTTGCCAAAAGGGCTTGTAATGAGCTTTGGAGCCACTTTACTCTTCCCCCAAACTCAAGTCATGAGAGTCCAGGGCCAGAACAAGAAGCTTGTCTTGAAGGATTGGCTCAAACAAGGTTTAATTCATTATAATGTAATATAGTATAATATAATGTAAGATCATGTGCCATATCAAATATCTGTTTTATTTGTCATTTATTTTTATTTCATGTAGAATCCGCCCAGAGAGCCTGCAGCTTTCTTCTCCTCTCCTTCAGCAGCTGTTTTTTTTCACCATCTTCATCCAGACAGATATTCACATTCAAGAGGGGGCACTATTCTGTGACAGTCTCTGTGATGGAGGACCTTTGATCTGGGGCCAGGTTAGAGAACAAATTGAATATGATAAATTCTGTATACTGTAGTTAATAATAACACAGCTCATGATAATACATGTCAGTGTTTCTCAAGTTACTGCTTGTAAAACTGATCAGTCTTCACATCCATCGCAGGAGGCCAGGCTTGCAGAGTGTGAAAGGATGTTGGTGGCCACTGATCTTGCTCTTCACCTCAATGACAGAGCTGGCGCCCTGCAGGCTGTAGTGAGCTGTTACGGCCTTCTCACCCCTTTAATCTTTAACCAGATCCCTTCTGAGCCTGTCATAGAGGTGGCTGCTTTTATAAATGTGCTTGATAACAATAAAATATCAGGAGTTCAATAATTTAATGATTAAATCAGCTGTTGATGTATATGATGGCTAATGTATAGCAAATCTGACGTTAGATGCCTCAATGCAATGTGTTTCAGGTGCTGTTGAAGTGT
The DNA here is from genome assembly GCA_032361165.1 of Enteromius paludinosus. Classification (NCBI taxonomy): domain Eukaryota; kingdom Metazoa; phylum Chordata; class Actinopteri; order Cypriniformes; family Cyprinidae; genus Enteromius; species Enteromius paludinosus. Next base: position 1,438,398 of record JAUMHQ010000073.1, read on the forward strand.
TTTACTGTGCTTCTGGAGATTCCAGAGGTCCTCAAGCAGAAACGGCCTTTTGCCACCACAGAGTCCCTGCAACACATGGTCGCTTGTATGACATATTATCTAGCTGAGGTAGTAATTATATATACTGTTTGCCTGTTATAAAAGAATATTTAAGGAAGAAGTCTTTTGTATCCTTATGAATATCTTAACTGTTACTTTTTCTAAATGTAATGTAGCTTTGTTAAATCAATGTGTACTTTTTTTCTTTAAAAACAAAGAAAAATAACTTCATGGCCTCAAATTTCGATCAATTTCTATGTGCTTTTAGAGCTTGAGGTCCTCTCAGGGGAGTCGTATGGCATCATCTGTGATTGAGCTGGGAATGAAGCTTCTTCAGGAAATCAATGAGCCCCCACAGCAACCTGCCAAAAAAACATCATCAGTGGAGCTGGATGGGGTGTGTGATGTGTGCCTCATTGTTTATCATAGACCCTCTGTGCTGCTTTAATAAATATTAATGTCAGTGCATGTGAATTCAATTTTAAGAAGAAGGCATCCATCCATGATTTGGGTCCAAGCAGGCAGCTAAATGTTTTAGAGGCCATTGCCATGAAAACCATGCGTACAGGAACAATGGGAAACCATGATGTTACATCCTGCAACGATACAGGTTCTTCTTTTCTCTCATATCTTAATCAGGAAACCAATGTTTAAAAAATCACTACAAAGTATGTTGTATGGCCTTTGATGCAGGGCCTAATGCATGTGAGCTTACTGGACAGGAAGACCCTGTTATACTCTACATGGTGATTGAAAACAGCCCCCTCCAACATGCCTTTAAAGAGGGTATAACAAAAACATTTATAGAAAAAGCCTGATTCACTGAAAGAGGTATCATACACTCATTTTGTATATTTGCATTTGTGTGTGATTGATCTAGTGATGAAATTCAAGCAGAGGTCTTGTTTTCTGGAGTTTGTTGCACACTTGCTCCAGAAAGCCCTGCTAGAAGATGAGCTGGATCTTGTGTTGCAGTGGGAGCAGAACATCTTGAAATGGTTTAGCAGGTGTGTTTTTGTGTAGTCCGTGCTTGCAATGAGTGTGTAGGTGTTAGGAGTTACATTTCTTTGCTTTCTGTAATATGTCCAGATGTGATGAGGCTTTGTACGGGCTAAAGAAGAACTCGGGTGTACCAGGGGAGGAGTTTAAAGATTTCACAACGTCTGTGATTGAGTACAATACCAAAGTAAGTTTCGTGTTAACATTGTGACGCATGTGAACTCATTTGCACAAATTAAATGCATGTTCTCTTTCAGTTTGTAAACGATCTCTAAATCTGTGTTTCAGAAACAAAAACATGGCACGTTTGGGCATGGCAGGAAGTTGATACGGAAGAAACTTCTGATTGCATTCAAGAGCCCAAATTCTGAAAAGTAAAACATTTTTCAGCCCAACGTGCAAAACAGTGCAATAATCCATCTTTAACATTTATTTGAAGTCATGAGCACTAACATTCAGTAGTTTTTATGATTTTAAAATGTACGTATATTTTTTATGCAGTAAAAACTGTAATATTGCGAAATATTATTATATAAAATTTTTCCTATTTTTTACATTTTGATTTATTCCTGTAATAGCAAAGCTGAATTTTCACCAGCCATTACTTCAATCTTCAGTGTGACATGATCCTTTGGAAATAGTATTATAATGTCAAAAAAATTGTGTTCGTGATTTTGTCTTGTGTCCCTCAGAGAGGTCAGAGCTGTGGATGCCCTGCTAAATCATCTGGCTGCTTTTATCAGAAAACATCAGCGCCGCTGTAAGCTGAGGCAGATGCGTTCTGAGGATTCACTTTGGCGTTGCCATGTTAATTTAAGTCTGGCTTGTGCCCACCTAGGCCTGCTGAGGAGGAAACTGGGCCCACCAAAGCTCTGGTACTCAGATCCATCAGCAAAACTGATCTTTAACCTCAAGCCCATCTTAATATCAAGACTTTTTTTCTGTTCTCTTAATACCTTGTGAGTACTGTTCAAAACTTGAACTTGAGCTTTTTTCTATCCTTTCCAGCTTTAGCCATCTTTCGCAGTCTTTCTTTTCTCTGGCTCACTGTGGAAAGCTGATTAAGTGGAAGAATGTTCCACAGCACATCAGGCCACCTGAACTGACTTTGCCACATCCCATAGCTGAATCCCGTTTAAGACGCTGTGCTCACAAAAAGGAAGTGAAGCACAAAGTTAAAGGTAGGTTAAAGTCTCTTTAGCATGACAGCTCTACACTGTTGTTCACTGTTGTCTCCAGTGTCACATGATCCATCAGAAGTCATTCTAATATGCTGATTTGGTACTTAATACATGTAGATGCAGTATATGATTGTCCTAATATACACTATATCCTCAGAAGAACCAAATAGCAGTGACGAGGAGTTCAGCTCTGCAGAAAGTGACATTGAAGGTGAAGTGGACCCTAAAGCTGACAGCATTCCTGCTCATCAAACCACGTCTCAGTTACTGGACACACTCAACAAAGCCTCTATACATATGCGCAGAGCTATGGTAAATGCAGTTTTATTTTAATAGCCCTGATTTGCCATGCACTTTATCTTGTAAGCATCTCCAATTTTTTTCCACTAGGTGCTGGCACATCGCTGGAGTCACTGGACAACTTTACAGTGGGTGTGTCGGACTCTCTGGGACCAATCCAGCACATTGGCCCTGATGTTAGAGCCAACCCAAGGCCCTGACGCCAATGCTAGACAGCTGACAATAGAGCAGCTGTATACAGTTATCACTCCCCTACTAGTACTGGCCTCAGATCTTCTCATGGACATGATGGAGAAGCTGAAGGTCAATCTACATCACCTCTAGAGCAGTGGTTCTCAATCTTTATTCAACACATTGTTTGAAGGCGCTCTAAGTAATAAATATAATTTCAGTTTGAATTTAAACTGTTAATTTTTCAATTTTAGTTTTATTTAGGATTTTAAGTAAGATAATGAAAATTATTAATGTGAATTATTTTATTATTTTATTTCAGTCATCCTGCAGCTTCCTTAAAATGGTAATTTGCACCTTTCAAAAAATGACAGCTACTGTTAATCTTTCTTTTTATTCTGTAGCTGTGGAATGTTTATGATGATCAAGACGTAGAGCTCGAGGCCAGCCTGTACTTTTCTGCCCCAATGGATGACGGGACAGTTATAGATTTGCGCTGGCTGAGGACTCTGGTTCTGCACACATTAGAGCTTCTGTACTATCAAGCTAAGTGGGAGAATCTGGCCCACCTCGCCCTACTTTTCAATGCATATACTCGGTAAGCTGATATCTCACTGATGCTGGTGTAGCATTAATTTGTATCCTTTCTCAAATGAAACAAGTAAATGTTATGAATATTATTTCTATCGCAAAAGTATAGCTATTGAAAAGCAATGCATGATGGGTTTCAGGGAGCGCTACTCTCATATGGTAACACCTGTTCTGGTGCATGCACAGAGGAGGTTGTTGGACAGGATCAGCTATTTCGGGGGCCCTCCAACCCCTCAACCTCACTTCACCTACACTGAAATGATCTCTGGAGAGAAGGTAGACAGAAATGTTCACATACACATCATTTTGATGAACTTTGTCAAGATCTGCTTAAAATTCTGAGTTCATAGCCCACTTTGTAATGGATATTCCAGTTGTGCGTCCATTAGAGTTGGAAAAATATCTACATTTTGTAACTGTCATCCATAGGTGACATGCAGGAATTATGTGAGCAGACAGTTACTATTTCCCTGCGGAGAAGGTCAGATTATGATCACTGACCCAGAGAAACTTGCAGGTACAAAAAGGATTGCCAGGTCCCATTTATTTTCTGATTAATTTACCCTTTTGTATGTATAATTAAGTCTTGCGTGTGTGCTTTATAATTTCCTGTAGATGTAAAGAGAGCCATGTGTCTGGTGTGTGTACCGTTGGATGTAGAGGACACACTGCAGTGTTTCAGAGACACTCTAGAGAAAAGACATCACACACTGCTGACCTTTCAGCACAGCCGGACTCTTCTGCTACTGCTACTGGCAGACACACAGCACTGTAAGTCTTACATACGGCACAAGTTTGGGGTCAGCACTTTTTTTTTTTTAAGAATTTAATTGTTATGTTTAGAAAGCGACAGTAAAGACATTTGTAATTTCTATTCCTCAAAGAATCATGAAAATGTGAGTCATGGTTTCCGAAAATAGCATTTGCAACATTGATAATAATCATGATTAGAACCATTTTGATATTTTTTATAAAATCATCAGCCTTGGCAAGACTTTAAAAAATTATCTTACAAACGCATTTAATGAAACATATGTTAAATATAACAAAGCCATTTGCTTTTATGCCTTGGCCTCCCTATGGATTTTATGAGCTGTGTCTCAAGTCTGTGGTAAACATTACTCGTAGAGAGTTTTTATATTCAATTATGCATACATTTAAAATAGAATCACAAACTTTATTTTACTTCTAAATTGAAAACTATTATTTTGAAAACCCATTTTCGAAACTTGTGGCGTGCAAAGTCTTTTCTGTGTTATAACTCTATTCTGTTTACTCTTTCAATCAAACCCTATATATGTGGCCTCAGCATATGTTGAGGTGCCATTCTCTAAAGTGAACAGCGGCATTCTGCAGGGAAAAGTGGAATTCAGCATGGCAGCCAGCACCCCGCCAGACATCAGCCCTCCAGACCTGTCTGCAGAGGACTTCAGCTCTTTGGGCTCCATCTACAGCACCACCCTGCCTCCAACACAGCTCCAGGCTGTTTTCACTTCCTACAACAATTCTATTAGTGAGAACCAGTCTGAACTTTGACATCTTATAAGCAGAATGTGTTCTAGAGCTTTTGCAGTACAGATATGTTTTTTATGCAGAATATCTTCAAGCAAATAAGTACAGCTCCCTTCAGGTGCAAGCACTCCATGACCTTGGAAACCTGCATTTCTACAACGGAAATCGAAAGTATGATGTGTTCACAGCTTTATTTTTCTACTTTGAAGTTATACTTTATGTGTTTACCCTACCTTTTAGTAGCTTGTGGTTGCTAAGATATTTTAATGTTTGTAAACTATCATTGGTCAACAACTTTTCTATTTGAGTATATTTTAAAATGCCATTTATTTCTGTGATGGCAAATTTGAATTTCAGTGTCTTCAGTGCCACATGATCCTACAGGAACTGTGCTGCTTAATATTTTTCTGCATACATTTCAGAATTCTTTGATTAATAGAAAGTTCAAAAGAACAGTATTTTTGTACAGTTATTTCTGGTCAGTTTAATAAATCCTTGTCAAATAAAACTATTAATTTCTGTAAAATAATCTTACTGACCACAGCTGTTTAAACAGCAGTGCAAGTAATCAGATGTTTTGACTTCACACCATATACAGATAAAATAGCATTTTTCATTAATATGTGTTTACATTTGTGTCTAGATCCGCACTCTCTTTCTGGAGTAAGGCTTTGGACTGTGCTCTGCAAAGCTCTGGAGTTCTGGAATCTTGGGATGGCGACTCATGGGGCAGCAGCTCCTCTCAGGAAACCCTGCGGCATGCTGGGATATGGGGTTGTCTTCAGGGAGCTTTGCTTTCAGCCAAGATTGCACAGTAAGTGAGTAACCATGAAGTGCATTTGTGACTGTGCTTCATTAAAGACAATGATTTCACCTCTAATGACAGGCACATCCTGACTTCCAACATCGATCAGCGCACAAGGTGCTGCCTTCTCTCTGAAAAACTCTTCAAGGTGAGAACTGAGTCCCTTTTCATAGTGTTTTGAACTCAGCTAATAAGGAAATTATGATCAGCAGCACCCATGTCAGCACTCTTTAATAAGAGTCATATGCTCCGCAGTGCCTACTGATGGCTTCTTTGCCTCATCCAATAACGGACCTGTCCTACTCCACATATTCTGTGGAGACTGAGCTGATCCCAGGTATCGACCTCTTCTCTGAGCCAGATCGAGGGAATCTTGGCACCACTGTTGCCAGTCTGTCTTTTCTCTGCCACTGGCTGTATACCTCAGGACACCTTCTCAAGGTACCAGAGCAACACTCCTTGACACTTACATTAAGATACATTTGTGCGTTTTACAGTTGATGTCTGATCCATCTTAATATTCAACACATCATACTGCTCGTTTCAGGTTCTTCCTGTACTGGCTCTGTACCTGTATATTGCCAGAACAGTGTGTCGGGATCTACACCTCACTGTCAAATGCAGAATACTGAAGGTTTGAAGACGTTGCATGTTTTTGTAAATCTGTGTTTAATTTAGACTTGTGGGTTTATGTTATGTTTGTGTATACAGGTAAAGGTACTGACAGAGTTGGGGGCCTTCACTCAGGCATTTAAAGAGCTCAGCAGTCTCACATTTGGCAGGGAAATGCCTGTACCTCATGCGGGCCACCACAGAGTGGAGCCATCCTGGGTAACGCAGCATAAACAATAAATAAATACCCAGTTAACAATAGCAATATATGGAATTATTTCATTTATTTGTTTTATTAAAGTTAGAGTTAATATGTTTCTTTAGCACCAAATCAGCATATTAAAAATACTTCTGAAGTATCATGTGACACTGAAGAGTGGCTGTTAAAAAATTCACATTGAACCCCACAGACAAAGGAAATATTTAATGAAGGAAAACTGTTGTTGGATCCCTCTAATCTTCTAGTAAGTTTACCTGTTTTTTCACATGTTCATCAAGTTCATTGACAACATCCTGTACTGTTTGTAAAAAGCAAAATACTTTGCGTGATCTTGTTTTCAGGTTATAGAGGAAGTTGTTAACAGGGGGCCATGTGAAGACATCGTGGCTCTTTATGGCACAAAACTGACCAGGCGTCTCCTGATGGCCAGAGTTCATCTCATCTTGGCTGTGTGTAGCACTATACATGACCTGCCTGAGCCACTGACACCAGGTATCATTATCATCTTATTATGGACTATTACAGAATATAAATCTCCTTAACACATTACTGAATAATTTTCTTTAACCCACAGAGTTATCCAAATCTCAGGAGAAATGCTCCAGCATTTCCCATTTGCCTGATGTCTCCAGCTCTGACAAGTCCAAGAGTCTTCAGCTCAGTGCCAGGAAACTCACATTAGGAGAAGTCAAGGTGCTCCATTTTACCGTTAAAGCTGTCCAGCTTTCATTTCTGTTAAATTGTTCTTCCAGATCTAGGCTTATGAATGTGTTTTAACGTTTAACGTTTTATTTGGCCCTATAGCATTAGTAGTAAAGCATTATAAACACGATTATAAATGCATCTACCAAATGCCAAGAACATTAATGACAAAATGAACATAATGTTTCTTTATTGTCCCTTTCAGGCCATACTATTAAAAGAAGCACATGCTTTGGTTGGTCCAGAGCTCTTCACCCCACATCCTCAGAGCACCGATCCTGAAGAAATGGAGCTGGCAGTGGAGATCAGACTGTTAATGTCCAATATCAACATGCAACAGGGCAGAATGTCTGCCAGGTAGTACAGAAACATAAATCATGAGGAAAGATGCATGTTTGTGAAGTTGTGTGGGTGTATATATGAACACTTCGGTTACAAAGCTGGGGAACAATGTGATTGTTTTTGTAAAAAACTAGTAGTTTCATTCATCAAGGATGGTGAATTTATTTAGAAATTAGGAGTAAAGACTTTTATAATGTTCCGCATGAATTTAGAACTTTTAATGCACTGAAGAATCCTGAAAAAAATGTATGAGGATTTCCACAAAAATATGAGGCAGCAGGAGTAATGGAAGCTAAACAGCTTTGTCATCACATAAATAAATTACATTTTAAAATATAAAGCAATTATTTAAAATTCTAATAAGATTTAGCAATATTGCTGTTTTTGATTAAATAAATGCAGTCTTGGTGGTCTTTTTAATGGTATTGTATGTTTGAATCCATTGTAAATCTAAACGTCATTCCTCTCTGTTGTAGTGCAGATCTGTCAGTGTCTACTTTGAGGCCCCTCCAGAGGTCTCCTGTGTTTCAAAGTGACTTCCGCCCACTGCCTCCTCCCGGACCACCCTCCTCTGCTCTCAGACGATCCAGAGCCAAAGCACATCAGGTAATAATCAACCTCTGATATACTTACATACATCTTGCATCAGTTTCATTAGGCTTTTATCCTGTTTGATTCTCTACAGACAAGCTCCCGGGATGCAAAGTCTGTTCTCGATCTCCCTAGCAGAGATGTTCCTGAAGAAGTGGAAGCAAGAGAACGCATGGATGTCCTTTTCTGGCTGCACTGTAGGTTGGCGGTAGTTCGCTCCCTCGTGGGCCATATCCCTGGAACTGCAATCTGCTCTGGTTAGCTGCTTTGCAAAGTTTAATGTGGTGTAAATGTTGTTGGATGTAACTGGTATTTGCTGTTTTTTGACCATTTGGGCTTGTTTGTGCAGGTGCGGACAGCAGTGCAGAGGCGCTTCGAGTGCTGAAAGAAGGTCTGGAGGAGGCCGAAGCCTGGGGAGACCCTGACACTAAAGCCCTGCTGCTCCTGCAAGGCGTCCAACTCAACACACACCGTGGCAGACCCAGAGAAGACAGTGCGTCCATGCTACAGGTCAGTAGTTTGTTATGACAGTTGATTTTGATTAAGTGATATTTAAATCTTTCTGTTGGCTGATATGTTGTGTGTGTCTGTTCAGGAGATTGTGAGCTTGTTATCTGGGCGAAATGCTCTATCTCTGCGGTCACAAATGACTCTAGCTGAGGCTGTGTTACTTCTTAGTGAGCTGAGAGGAACAGGAAGCCAGACTTTCCACCTGCTCACACAGAAACTACTGCAGCAACAGGTTTTGTATATTAACATGCTCTATTTGTGAAGTTCACCTTTGTTATCTAAAATGTGCTAAAACGGTACACATCTGATAAAGATAAATACCTCCCAAATTAGGTCATTTTGAATACATAAAAGCAACAGTTTCACATTTAGTAGCGGTAATGGTAATGATGTTCTTTATTTTCAGCTCTGTGCCTTTGGAGAGTCCATAAGTCTCAAAAATGGAGGCGAGGTGGAACTGCTATCTGGCCTGAAGAATATTTATCTTCCACAGCTTCCCCTGCTGGCAAAGACAACCATGCGGATTGGTAAGACAAGAGAAAAAGGCAGAACTGTACAGATATTCCTCTTAAATTCTGGTAATGAAGTCTTAAATGAATGCAGTTAATTCACATGCTTAACATTGCTTTGTAAATTGGCTTAAGCAGATGCTGTTGTAATGAATATGGATTCTCTGTTCTAGGCCACTCTTTGGCACTGCAGGCTTTGTCAAGTTCTTCTAAGGGAGGCGAAGAACCCTGGAAGACCTTAATATCTGCTCAGGACGTTCTGCAGTGTGCACTCAGCATCTCTCAAGCCTCCGCCAACAGAGACCGCCAACTGGAGGCTGATATCCTCTACTATACAGGTGACCAGTAGGGAGTAATCTTTATATCTAGCATCTTCTCTGATAAACCATTAATAATTTTAGATGGTCAATATTTTGCTTCTGCAGGAATGGTGGGCAAACATCTAATTTCCATGCAAAAATCCGATCCCCAGAAAGTCCTAGAGGCCTTTTTTGGGTGTTTAACTGCATTTAACCATACTCTTAACCAAGGTTTGCGGTAAGAAAGTTGTTTTACTAAAGTTCTTGTCTAATTCTGTTCAAACGTGACTCTCATTTTTATGCATGTGTGTATTTCAGATTGACACATAGTTGCTACCTGGAAATGGCATTAATATACTTACAAGACATGTCACTCGCTGAAAATCTGACACCAGCACCTGATGAGACCACAAAGGTGCTGTGAAACCTTACAGAATTTGAGAATGACAGTAGAGTGCTTCTGTAATATTTATGTGTATTATATGTTATTTTCTTAGGAAACAGTCAGAGAGACCTGCCTTCTGCTCTGCTGGATTTGTTTGAGGATGGCTTTAAAGGTCTGTAAGGTCATCATCCACACATCTGTATGAAGTGTGTTCAATGTAAATGATTTAACCTTGTTTTATCCTTTTTGTCATGTAGACATCAGAAGTTATTGGCAAATGTGACCATTTGCATGGATTCACTGTGCGAACTGAAGACCCTGTACCCGTTTCCTCAATAAAAGCCCTGCCTGACTTTGCATTAAATGATCTCTTCCACCCCTGTGGTAAACTGTAACCCAAAATCTGTCCACACATCGCAAAAAAATAACTGTATTTAGTTTTTTTTTATTAGACATGGGATTGTATTGCATTCAAATTGGTGGTCAATCTAATGGATCTTTGCTGAATAAAGGTATTATTTCTAAATATGTGCATGTGCTGATTCCATTGGCAGGGGGACTACAAAATTCTGGGAACCCAGTCACCAGTCATGAGGCATTCATGGATGCTGAGGATGAGATTAACAGCAGGAAATGCCCTCAGCTGACCTGGGTTCATATGTCCCGCTACTACATGCACTTGATCAACCTGCTACAGGTCTCTTCACAAACAGGTATGGAAAAATAACTCTATTAAACTAGGTGGTTTTATTCAGTTCATTCAACAATTAATAAACCTTTGGCTTAAATTAATCTTAATAAGTTCATTCTAGACATTCTACTAACTATAAGTAACTTCATGTCGACTAATTCTCATTAATTTGTAAGAACATGTCTACTTAACTCTCAGAGTAGACTGTTAGGGTAGGTTTAGGGTTAGTTGGAAGTTGACAAATACTTGCAAAGTTTCTCATAGCACATTGTATGCTGTGGACAATTCAAAATAAAGTGTTACATGATAAGAAGCAGAGTCTACTTACACTCTAATGATTGCTAGTTGAAAGGTAATTGCAAAATTACTTACTTTTAGTAGAATATCTGAAGTGGACTATGTATGAAGTACTGTGTATATGTTTTATGTAATGAGGGTGATCATTTTTATGCATTTATGTAATGGCTGTATTATTTAGGAGCAGTGCAGGGTGTTGATGGGCTGTTGACTATGTCCGGTGATCCTAAACTTGCACTCAGACTCTCTCAGTTGCACACCTTCTTTAGCCATCACCATCCCTATTACCAAGAGCAGTGGGTCGTTCCTGATCCCCCTGCAGCTCTAATACAGAGTCATCAGAGAATACAGGTTTCTTTTCACATATGCATTACCTCATCACCAAATGATAATAGAAAAATCTAATCATTATAATTGTCTCTCTCCTAACTCCTGCCAGCATGACCAGCCATTATCAGATCTATATCCCTGGGCCCTCACTGACATTCAGGAACTGAGCATCCAATGGTACAGACCCACATCAGAGCACAACACGGTAATCATTAATTCAATTAATATTATTATATATATTTTTTTGACAAATTATTTGAATTCATGTTTTTTTCTTTTAGGTATTTCGAGTCATTTTTTAAATTAAATGTCTTTTTATTTATTGTAATGCATATCAGTTTCTGAGCAAAGTTGTATTTGATCTCTTCAGATTCTGCTTCTCTTCGCTGTAAATAATGCTCCTCTATCAGCAATGAGCCCTATTTCAGATGCAGTAGCAGCACTACAGGCTGGACAGACAGAGATCTGTTTGGACAGGTAGATTTTGTTCATCCAAAGACAAACCGTAGTTTGTGTTGGATACATATACACTGTTTTTACAGAGTGCATTATTGTCAGCAAGGGCTCTGTGGTTTAGATTTAGCACTTTCTTTTTGACTGTTTTATTTAAGTGGTGGTTAATTAAGTTTTGTTTACTCTCATTGCCCCATCCAGGCTGAAAGCTGTTCATGCCCTGCTGAACACAGCATGTGTAGAGGCTGATAAGCATGTTTCACCATCCACCAGCTCAGCCTCCTCTTTCAGCCCAAAAGAAGAAAAGGAGCAGAACAGAAAGGCGACGCCCATCCCTCACAGACAGGTGTCTCTAAATCACCATGTTGTACTTTTGCTCAACTATAAATGTAGAGCACACTGAATTCACCCGTCTTTGTCATTCATCCACAATGGTTTCTTTTAGGAAATGCTTCTGGAGAAAACTACACACATCTGCTCCGAGATCAGGAACTTGCTGAAGTCTGATTTTAATTTAGCACCCATCACAGAGGTAAAGTGTTACATTCCTTGTGTGTCATTTCCTTTCTAAATGGGGTTTAGTTTTATTTATATACTATGATTTTCCCCAGTTTTTGTAATTAAATACTTCAACTTAGCAAAATTTCTAATTAGTTATCGATATCATCTAAAAATTTTATTTAAACGTTTCATTAACAACACAAACTCCTACCATGCATCATGATCGAATAAAAAATCTCACAAAGCATGCGTGTGTGTGTACGTTATTCTGTCTCTGATATTTGATTGTATCCACGCAGATTCCCTTTGACCCAAGCATGCAGACTCTTCAGAACCTGGAACACTGCTTCAATCCTGCAAAAGGTGGCACACTGCAAGATACAGCCCTCATAACATGGCTTCTCTCTCTTCTGAGATAAAACCCACAACCTTGATCCTGTTTAGACTGATGAGATAAAACAAAATACCCCAACAACAAATATTTAATATTCAAAAATGCAATGCTTTATTTAACGCTAAATAAAGAGGATCGCACTAAAACATCTTTTAATTTACTTGTTTCTTTTTTTTTTTACATTTCCCTTGAGTTCACTTTGAATACTGTAGCTCGGCTGATGTAGGATATTTCATTCAGTCATATCTGAAGTATAACAGGTGTTTTAGTGCTTGGTAATGCTTGGAGTTATTTATGATTGGTTGAGCCAGGCTGAGCGGAGGTTGAGTAGGACCTGCACATCACTGGGAGCCAGCTTATAGACTCCCAGCTCGTTAAGCACTGACTCCGGACTGGGCTGCTGATGGTTCGGAAGACCATCATCTTCCTTCGACTGCTTCAGCACATCACACAACAGCAGCGCCGGGCCGACCTTAAGAGTTAGGATGATGCAGGCCTCCTTCACACTGACACGAGGAAAGAGAGAAATCAGAATCAGGTTTTTCTAAATATTAGCTCTGATTAAAAAAAAAAACAACTTACTGTTTGAAGAAGTTTTCAGGTCTCTTGCAGTAGTGTCCAAAAAGAGGAAAGAGGTTTCTGGTCATATCATATTGAAGCTGTGCCGCCCCGCCTTCATTGAAATGGTTATACAGGATCAGCTTAGGGTGAGAGCAAAAAAAAAAAACTGATAAGCAACACACTCCAACAAACAATGGTACATAGATTTTAAATACAGTTATTCCTGGCTAAAATGTATTTAAGCATTCTACATGTTCAAGTTTGATTTTGAGGCTAAGATACACTCCTGTTAAAAGGTTTGAAGGTCAGTAAGATTTTTTAAAAGTAAAACAATACTTTTATTTAACAAGGATGAGTTTAATTGATTAAAAGTGACAGTATTTGTAATAATATTTCACAATATAACAGTTTTGAAAGTGTTGTTGGTTAAATAAAAGACGTTTTGTTGAGTACAAGAGAATACTTTCTAAAAAATTTGAAAAATTGTACTAAATCTAAACTTCTGAACATCAGTGTTATGGTTAAATTAAGGTTTAACAGTGAAAAAGTTGAGGCAAGAGACTGACGTCTTCGTAGATGAAGCTGTCGAGTCTCTCAGCGAGGCCCTGCCAGAACATCTGAAACAGAGGAAGACACAACATCTGCTGCAGCTGGAGCAGGTGATCCCTCAGGCAAAGCATCATGGGACATGCAGAGCTGGATAATGACATAGTGGCTTGGACACTCTGTGATGGCAAGGAGATCCACCTGAAATAAACCAGATTCACTTCAGATACTCAATACTACAAGTGCCATTTGGGAGCTTTTGAGGCCTTAAACAAAACATGGACAATAAGCACACCCACACACGGTATCTTTTAAATTGACCATTTTTATTTATTGCTGTACCTGTCCTTGCAGTATGGCTGTGCCTTTTCTTTGACGTCTCTCATGACTGCATCCAGTAATCGTCCCAGCATGTCCCCTCGTAGCCTTTCCAGAAGGGCCAACAGGACTTCAAACAAGGATCCTTCCAGAGAGGCCAGACGCCCCGTCTCCGTGGGTCCAAGAGAACCTAGGATCTCCTCACCAACTGACACTGCAGCCTGCTGCAACTGCAAGAAGAACTGAGAGAAAACAAAAAGGAAAGTGATTTTGTATTTTTGTTCCCAATCAAGACTTTGGAAAAATATTTTTGAATTATTAATGGGTCAAGGATGAATAAGAGGGTACAAAACCCTCTTAGAAATGTACTACTTGCAGTCATGTAGATTTAATACTCTTATTTATGTTTCTAATTTTACAGACACTTTATTATTATATTATACAGTATATATATTAACAATTAAAAAAAGTCTTTAAAATAAGAAGAATAAATA
>JAUMHQ010000073.1:1459184-1472888 GCA_032361165.1 Enteromius paludinosus
TGTAATCTTACAAATACATTAAAATAAAAACTACACTAAATGATACATATTTAGAGAACACCAGATAATGAGAGAAAAAAGAAAAAAGAAAAAAAAAACATTTGCTCAACCCAAAGAAAAAGTGAGAACTGGTAAGCAAGTCTCTAAGCTTTATTACTACAGTCCTCAATTCAAAAGACGACAAAATGTCACCCTCACAAGGGGGTCAGAGCGAGAGAAAGCGAGAGAGGGAGGCTTTCACACTGCAGAGAGCCAAGAGTGAACACATCTTTTCCTTTTCAGTCTCTCTTTCTCTCCATCTAGTCACTTAGCAACAAACTAGCGACTTGAAAAACCCTGCAAGCTCCTCGTACAGTGAACACTGAGCCAGTGCATGAACAGACAAACAAAAGCAAGAAAAAGAATAAGTGAGAGAGGGAGGGGAAAAGGGGGCAAAGGACAAATGAACAAAATGGGTACTTAAAAATGGCGAGTTCATTTCCACCAGGGAAGAGAAGAGATCTGCCTAAAACTCTCAGGCTGTGACACTGAGACGGAGTTACAGAGAGATGTGAGGGAGGGAAACACAAAAACATTCACAGAATAAAAGCTCATAAAAGCTTTCTCTCAAATAAAATAAGAAATATAAGAGAAGACAGGAGGAGTTTAATGGAAAGATTGGCAAAGATCAGAAGAAACGGCTACAGATAGAAGCAGATATCAGCTTGAACTGCAAAGAGCACCCTGGGATCAACATATTCACTCTTACAAACATCAATAAACTCCACTCTGTTCCGCACCCTTCCCTTGATTCAGCTTCAAATATCCTTGATATGAGTTTCAAAGAAATCAAATATTCAGGTGCACTACAGAAAACCTTTTGTCTTAAAAGGATGCAAGTCATATAAAATACATTTATGGTATTTTCATGATGCATTTTTGTCCAATTGGATCTATTTTGAGGGTACGGGAAAGAACTGGCTTTATGTTCCAAGTTTTTAACCAACATAAAAGTAAAATATTTTGAAACGCCTCCTTGTAGTCAGTAATAATACAGAAAAAGGTATAATAAAAACTACTAATGAGTTACCTTAACATATGCAGTGAAAGATATACATTTTATTTTTCTGCAAAATAGTCAAATGTGTTTGAATTATCATCATTTTAATAATTATCATTATTATTACCACATACAATTATGCTTATGTTTTATTATGTTCATAAATCTCTTTTGTTATCAATATGTGTACATTATGAGTGCTCTGTGCTACATTTGCGTAATTTATTTCATACTTACTACTACATTATTTATATATTAACTTTATACATTTTTACATTTTATTTCCATAATAACATTCCACCATCCAACATTCAATTATGCATGTGACATAATATTTCACCCAATTGTTTAAATCTGAACTAGTATATTCATGTAGTATTTCTCTGGAGAGAGTAAGCCAAATGGTGTTGAATGGCAAAATGTTATTTGCTTGATATCTTAAACATAGCAATAGAACATATAATGTGCAGAAAGAGTTAAGATGGAAATGACTATGGTCATGTTTGTGGTCAAAGCGGTTTCTCCTATAGTCAGACGGCAAGGAAACAGGATCAATGTTCTTTGCACATAAAATTAGATCCAGATAGATAGAGGGACTCAAGAGGACTGGATCATTACTCAGCTCCTGTGATGGCTCAAGAACAGAAACAACTGCAGCTCTTCACCATGATACAGTGAGTTCAGAGACCTTTTCATTTTTGCTTTCAGATTCAATTTTAA
Source organism: Enteromius paludinosus (assembly GCA_032361165.1). NCBI lineage: Eukaryota > Metazoa > Chordata > Actinopteri > Cypriniformes > Cyprinidae > Enteromius > Enteromius paludinosus. Next base: position 1,460,944 of record JAUMHQ010000073.1, read on the forward strand.
CCTCATTTAAAAATCCGGCTCAACCCTAAAATCTTGCACAGGGCTGAAACCGCTTTCAAAAGCTGTAAAAAAATAATAATAATGTGCCTTCACAAAAGACTTTGTCAGACCTTTTTTTGGAAAAGCAGAATCATACAGTGGAACCAAATTAATAAGTAGAGACAAATCTCACTCTTATGAACTCAGTTCCAGCACATTAATACTTCAAAAATCACGACAGAAGGACAAACAGAGCGAATATCTGAAAATCCCATGACTGCTGTACTTCAAATATGTATGAACGGCCACATTCGGTTAAAACAAGAGGCCACTGGCAGAATTTATGACATGCGCTACAGTTTGAGCATGTGTGTGGTGAGGAGAAATCTCGAATGTGACTCTACCACAGCAGTTCTCCCAGAGGAGCTCAGCCGCCCAGAGTGTGTCCTGCCTGTCAAACACACCATTAATTATTCAGCGAGAGAGAGAGAGAGGGAGAGATTGTGGGCTACACTGATCAGCAACACAGAACAAATTAGAGAGAGCGAGAGATATAGAGATGGAAATAGAGATAATCTTAAGCAATGATGTTGGGATGTGCGGCTTATGTAATGGCAGAACTCCATGGTGCTGCTCGCCCGTGCAAAACTCGCCAGAACCATGTGGGTTGTATGGGCGGTTGCCAGAGTGTTGCTATGTGGTTGCTTACAGGCGTAAGTCAAAAGGGTCCACATCAAAGCCTCTACAGAGTTGCACCAGCCGTTAGCTAACCTTAATTAAATTACAATGTAAAGTTTACACTGAAGGCGAAGTTTTATTTCCCACATTTATTTCTGAACAAATGGTGTAACGCAAGACTTGGCTAGAAGGTTGCCAAGTAGCAGTTATTAGGGGTGTAACGGTACATGTATTCATACCGAAAATCTATGCAAATACATTTTTTCCGACAATATTGCCGCTTTGATGTGGCGTCATAGATCTTTGTATAAAACGCCTCAGTTTTAGATCCACTTAGCATGATCTTCCCTTCATCTTTATTACTAGTTTAAACGCTAAATAAATATGAATTAATCTCTCATGTAATTGCTCAACCAGTTTTTCAATTGCCAAAAACCTTGATTTAAATAAACAAGGAGTAAACTAAATGTCACGTAGCATTTCATTTACCTCAGGCAAGTCAGCCGTGTCACAGCTCGTTATTTTCCAAGTGGAAAAAAAAAGCCACTGTTCAAATTATTATATTTTAACAAGTAGAAATTGCATAATTTAGAAGTTCATTTCAAATTACTATTGCATTGCGTGTATTTTACATGCTTGGCTTTTTTAACTTGATCATTAATAATTCTAGCTAGTAATTACATTTAGTTTGGGTTCCGTTGTTGATTGTAACTTATGGTAATGTAAAAGGGCTCTATATATTTTAAAGAAGCTGAGGTAGATCTTTATCCCTGAGAATATATTTACTAAAATTGAACGTATTTAAAGAAAGTGGCGTTTAATCCTTAAGCCATATTTTAATTTAAAATAATTTGCTGTAGCAAAACAGTGACGTGAAAACCGAGGTACATACTGATCCGTCAAGTTTGTGTACTGTTACACCCCTAATATATGTCTGTGTTTGTGAACAGTAATTAAATATAGTATAATATAGCCATAATAATAAAAAACAACAACAAAAATACTGACTTGGTGTTCCTTTACTGCACAACTATGTCAAGTTTTAACTACAGCAGTGCACAATTGGTGCAATGAGGTAATATGACTTGGGGTCTTAAGAGTATGGGAAAACTAAGTTTGAAAACAGAAAAAGAATCACACAGAGATGCATATAGCAACACAACCAGACATAAATCGCTCAAGTGGTAAAGATAGTAAGCCAACTCACTGATCATGTGTATGAGCGAGACTAAATACACTGAGACGCACTCAGACCGAGACACTATGGGGGTGTATGTGTGTAAGACGTAGCGGTTTTGAACAAAAAGGTCATTTGTTGAGTTTGGATGATCTGTGAGAGGCAGCTGGGGTGGCACGCATGAGGATGAGTCATGACTGTGTCCGAGGAGCTCTCTCTCTCTCTCCAAGCTGCCACGCTTGAGTTTCTGCATGTGCTGCCATCAACAGTCCTCTTTCCCATCACTTTACTGCATGAGTGCACATAAACACGCACACGAAACCACCTCTGCCCTACTCCACTAAAGCAAGAGATGGACAAGAAGAGAAAGAAAACTAAATCTTTAACTTCTCAAGTTTATCTATTTCTTCAGTACACTTACACACGCTCTACATACAGTATGCGCCACTGTCCTAAGCCTCTGATTGGCCAAGTAGTTTTTACAATCACCCAATCTCCCCGTTTGTGGTAAAAACAGTTACTATTACAAAACTACTGCATTCAGTTCAGTAAAACCTGACCAGCACAGCACCCTTCTTAGGCCTTAATATGAATAGTTTTATATTAGTTAGAGTATAAATCCAAATATAGTTTGGTTTATTGGAAATTACGCCTATTTCTAGATAATTCATTTAAATATAATTTTTAATTCCTTTTTTTAAGGAATTGGATAGATGCAAAGTAAGATTATTCATTACAATTCAATAAGTCTCCCATTCTTTTTTCATAACTGCTTCACATTATGTACCAAGCCTTACTCTTTTTGAGTTTCCAGAGATTGAAACTGACAAATTTGATTCATTTCTATATTAATTCAACTATATCAAAGCACAAACACTCGCAGATGCTTTCGCTCTTTCTGTAGCAGCTTGCTAAGTGTGCTTTATGAAATCCGAAGCCTACAGTCTTAATTCCACTTGGTGGAAACCTCAAAAGCAGGAGGTGCGTGTGGAAGAAACATGCAGCTTCTCATGCCAGTTTAATTATGTGCTTCAGATCATGGGAGATTAGAGCCAGATTGGGAGAGGAACAACTTTTAGGAAGCAGCTTAAAGTGGGCAGTACAAACACAACGGCCTTCCACTGCACACACAGATGCATGTAAATGAAAAAAACTAATTAATTAAAAAATGAAGGACATACAAAAAGCGCTGATGATCTGTGCACTTCTTTACACAAAGCCTGAAATATTGTGCGGACTAATCTGTTTTGTTATTTGGATACAAGGTTGATTTTTAATCACTTGGCATCGAAATATTTCACTGACGTATCCACATTTTTTCTTTTCCAAAGAATGATGAAATTTGGCAGTCATTTTGATGAGAACATCTGTTTTATCATGTTGTTGAATGCATCACACTTGATGTTTCCTGCCGCATTTGGCCAATGAATTTGGAATATTTGAGTTTAGCAGATATTTTTGAACTTTTCTCTTTCATTTAATATTATATATTTTAATCCGTAGTACATATATTATTTAAAACCATTTAAAAACATTTACCACATAAATTAGAATATTCACATTCTAAACTACTGTATTCACTGTAGAATGCTTTTTGTGATGAAAAAATACACTTTCAGATAACTTTGAATATAAATGTTTGTTTCAATAAAATCAGAAAATGAGTGATGAAGCCAATCAGCAGAGATGGGGATGGTTAGTAGCCATACAACCTACGGACTACTAAAAATGCTTAATATTTCTTACATTTTTAATTAGTCTGCCACAGAAAAATTAACATTTCTAGCTTAATGAGCTGAGCATTAGATTATTTATTTATTACAGCAAATTTACTACTATTATTATTATTTCATGAGCATTCAAATGCTTGCAGGTCCAACATCTACTGTCCATGAAGATGGTCTGGCACTCTAACAAACAAACGAGACCTCTCTACACTTTTTGAGTGAATCACAGCCTACTCTTTTCCTCAAGATTATCCATATCCCATAACAGGCAAGACTTTGTTTCACTGTGGGCGATGGAGGTCATTAGGACTCCATCTTTTTTTATTTTCCCTTCTTCATGTCGCTTTTGTAATTCTCAGTAGTAGGTTCCTATGTCCAGTGTTTCTGTAAAGCGCAGGGTAAAGTTAGGCTCTTAAAAAAAGCTCCTCTCATTAAGCCCCACTGCACCGCCAACCTCTTTCACACAACATTAATGGAAGCAGCACACGCACAGTGTCAAGCACCCTGAGGAAAAGGTAAGAATAGTGAGCAATCGTGTGATTTCCTCATAAAATGTCTGCTCCATCACATCTGCGGTTCCTCAATTTCGATATGTCATTTCTGTGACCATTATTCACAGAGGAACTAAAAAAAAACCAGATAGCCATTCTCTGAATATAAGACAGAAAAAGGCAAGTGCGTTTGAGCATCTCAAGACAGCAGTAAAGAGACAGACCAAAAAGAAAACGGGCAGATAGTTGTCACAAAATGACCGGCGAGACCAAGCATCACAGGCACTGTCACGTCAACTACAGAAATGGAAAGTCTAGAAACAGCTTGTGAAGACTAAAGCGACAGAAACGGGCTCTAAATGACAGGAGCAGATATGAAGGGGCCTTACCTCTCTCTGAAGAACTAGCTCTTTGGTGAAGCTTGTGGCTGCCTCGCTGTACGGCTCTGCCACCTGCATCCCACCTGGCATGTTTCGAGACCCTCGGGGACACTCGATACCTGCACACACAAACATAGCGCACGTCTGTCACATCTTTTTTGGTGAGCTCTTTAAATACTCAGATTTTTGTTTGTTTTAAATACATTTATTTGTGCAACATTCAAAAACGCGTACAGAATTGTTCAAATTACACAATATAATGTATACTACTAGTTAAAAAAAAAAAATGACGACAAACTAAGGTTATCAAACATTTGAATAAAAAGTATAAAAATTGCACTTTTAATTTCAGAAAATTGAACCTATGGCTCTGTTGACTGGAGAGTGAATACATGTTGCTAAAAGAATCTGTATTGGCTTCTGCGGACCTTTCTCTCTCTGCAAAATGATTGACAATGTTCTATTATTACCACACAAACAAAACTGAACCCCGAGCACAGAAGAATAGACCTTGGCTTTGCCTCTTAGCCTTACACATCAATATAATTGATAATACACTGAACGAACTAGAGCCAAACATGCACTCACAAATGTGCACATGAAGATTTGGTACAAAAGGTCATCGCTCTTGTTATCATAATAGAATTTCCTGTTCATACCCCCAACAAAAAAACAAAAAAACAAAAAAAAAAAGGAATTATACAATAAGTAGCCAATCGGCATTATCCAGCTCTGAGAAAAAAAAGAAAGACAAAAAAAAAAAAGAAGACTCGAACAACTCAATTATCTGGTAATTGTCAGTAAATAGTCCCAAAATTAGCATTTATATTGCTCTGGGCATCCGATCTGCTCAAAGGCAGAACACGAGTTTTGACAATAACAGGAGTGTTTTCAGGAGACGGACGTTTATAAACTGGTTGAAGAGCACATGAGAGCGACACTGCATGAGAAACAAGACTGAAAAACTACTAGGAAGGAATCTGTCTCTCAAGCAAGCAGACGCTAGTCTTAAAAGCACAGACCTGTCTTAAAAATTGCACCTTGACAGGCTCTTAATCAAATAACATCCGTTGTCTGCTTTCAGTAATACCGGCCCATCAAGCCTTGACCTCTTTGTTAAAGAAATTCAGAGATTTGCGCATAAATATTACCTACAGATCTATAGCCACTCATCAAAACAGCATTCACAAAATGAGAGCAGCCGATGAAACTGCAGCCTTAAAAAGGAGAAATATTTGAAACCCTATCTGTAAAAAGATCCAAGGTTATGATAAAAATGTCTCTCCGTGTGCAAGTGATTTTCTCTTGAATGGACAAAATGACTTCTAACAGTCAGCGCCTCCTTTCGTGCCCCTGAAAAATGGCGCTTCTCCGCAGGGCACAGGGCTTCAATACGCATACTGAACAAAACACAGCAGTTCAACCTGATCAGCCCTGACTTCCTCATTTAGAACGAAACTATCAAACAATTGTTAGTCTTGCTGGTGCGAAGGGGGGTGGGGGGGTGGAGAGACATAATGTAACAATTTGTGGCTGTTTTATGAACCTGTTTCAAGATCGGTCTGTGTCAGTTAGGCTGGCCGTTATCATTTCTGATGCTAGACTAGATATGTCAGAGCAAAAAACATGACACAGAAAAGTAAATAAAGTACATGTTCACCAGACTGCACTGGTATCTAATACATTACAGTAATATATAGTAGTAATATATTTAAACTAAATATATTAATGAAAAAATATAAAACTACAACAACAACAACAAAAGGGTTTATATATATATACACACGTATCAAACCAGGATTGTTGGTAATTTAGATTCTCAGCCCACAGAAATGGTGTGTTTGTACTCTTAGAGGACAGTAGCTTGTATAGGACACTCCAGTCTTTTATCTCCAGTGCAGAGTGTTAGCAGGAGATCAAGTGTGTGCGTTACTGCTGAGATATTTAGATTAGCAGAAGATCAGAAAGCACCTTAGTATCCCTCACAATTACAGCTGCCGAAATATTCAGTGACTTCTGTGAGGAGACCGCAGTGGAGCTCCAGCGGAGAGAACCAACACTTGCTCGCTCGCGCTCTCCCTTCTGGTGCCCAATATCAAAGCTCTTCACAGGAGACGTAGAATACGATGGGAAAGGAACAGAGCTTTTGCATCCAAGCTGCTAGGGGTTGTCAAAAGTGATGCTACTGTGGTACCAGACTGATACTTAAAGAAACAACACCAGGTTTTCTACAGCACTGGAAGTACAGAACGCATAAATGTAGATTGTCATGTCTCAAGTGTAGCATTGAAAACTTTGGGGACGGTAATTGGAACAGTCTCTTAAGCTCATCAAGTGTGCCTTTATTTGACCAAAAACACAGTAAAACCATAACAGTAAAATATTACTACAATGTAAAGTTACTTTTCTATTGTAACATTTTAAAATGCACTTCATTCATATTACAGAAAAGCCATTACTTTAGTCTTCAGTGCCACATCCTTCAGTTATCATTCTAATGTTGTGATTTGCTGATTAAAAAAAATATTCTTATAATTGTCAATATTGAAAAGAGTTTTGCTGCTTCATAAGTAGTAAATAAATAAATTGGGGGGGGGGGGATTGTTTAATTTATTAATTTCATTTATTAACATTTCTTAACGTTTGTAAAATACCTAAATGTCATTTGGTTCCCTTTTTTCATATTTAACTTAAATTAGTTGGTATCCAAAATCATCCTGGTTTTTGCTGTGCTGCCAAGAATTGTGATGTTCCACTGGTATTGGTAAGTGAATGGTAATGTTTTCTACAGTATGCCCCACATTCAGTCACAGATAAAGTCAACTATCTGGTGGTAACTTTTATACTGAATGCATTTAGAAACAGCATGTCTTTAAAATGGATGGTTAAAATGTGGGTGCATGCGTTTTTTAGAGCACAAATCGTGTCACTCTCCTGCCTGTGCCAAAAGATGGAGAGGTTTAATAAGAATGTCATGGTTAAAACCAGCCTATCACAATAACACAGAATATCCCTCAAATAACTGTAAGTGACACATGGCTGCAGCGTTTCTGCATTCAAGACCCTATTCTGACAGCTCCATCTTTTATGCAGAAAGAGACAGATTTTTTTTTAGATGAAACCTTTCTTTTCAGGCTCTCTCTCAAATACACACACCTAGGTTATGAATGTTTTGACAGAGATTGATATTTTCTGACAATCCCTCCTGATCTAATATACAGTAAAACATCAAATTACATCATAACTTGTTCTCTGTATCCATCATACTCGCACAGCGAGTGGAACATCCGGAACATTCTGTTACAGAAGACGCTGCTGGCTGCTCCCATGGAGGGAGAGAAAGAAAATGAAGAGAAGACAAGAAGAGATTTAAAAGAGGACGGCTGAAGACGGGAACACTGTGTCTAATAACTTCAAGTAAAGTCGTAATAAAGGCCTGACAGTAGTAGGCAGCTGTCTGTGCGTGTCTGCAGAGGGGCTTTTGACTGCAGGGATTTTTGTGCACCGAAAGGATTCACACTGAGAATGGCTCAAATTTTCATTCACTGCTGCTATGGCTTATGTATATTTGAAATGCACATGCACAATATTTAGAGTCATATTTATAATCAAAATTTATAGTCATGACTAGAAATATTGTACTAATCGTTCTTTTTTTGGGTGGTGGAGGGGGGAGATTCGACCTTTGGCCAGTAATTAACCAATAAAATAAAATACATTTACTAGGGGATTCTTTTTTTTATTTTATAATTTTTCACATTCTTTTAAATCATTTAATTTTTTATTATTTTATTTTACATTAAAATGTCATTTTTACATTTATCTTTTATTTTACTTAATATTTTATATATATATATATTATAGAATTATTAATCATTAAAAATGAATTAATTTAAAATAATTAATTAATAAATAAATGAATAAATAAATAAAAAAATCCCAGAAATACTTTCAAGTTATGAAGGCCTTAAAAAGTTAAAAGTAAACTTTCCACTCCTTCAAAAATGTTTTAAAGCAACAAAAGTCACATGTTTTTCAAAAACAGGTCGGGAACTGAGCTCATAATGGTGCTATGCAGCAGCATTCACAAATCACCACCATGAAAAATGAAAATATCATCTAGCATGACTGAAGCCAGCCAAGGCCGGACCATAAAAGCAGAAGCTTTGGCACTAAAGACAAAAGAACCCAGAAAATGCGGTGCTCTGCAAAAGCACTCGGAGGCCTTCAACTGCCCTAGCAGAGTCAGAATAGCGCATGTTAGTAATACAAAAAATATCGTACTACTTTTCCTCAAGAGAATCACCAACAAAGTGCAGCACTCAGACAAAACACTCTCTCGCCTGAAAACAGATGACACTCTCTCAGAGCAGCTATACGCTCTGTAATGTGATGTACAGAGTGATGGCCTGCATCACTGCGGCTCCTTTACGACAGGGTCACTCTTCATTACGACATTAACGTCAATGCATTCGCCATCATTTCTGCCAAAACAATGTGACAGCACTAGAGCTTTGAGTAAAAAATAGTTTGCATCCAAAAACTGTGTGAGACACAGAGAGAGAGACCGAGAGAGAGATCTTGTCTCTTCAAATGGAAATGTCTGGACTTATATAACCAAGCAGCACAGTTTAGAGTTCGGAAACCAATTTATCACTATGCTCACCCACATGAGAGGGAGAGAAGGGAAGAATTGTGCAGTCTCCCATTTGATCATCAAACACTTAAAGCAGCTTTGAGTTGTGGTGGTACACACATCAAAAAATAAAAAAAGCTAACACTTTAGTAGGGGCCATTTCTCCCTATTAAATAGTTGCTTATTAGCATGCCTATTATTTACATATTGGCAGTTTATTATAAAGCACATAACCTGCATAACCATTTTCAACATCCCTAAAATTTGAATAATAAAAATAACATGCACACTTCTTTTAAAAGTTTGAAGTCTGAGAACTTATTTCAATTTAAAATAACTTATTCCAGTCAATTGTTAGAATCGGCATCATTACTCTAGTCTTCAGTGCAACATTATCCTTCAAAAGTAATTTTAATATGCTGAATTTGGGAAGTTTTTTTTTTTTTCAGGAAACCTACACTGTTCATCAAAGATTCTTAAAACAAAGTAAAAATTAAACATGTATTGTAACATTATGAATGCATTGCTGAATAAAAAAGTTAATTTGTAAAAAAGAAAAGAAAATAAATAAATACTGACCAAACACTTTGAAAAGGTAGTGAAAATATCAATGCAAATGAATAATGCAATAAGCTGCAGTTAGAAAATGACAAAAAGAATGCCTGGAAGTTGACATGAATGCTACAATTTTTTATTTAAATTTGAAATGACCCATTTCTCCTCTTGGTATACAAGTAAAAGGCTGTTTATGGTTGCCTGAGGCACTAATTTAGTATCAAAACCAAGGAATCAATGTAAAATTTTGCGCTAATGAGAAACAATAACATTAATAATAATAATAAACACTAATGGTTTGAGAACGACTTAGATGTTAATGTTTTGGAAATGCATCAATACATGCTCCGACTGAATTCATTAACCCACTTAAAGGTGTATCCTCACTCTTCTCTAAAAGCTCCTTGATAAAAGCACCTTTCTTCTCCATGCATGTTCCACTTCTGCTTGAGGAATTAGCAGAGCACAGAACTCTCTCCATCTATGAAAAGATGCAGGACTGAGGCCATCCAAAGGCCAGACCTTAAAAGTAGGAGCTAGGGCACCCACATAATGCAGTGCTGATGCATTTGATTAAAACAAGAAGAGGGAAATGGAATTGAAAAGAATTGTGTGCTGGGCTAGAACTTGAGTACCCTGTCAGAGCACCATAGCTTGGTGTGTCTGAGCACATACAGGGTTTGACATGAGACCAATTTCTCAAAATCCTCAAAGCACAAAACTCCACCATGTGTCCAACTCGCAAGTACACACACACACACACACACGACCGAGAGCTGGCCAGCTCCAGAACACCTGAGCCTTGAGCAGCTCATCAAAGTTACATCAGGACCAGAGACGCCCTGAAGAGGGAAGATCCCCCCCTGCCGATGCCCCGTTTCACATACACCTCCTTTGAAACAACACTTTGATGTCTGCTTCAAACCACTCCTCCCTCTTTTTTTTTCCAAGTGAAGATGACCGTCTTCCCTCTTTCACGCTTTCTTTTGCTCTTTATAGTGAAGCAGGAAGGAAGGACACTGTTGGGGGTGGGGAGCACTATGTTCTAAAAATCAAACAAGTGAACTTTCTTTCTGATCAGTGCTCAGGAGGGCAAGGAGAGGAGAAAAGCACACCTCAGGACACAGAGATGAGCAGCAGGCAGTGCATACATACACACAGAGAAAACAGCAGAGTCACATTGCACAGTACTGCAAAAAAGTATCTGGACACGTAAAGTCACATTTATAAATTGCTCTGCAAATATTGAAATACAAAATAAAAACATATCACATCAACATTCAAAATTTGGATTCTCTTATGCTTAGCTAGGCTGCATTTAGTCACAACCACCACTCCAGTCTTTACGGTCACATGGTCCAACAGAAATTATTCTAATATGTGAATTTGCTGCTTTAATTATTTTTTTACTAAAACAGCTGCATTCAATATTTAACAGTGATATATATTTTTTTTACATTTCAAGACTTAAATCAATTGCATGCATCCTTGATAACTAAACAAAAAATCCCAAATATAATCTTACTCAAATACAAATCTTACTGAGTGCAGACTTTCTAATAATTGTGTAATAATAGAGTGAGAACTTCCGTCTACTGACAGTTACTGACTTCAGTCTTTTATCCACCAGTGTTATTGTTAGTACAAAGTCAATTTATTGTTACGCATTTTTAAACATTTAAAGTATTAACCATAAAATAAAAATAAAACTTAAATCGAAACTAGAAACCTACAAGAGTAAAGGAAAATAGAAAATAAAAATCAAGAAAAAAAAAAAAAAAAAAGAACTAATGTTAACAATATACTGTTCAGTTTTAAAAATTCAAACAAAATTCTTGAATAAATAAGAACAAGCTGCAGCCCAGAATCATTTTAAAATGCCTTCCATTAGAACAGGTTAATGACCCTGGGCTGAGAGGAGGGCCTCTTTATTCTAGCCAGAGATGGATTTAACTCCACTCAATTTGACAACTCTACTTTTTTTTTTTCTTTTTAAGAGGAGCCATTAGAAAACTAATTCTAATTATTTACATTGGTCAATGGGGGCATATTACACCATCAAAGCTATTTTCTTTTTTTTCGTCTACTTATAAAGTTTTATTGGACCAAATGGGTCATAATTTAGTTTTACATCCAAAAATATTTACTAACCACTCAATGTGTTTACTTTTCTAATACTTTTTCAAGGTCATTTTCAATTCATCTTTCCAGAAAAGAGAGTTGCAGTATGTTCCTACCGCAAATATATTAAGGAAATTTAACATACAAAAGAAATGTCTAATATTAATATATTTTGAAATTAACTCCCTGCTTATGTTTTGC
>JAUMHQ010000073.1:1485984-1496276 GCA_032361165.1 Enteromius paludinosus
GCCATGTCACAACAGTAAGACCGAATGAACAACTTCCGGTTTCTTCTTCTTCTTCTACTAATATAAAACATGCAAAAACCAAAACGGCCGCTAGATGGAGCAATTAACCCGTGAATTACTCTACAATTAAACAAGATAAACATAACATGTATACTATATATATACACTTTTATTTTATTATTAATTTTATTATTTTTATAACATTGTTTTTTTTCCTGTTATTTATTTCTGTTATCTTGTATTGTACAGTGCTTCGAGCGGCTCGTCATGAGACACAGCAAGACCTTGCTGCCCCCCCTCCCCCCACTGGACTCACGGCAGTTTGCATATCGTTCAAACCGTTCGACGAATGACGCCATCTCCACCACACTCCACCTGTCTCAACACACCTCGACAAGAAGGACACTTACGTCACAATGCTGTACATAGATTTGTAGTGTGAGCGCTAACCGTGCTGGAGCACGGAATAGGGCACGTGAAGTCACGTTTTTGCGACGCTCCAAAACAATCATAGCGGGTAAAGGGTCGCTTGGGTCTATGGCAGAGGTGGACCAAACGACTCAAAATTACTATCCACAAAGTAAACAGAGCGATGGACTGTTTGTTCTGAAACCATCGCACCATAACGACGTAAGCGTGCTCCGGCACGAATGCAGAAATCCTATGTGTGAATGCAGGCCAGAGGGGGAGTGGGGAGGGGGACAATCGTAATCTGGCCCGGTTCACGGCAACCATGCCTAGTGTGAGTACACCCTGAGTCTGTTGGGCCTGAACATCTCCCTCTGTAACTGGATCCTGGACTGTCTGACCAAAAGACCTCAGGCAGTGCAGATTGGGAACGATACCTCCAGCACCACCACACTAAGCACTGGGGCCCCCCAGGGCTGTGTGCTCAGTCCCCTGCTATTCACGCTGCTGACTCATAATTGTGTAGCGACACACAGCATATCATCAAGTTTGTTGATGACACGACCGTGGTGGGTCTCATCAGCAAGAATGACTAGTCAGCATACAGAGAGCAAGTGCAGAGGCTAACGGACTAGTGTGAAGAAAACAACCTGTCTCTGAACGTCGATAAGACAAAAGAAATGGTTGTTGACTTCAGGAGGACACGGAGAAATCCCTCCTCGCTCAGCATCGACAGCTCTTCTGTGGAGATAGTCAAGAGCACTAAATTCCTGGGTGTCCAACTGGAGGAGAACCTCACCTGGTCCCTCAACACCAGCTCTCTGCACAAGAAAGCCTAGCAACGCCTTTTCTTCCTGAGAAGGATGAGGAAGGGCCAGCTTCCACCTTCAATCCTCACCACCTTCTGTAGAGGAATTATCGAGAGCATCCTGAGCACCTGCATCACTGTCTGATTTGGGAATTGTGCCATATCAGATCGCAAGTCCCTACAGCGGATAGTGAAGACAGCTGAGAAGATCATCGGGGACTCTCTCCCCTCTATCGAAGACATCTACACCACACGCTGCATCTGCAAAGACCCAACCAGCATTGTGGCTGGCCTCACACTATGATATATGGTTCGTTAGGATTTAACACTATTTGGCCGAAATACAACTATACAACTAGAGAAAACCGTCTTTGTACTGTAGTTGTCAAAATTGCGTTCTTAGCGATGCATATTACTAATCAAACATTTAGTTTTGATATATTTACAATAGGAAATTGACAAAATATCGACATGGAAAATGATCTTTACTTTATATCCTAATGATTTTTGCCATAAAAAAAAAAAATCGATAATTTTTAACCCATACAACGTATTTTTGGCTATTGCTAAATACACAACAGCAACTTAATGCTAATTCACAGTCACACTGTGCGTTCACACCGCGGTCGGCGAGAGCATCAAAATTCGACCTGGCTGCCCTGCCAACGACACTGTACAGAGATTTTTTGGACGCTCTGACGTAGATTGAATGCTTGTTTTGTATTTAAAGGGGTCGCAAATCAAACAAACTTGTTAATCTTGTGCAGACTGACCACAAGGAGGGTATATAAGTTAACCTCATGAAATATATTGAATGTAAAAGTAAGAAATTGATCGATGAAAATAACTTTTTTGTAGTTACATGTTTTCTTTCAATTAAAAGCTATTTGTGTGTTGTGTAATTTTTATGTTCATGGTTAATTGCTAGTCTAATTTCAATATTATAGGAGACATTTACTAGTCTTGGATTTAAATTAACACTAATTTGTGTGAAACCTACCAAATGAAGTGTAATGTTAGTGTAATGCAATTGGTCAAATCAGTGTTGTTTTAAGCAAATCAATTGCATTCCCGTTGAAAAACAAGCGTTCAAGTTCAAGGATCAAGCAATTGGGGTGCTAATAACTAATAGAAATAATAGGGACGGAACGAGTTTACGGCACTGCGTTATCTGGAACCTGCTAAAGCAGTGGACTTCTACACTCCGATTGGTTGCCGCCGAACCGCATCATAGCTCATTCCCATAAAGTTGACCTGATTTCAACTGTCCTTGACGCTCTCGCCGTCCAAGGCATGTCACGCCGCTACTCGCCGTGTGAACGAACAGACCTGACAAATATACCTGAACATAAAAAATAATAATAACTGTAGCCTTTATGTTCTTGTGCGAGCAGTTAACTATTGCTGCTCTTTTCCTTTTAATCAAGAATAATAGAAATTAAAAAAAAAAAATTATTAACCAAGAAGAAAGAGAAGGAAGTAGGTTAACAAGCTAACTGTACATCATTGAAACCCTACAAAACAACCCAGTGATGTTATCCTGAAGCTTGTTGGCCCTTCACTGCACATCATCGACAAAAAGACTGATAGGATAAGAAACGAGTGTGGAGAGGAGAGAGAATGGCTCCTGCAGATAAATTTGGTGTGTACAGTACTGGCCCACGAGAGTCTGCAATCTAGTTTCCAGAAGCTCTAATGATATTTAGCTGTCTAAGATTCAGCGCATAGAGCAGCGGGACTGGCTGCTGCTGTTTTATCTGCCATATCAAAGAGAGAGCAAACAAACACCCTTCCTTTCCATCTGTTCTTTCCCTTTTGATGGATGCAAGTGGCCCGCTCTCTCTTTTTCTGTCCTGCTTTTCATTTTTCTTCCTTTTGATGCAGCATTTAGCAGTTGGGCTCTCAGATCACTGTGAAAGCACCTCTTTCTTTCGAAAACAGGGAAGCAGATACTTTGAATTACCATACATAAACACACTGGATCTGTTCCAAAACCTTGAGCTTCCCACCTAGCTGGAGCTTTTAAGGCATCGTGACGTAAAGGAGGTGCTGAGTAAAATACACTATTTTTATGTAATAATTAAAGTATAAAGTATCAACAAAAAATTTCAAACTTTTTATGCTTAGTGACGTTTTGTGGGTTTATCTTAGCAATAACATCAAACTCTGTGTTGTTATCTGTGTGTAGTTCCTGCCCATATGTGGACTGTTCTAAATGAGTCACTAGGAGCTTCCATTTCAGTTTGGTTACGTAAGAAGTAGAGAAGGAGGTAAACTTACTTGGGTTTAGTTACTGCATTTAGTTTCATCTGCAAATGACACTTTTTATGAATTAGTAGGCTGGGCAGCTCTTTAAATTGCATTCACTGTTAAAAAAAATAAAATAAAACAAAGATTACAGGGGGATGCCTTGTGATACTTGCAATTGATATTTTTGTAATTATTTACGAAAGTAGAAATGTTAAACGGACGTGTTGCGTTGCCCCGCCCTGTGTTACGTCACATGCACGTGGTCCAAGCACTACCACTTTGCTTGGGCCGCGTGTGTGTGAAGTTTTGTCTAATGCCTTTTAACCTGAGTCCATTTGGCCTGAGAACTTTTTGTCTGATGCATTTTAATCGGAGTCCATTTCGCCCTATGCCTGATTGTACGAGACCTGACACCAAGCGTTGTTTTATCCGAGACCTGAAGCCTTTGAGTCTAAGTCACGATGCCGTTTGGTCCATTGAGAAAGGCCTTTTAGTCTGAGGCATGACGCGTTTTCATTTTATGACTGAGGTCTGAGTATGTCCTAAAATGTACACCGTACTGGAGAGAAGGCTTGAAGAAATAGAGATTGACAAGGAAAGGTTCATGCTTGTAAGCTGAATTGCTGTAATTGGAATAAAGTCAAGAGATGGAGAGAGAGAGAGAGAGAGAGAGAGAGAGAGAGAGAGGGGCATGAGTGAGACATATTTGCTGTTTACGTGATGTGATTGACGTTTAGGATAACACAGTCTCCATCAGCAGCCAGCACCTTCAGTTTCCAGAATCCCAACCGCACGTCAAACAACCTCTGTTAACTCGCATCGACTGCGCAGACAGCTGCTGATGGATGGCTCCAAATTAAAGCCTTCCACTGATCAACTTAACTGAGCTGCCAATCAATCAATCAACCAGTCTAATCCAAGCACAGCGACACACAGTCACGTTTCAGATCAGTCAGGCCCCATCCAGCAGATATTGATTAGAACAAGACATGATCTGTGGCCATCCTGCCACAGGAAAGGGGTCAGGAAAGAACAACAGGAACGTGAACAGCACTACATGATCAGCAAGATATGCTTATCATCATAGTGACAGCTGGCTTAATAAATAATGTTCCATAAATAATGTTCCTGAGCTGTAGGACTTAAAGGATAAATGCCTGCTAAAAAGACTGCAAATTAATTGTTGACATTATACTGTCCCATCTGAGAAAAAGCTTATTGATTGTATATCTCTTTGGTTTTTAGCTGCGCTATAGAGACAGAAATATAATATGTTGCATAATATGCAAAAATTAAGTCTCTTTATGTTGCCAAAACACATCTCTGAACCTCACCGCATCAGGAAAACAAAAGAGTACAAAATATTAAAATAAACAAATGAAATATTTTATAACAAGAGCATATTTGCTTAAAACAATACTTCAGAGAATATATATATAGATATATATATATATATATATATTTTTTTTTTTCTATTCATTTTAAAGAAATGTTTACAAACAAACATAAATAAATAGATAAATAAATCACAATATTACACAAAAAAGCATCATAGGTGTTTTGACAATAAAAATAATTATTACCAAATGTTACTAATGAATTACAATTGAAAACAGTTTTTTAATAAAAGTATAAAATCAATATACAAAAATATTAATATAACAAAATACATACTGTAAGAATTATTTTTCAATTTTCTTTCAATAAATAGACTTTTTCTTCTTCTACTTCTTTCCTTAATTATTACATATTATTTTATTATATTATTATTTATTTCAGGATTATTTGATGAATGAATTTCACATTGAAGGCTGCACACTACTTTTCCAAAATCAAAATAAGTAGTATTCATAGTGTTAAATGTTTTGAATTAGCTGCATTTGCATTTTCTACTTGATTCACTATAGTTGCCAAACTTGATGTACTTGTGAATCTTCTAATTATAGACAGGAAGCGCAAGAAACTCCAGTGAGTCACGGAAATCTTTTTTATTCTGAATGTGAAGCTAGAACACAAGCAAACCTGTGTTAGAGCTGGTGGATGGCAGAGGGAAAACACTGGCTAAAGACTACTTTAAATGAGGTGACATGAGGACAGCAACCAGTTTGGGCATTGTGACTGGAGGTAGACACAATCTGCCAAAAATACACACACACACACACACACACACACACAAATGGACAGAGAAGCAAAGAGCCAAGCTGTCCTCACACCACAGCCAGCTATTACAGATCCAATGACCTGAGAACAGTTATTTCCATCATATGAGGCACACCAGTGCTTCCATATCCATTAAAACAAGAGCACTTAATTCAGACCAATTAAACATGACAGACGAGAGCCAGCAGTGGAAAAAAGGAAAGAGACAGTAAGAGAGAGAGAGAGTGAAAGGTCAATCCTTTTCATTTAGTCATCAGGGTGAGCTGTCAGTGATGTGTTTAATGCTGACCAATAAAAGCAGCTCCACACAGTCTGCCATATGCATCACCTGCACTTCAGGGGCAAGAGTTAAGCATTTATAACACTGACTGACCGCGCTTAAGCACACACAACATGCAATATTTCTCCTCTATCTTGAAAAATGAGCTTGCATAATGATATATAATGATTTCCATTCACATACTAATGGAAAACGCTCTTGAAATTTAGCTTTTAGGACACACAACGTACATTTTATCAAGAAAGAAAATCAAAAGGATAGAGTGTATCGACAAACTAATTAAATTTCAGCTTCAAGCAGCCCTGCCAGCATTCTGGACCCGGTTTTTATCAGAGCTAGATCAATGTGGGTCGATACAAGCTGGATATTTCTGCAAGATCTAATTTACTAACAATACAAAATATTGGAAGGCTATGAACAATGATGAGTATGTTTGGAACACTAGCTTAGTTCATACTACACTGCATCTACACATGTACTATGTTTTGATAATAGATGCACTGCACTGTGGGATACAGTTTTCCATGTAGCAAGATTTGGCATTTTTGTAAAACCCAAACTGCATCAAATCAAACACGTATATTTAGTTGCACTGTGTAAATACCTCAGAGACCCCTTAAAGGTGCTATATGTTTTGGATTAAGAGATGATAATGTGTAATAATGCTTACCTCAAGAGCTTTGGAACGCCGGTCAAGAAGTTTCTCGATTTCACGTGCAGCTTGTGCCACCAGCTGCGTAGCGTTGTTTTGTTTCACATTATAGTGGTTCCGAAACTGCAGGAAAATCTGAGAGAGAAAGATAAGATGGATTGCATTTATTAAAAATCTATCTGCAAAATTAGCCTAATGAAAAAAAGGTTGTGGCAGATAAGCAATGCATAGATGTATGAATAAATAGCCTATTCAAACTTTTACTAGCAACTGTAATTTATCCAAAACACATCTATGTGCAAACAGTACAGCTGGTTTCAGACTTTGCTAAAGCAAACAGACAATTATTTAGTGGTTAGAAGGTCAACATTAATGATGAAGAAGTGCTGAGAATACTGGAATCGAATAACAAATAAAAAACATAGCATAATATGACAACTTTCTGTCTTTCCTCTAACTGCTTCCATCAATTCTGTTGTAAATATAAATGAAAAAGTTTGCTATACATACTTTTTAACATTGTTTGAGCAAAATAAACAACATTTTTGAGACTGTTAATGTCAGATTTCGTTTGTGATTTCAAATATGAAATTTAATTGTAAAGTTGTGCAAACATTTCTAGAAAATTTGATGTGTGCCCATTCAAATATATAGTAAGAGCTGCACTTAGATGCCTGAGGGGTGTTTCAAAGATGGCTGACCTTGAAGGGACTTTCACTAAATAAAACATCCTGTATAGGTTTGAGGATGTTTCAAAGCAGGCACACAATGTCATAAGACGCTGATATTTGCTTAAATTTCCGTTGCGACATTGGATAACCAAAATTCAATGTGAATTCAATATCTAATGTCAATGTGATATCCAATACCGACATCAGCTGATGTTGATACTGTATATTGTTGTTTTTAGGTTGTGTAAACAAAATCCAAGTCAACGTCAAATATAGACATCAACATGAGTCCTCTGTCTGACTTCATGTCCAACTTCAACCTGACATTATAGACATCCGGTGCCTGGTGGGTTATGGGTGAAAGCGATGCTGATGCAGTTTTGCTCCTTTTGAAGTTATACCAGTTCATGCAAAATGAAAATTCTGTAATCATTTATTTACCTTCATGTAACGACTTTCCTTTATCCATGAAAAGAGAACTCTACAACTACTGCACTAGCAAGTCCCATCCATTTAATCTGCACAGGGAAATAGACTTTTACAGACAACTTCTAAAACTGAGACTGGATCTATTAAAAGCTTGAATTTTGTGAATCAGTGGTAGGCTATATGCTCTTGTTGAAGGATTCAGCCTGCATTATCACTACATGTTTCCAGGAACTAAAGCCACTGTAGCACTGGGATATATACTAATTATCAACCATATGTTATTCACTTTTATGTTTGATTTTGTGGCAGTATATAATATACTCATAGCTGCATAAAATTTGTTTAGAGTGCTAAAAAGCAAAAGTGTGGTCATACTTTTTGGAGCTGTTGTATACCGGTCTCAGCATCAACCAACTGCACTAGCTCCTCCTGCATCTGCATCGCCCATTTCCGGGTCCTGTAAACACAAAGAATCAATCGGATTTAGTTATTAATTACTGATATCACTTGAAATTGTTCCTCGATACCATAGCAAAAACGTATAGTCTAATACATTTCAAATAAGCGAAACTGTCAGTAATGAAATAAAGAATAAATGCACAAATTACAAACATAAATACACACAGTAGAACAAAGGTACAAATTAAATAGTAGCATTTAGGTTTAGAAATGTAACAAATAGCTGTACAGTATAACACTATAATTAATTTTAAGTTAATTTTAATTTTGTTATTTTAACAACATAAACATAAACACAGGCAGCTGCAGATTTTTTTAGGCTGCTGTCACTTTAAGACTACATGCATGGATTCAATATAATAATGCACATGCAATTTCATGCTGCTGTATATGGATTTGGAACATCATTATGATGACAAAATGTGAATGTCATTTTTAATTTTTTTATGACCAGAAGGGATTCATATCAAATCAATGATTACACATTTTAACCCCGCCCACAACCTCAGATTAGCCCAGCACTGCTGACCAGCCACCTGCTGTTTTGAATACTCAACATAAATCTAAAACTGTTGAGCAGCCAACATGCATTGCGCCTCCATCTAAGGGCACTATAGCACTATAGGAGCTAGTTAAAGCACAGCAGAATGAGTGTGGGGCAGAGAGTAAGAGAAAGGTGTAAAGGGTGTGTGTCATTTAAGTGAATCTGGACCGAGGTCCTTATCCTGTCACCACCACTATGAATCTTTTCAGTGTGACTCAAAGCCACGGCTGCAGAGCCTGTTGAATGTATGCAAGATGTCCCCCAGCATAAAACACAAACCACCGCACACACAAAACAAGGCTGCTGAAAATTCTCTTTTGCTGGAGGGTGATGAATTGGGTTTTAGTGGGAACATTTTCTTAAAAAAAAAACCCGATGTAATCTGAGAAGTAGAACCATGTGATGAAAGGCAGTATATTTAGCCATGAGGGCCAACCACCTGCGGCCTCAGCTTCAGGCAAGACTGGTATGAGCACAATGATGCCATATGAATGTATCAAACAATAGTAAACCTTATATAGACCACCACTCACCAGAGGCGGACAGAAGTGAAGTGCATTTACTTGAGTATTGTACTTAAGTATCTGTACATTACTTTATTTTTTTTTTCTGGAAACTTATGACTTTAACTTTACTACATTTTGAAACACAATTATAGTACTTTTCACTCCACTACATTTCTACCAAGGCTCTCAAAGTGGAAAGTGATTTCTACAGTATACAGCACATAAAGTCACAGTTGCGTGATATTAAGTCATTGCTTGATATAAAGTCAGAATTGCGAGATACAAAGTTAAATTGCATGATATAGTCACAACAACTGTGAGTTATAAAGTCAGAATTGTGTGATATAAAGTCACAGTTGTGTGATATTAAGTCATTGCTTTATATAAAGTCAGAATTGCGTGATATAGTCACAACTGTGAGTTATAAAGTCAGAATTGTGAGATATAAAGTCAGAATTGCGTGATATAAAGTGACAGTTGCGTGATATAAAGTCACAGTTGCGTGATATGAAGTCATTGCTTTATATAAAGTCACAATTGCGTGATATAGTCACAACTGTGAGTTATAAAGTCAGAATTGTGAGATATAAAGTCAGAATTGCATGATATAGTCAAAATTGCGAGATATAAAGTCAAAATTGCGAGATATAAAGTCAAAATTGCGTGATATAAAGTCAAAATTGCGAGATATAAAGTCACAGTTGCGTGATATAAAGTCACAGTCGCGTGATATGAAGTCATTGCTTGATATAAAGTCACAATTGCGAGATATAAAGTCAGAATTGGGAGATATAAAGTCAGAATTGCGAGATATAAAGTCACAATTGCGGATATAAAGTCAGAATTGCGAGATATAAAGTCAGAATTGCGTGATATAAGGTCAGAATTGCGAGATATAAAGTCACAATTGCGGATATAAAGTCACAATTGCGAGATATAAAGTCACAATTGCGGATATAAAGTCAGAATTGTGAGATATAAAGTCAGAATTGCGAGATATAAAGTCAGAATTGCGAGATATAAAGTCAGAATTGCGAGATATAGGCCTGGTTTCACAAACGAGGCTTAGCTTAAGCCAGGACTAGGCATTAGTTTAATTAAGATATTTAAGCAACTTTTACAAAA
>JAUMHQ010000073.1:1499295-1523263 GCA_032361165.1 Enteromius paludinosus
GTGTGTAATGAATCTAAAATATATGAAAGTCTAATGTTTATCAGTACATTACAGAAAATAATGAACTTTATCACAAATTTTTTGAGAAGGACCTGTATAACGTAATATTGATTCATTTAAGTGATTTAATAAAATAGTTTTTTTTTTTTCCAGAAGCCATTAATCCAGTCTTTACTGTCACATGATCCTTCAGGAAACAGTTGTGCTTAATATTTTTGTGGAAACCAAAACAATAATTATAATAATAATAATAATAATAATAATAATAATAATAATAATAATAGTATTTAAGAATTACAATTAGATTTTAAAGTCAGTACTATTATATTTCTAGAGATATTTTAGACATAAACAATGCGATCACATAAAAAACACCTATACAGATATAAAAAAGAAAGAAAAACGTCTCCTTCAGTTTGATTACATTTTTCAGTTAACCACACCACGGGTAGAGATGAGGAAGGTCAAAAGAGAAAATCATTTCAAAAATAAAGAAACCACCTAGGTATTTAAACCTTAAAACAAAGGTGAAACCTAAGAAAAGCGGCAGTAAAAATAGAGAGCTGATAGATTTTCAAATGTCAACATCTAGTTTTGACGAATAATTGAGGAAAAAACTTTTAAAAGATTTAAATATTCAAATGACGTATTATAAAGTGAGTTTCAATTTAAATGATAAATGAATCCCCTTTATATCCACATAAATAACATGAAAGTTCCAAAGGTTTTGGTATCAGGGACTGACTTCTAGATCTGAGATCTAGATCTAGACTGCATTATTTATTTTCACAACTTTTTTTAACATTCAGTTCAGTTAGTATTTTTTCATCTACAAAAAGTGTTTTTTAAGCATAAGCTGAACAATCAGTATATTATTGAAGGCACTATTTCTATCGTCTTCATTCCTTACAATTAAATATGGTGCTAAGGCTATTTCTGCAACACTGGCATTGATAATACTTTTAGTATACAACTGAAAAAATAAGTGGCATCAGACACAAGAGTTTTCCGCACTCGTGCTCTTTGGTCTTTTATTTAAAGCCAATGTGGCTTCTATTTTAAAATGTGTGAGCCTGACACATATCCACAGATGTTTGTCATTTACTGATCTCTGCCAATACACAGCGGGTTTGTTTGGTTTCCTTTTTTAATGCAATAAAGCAATCGCTGCATAAATTTTACGTGCAACCTTCAGCTGTGAATTTGTCAAACTTATGAATAAAAACGCTTTGCATGCTGCATTCATACAGAACTGGGCTCCCGATCTACCGTTAACCCACACAGATGGGCTTATTTGATTCTGCAGCAAGGAATAGGGTGGTGTGTTAGAGCAATAATTAGCACACTCTCAAACCGAGCATGTGTGAAGTGAAGGAAAGGAAAAATGCAGTCATCCAAAATCGGTGTGAAAGCGTGACATTAAAAACAGCTTCGGTGAAGGTGATAAAAAGCGAGAGAGAGGTTAATGGAGAAATGTCACAACCTCTCCATGGATCAAAAAACTACCTGACAAACTTACTGACTGCTCTGAACTTGGGCAGTGAAGATGTTTAATGGCTTTGTAACTGAAGCTGATGCCTTTTTGCCCTGGTTACAGCGCTGTTCTGTTTAGAGGTAAAGCTCTGCTCTGAGTAGGTGGTTTTTGTGTGGGTCTCAAGTAGAGACTCACTCTCTGGTAAAAGCTGAAGACACGGTGACTCAGACCCTGACTAGGTCCTGGATGAGGGCATCTGGATTAGACTCAGACTGTGAAATGGAATTTTAGAGCTCAGACAGAAGGGACAGCTGTAATTTCCTGAGCTAAAATCTCATCCTGCTTTCAAAAAAAATAAGTCCAATAACTTATAGATGGTACAACAGGGTTTAAAGCCCTGGGGGAAAAGTCCAATTGATTTTCTTCCAAAGCGCTAAATACGTTCTTAAACACCTACATGTTAAGAAAAGGCAAGACTGAATGCTGCGTGTTAATATGTTGCAGATATTTGCAAGCAATGAGCAAGCTTTTATTGTATTTAATAATGTGCTTACATATAAATATGCACTTAAATTTTACTTAAAATATCCTGCTAGATCAAAAAGGTATATGGGGTTACATCTGCCACATTTTGCTTTATCAATTTACAGTAATAATTTATGGGACTTACATTTTTAAATTGGATTTTAGTCCTGCATGAATTCAAAATTAAACAGCAGCTGAACACGACAATAAACTAATCCAAAGTTAGTTATGCATTCTCTATTGTTTACCATATTTTTCATTCATTCAAGCAGAATATTTTTTAAATATAAATAAATGTATATACATTTTTAGAACTACTAAGTACTACGTGATTCAGTCAGGGACATTGAGTGATTTTACTTTTGTTGCTTGATTAACATGACTTTGACAATAGCAACTAAATTAGGCTGCTCTAAGCAGACTGCATCACAGACTTACTCAAGTCTCAAGCAGCAGGAGGAACTTTAAGCTTGACTATACCTTTCAGAATATTAATCTAAATGTGCAAGCAATCATCATCCCATAAACTCTGCATATATGAAATAAGATTCTAATGACTTTACATTTCATTAATGAGGCTCACTGCAGTATCTGCACACACATGCAGGTGGTTACCTGCACAGCAGCTTCAAATTATTAGACATTGGTCATTTTTACAATGTAACTAAATCTAGTAAATCTAAATCCATCTACTCAAAAAAACTGTCATTCTTTTTTAAATAAAAGTCGGCACTGAGCAGGACACCTGTTACTGCAGATCGGCCAATGTCACATAGAAGAAATTCACTTGCTAGTTCTGGAAGGTTCCACCGCTACAGATGTGGTATTAAGGTGCCCGTGGTTGGTAAAGCACGATCCCATCCTCTCATGGAATACGGGGGAAGTCCTAAAGTGGGGCCCACAGTGTCATCCAGCATGCTTTCCGAATCTTTCTCTAACCCCAAAACTTAGCCTGTATAAAAACCCTGTCCATTGAAAGCCCCCTTGAAAAGCAATCCGTAAGCATCCCTGAATGTTACGCCCCCTTTAGCGACGTGTTCTGTCCCAAGAGAGCGGCTCAACTGCCACCACACCGGCCATGGAACTGCGCCATTGATCTGATTCTGGGTGGGCCAGTGCCCAAGGGCAGAATCTATCCCCTCTCGCTTCCATTTAAGAAGCCCTCGAGCAAGGTTACATCCGCCCTTCTACATCCCCTGCCGCTTCAAGTTTTTTTTTCGTGGCCAAGAAGGACGGAGGCTTGTGGCCCTGTATTGATTACAAATCACTCATTCACTCACTCAAAGTCAAATTCCCCTTCCCCTCATCCCACCAGCCCTCAAGATTTTATGAGGATCTTGACCTTCACAGTGCAGAGAAGACCATGAGTGGAAGACGGCTTTTGTCACGCCCACCGGACATCATGAATATTTAGTTATGCTGTATGGTTTAGTCAATGCACCCTCCATCTTCCAAAACTTTTTGCATGAAGTATTCCAGGACTATCTCCACAAATCCGTAATCATCTACATTGACTACATCCTAATCTACTCGAAGAACTAACAGGAGCAACACAGGTACGTAGTGGAGGTCCTTCAAAGTTTCAACTGCTCTTTTCACCAATACTCAGTGCACTCCCTAAGATACATCATAGACAAGACCGGTGTTCGTATGGACAAGGGGAAGGTGCATGCAGTCACTTCCTGGCCCACTCCTACTTGTGTGAAAGAACTCCAGCGCTTCCTGGGATTTTCACACTTCTATCGTCACTTCATCAAGACTTACAGTATGTTGCCCAGTCCCCTCACCTCACTCCTCAAAGGAAAGCCCAAGTCTCTGTCCTGGAGCCCAGCAGCATCCCAGGTCTTTACTGCCTTGAAGCAGGCTTTTACAACCACTCCGCTCCTGGTGCACCCTGACCCCAACCTCCACTTCATCGTGGAAGTCGACGCCTCCACCACCGGGGTCAGAGCAGTATAATTCCAGCAGCAGGGGAACCCAGCTCGACTCCTTCAATGCGCTAACTTTTCCCGGAAGCTCAGCCCGGCGGAGATGAACTATAACATCGGCAAACAAGAACTTTTGGCCATCAAGCTGGCTCTCAAAGAGTGACACTAGTTGGGGGGGCCTCATTCATTTTCTGTGCTAACAGACCATATAAACCTCCAATACCTCAGAGATGCGAAGAGGCTGAATCCCCATCAGGCCCGCTGGGCACTATTCTTTACCCAATTCAATCTTCTATCGTCCCGGCCCCAAGAATGTCCAAGTGGATGCGCTCTCCCACATTAGAAACTAGAAACTCCAGAACCCATTATTCCTACCAAACTCTTTGTACACCCCATCCAGTGGGTTACCCCTCCAGTCACCTCCGAGCCAGCTCTTGCCAACCCACCAGGCTGTCCCCAGCATCTCAGATTCATGCCCCGATCAGAAAGGATACCCCTCATCCATGCCACTCACACCTCATTGGGCACTGGCCACCCCCGGGCCAACAAAACTCTCTCACTTCTGGTGGCCCGATATGGCAAGGGAAGTGAGAAGGTATGCGACTCATCTCCAAGAGTCCCCGTCAACTTCCATCTGGTAAACTGTTCCCGCTCCCCATTCCATTCCAAACCTCTGATGGTAACACCTGCATCCTAGTAATTATAGTTCGGTTCTCTAAATTCTGTCATCTTTTACCGCTCAAAGGTCTACTCACTCGCATGGAAACCGCAGAGCTGCTGTTCAACCAGGTGTTCACATTCCTGAGGACATTGTGTGGGATATGGGGCCACAATTCATCTCAAGGGTCCCGAGATCCTTTTTCACCCTCCTAGGTGTGACCGTCAATCTCTCCTCCGGATACCACCCACAAGCTAATGGCCAAATGGAGAGAAAAATCGGAGGTGGGGCGGTTCAACCATACCTTCTGCCATGGCCACCAGGACTCCTTGAACCAGTTTTTGTGCTGGGCTGAGTGCACACAAAATTCTTTGCGTCAAGCCTCACTCCCTTCTAGTGTGTACTCGGTTTCCAGCCCCCTCTATTTCCATGGTCCGGAGAGCCCTCTGATGTTCCAGCGGTGGATTACTGGTTCCGGGAGAGTGAATAAGTCTGGGATGAGGCACATCATCATCTGCAACGGGCAGTGAGCAGGCAAAAGACCACTGTAGATCAGATGAGAGGCACCAAATTACTGACCAAGCCAGGAAGTTGGCTCTTGACTCGGGATATTCGCCTGCGCCTGCCCAGTAAGAAATTTAGTCCCAGGTTGTTGGCCGTCACCTAAAGACTCCAACTTCCACCTACAAGAAGTACAAGATCCACCCCACATTTCACATCTTACTCCTAAAAACCTTTTCATGACCATGTCTCTCTCCCCACAGAGTCTGGCCCACCCAAAGAACCCCCTCCTCCTCTAATCGTGGATGAAGGATCCATCTACAAGGTCAAGGAGATTGTGGATTATCAACGTTGCAGTGGTATGTTGGAATATCTGGTCGTTATGATCGAGGAGCGATCATGGGTTCCACGGGATGACATCTTGGATTCCATCCTCTTAGAGGAGTTCCATTCCACCCATCCTGATTGTCCTGCGCCCAGAGGAAGAGGAAGGCCACCGTGACATTGGAGAATTCGGCCTTCTGGAGAGGGCTGTGGTGGAGGGGGTAATGTTACAGATCTGCCAGGCTCTGCCCCCAGCCAACCACAATGCTCCCTCTCCCCTGAGTTCTAATCAGCATCACCTGCACCTCATCACTACCGCAATCACCAGCACTATAAAGCCACACACCACCACTCAGTCCCTGTCCGGGCTCGTTTATGCGAAGTGGACTAAATCGTATGCTCCTAAGCTTTACGATTGTTGAAAAAACTTACTTTGTACTTACCTCCTTGTTCTCCTTCATTCCACTTTCCTTCCCAAGTCTCAGAATCCCTCCGTGTATGTGGTTGTCTCCCAGCTCCAATGTGTCTTCTCGTCTCTGTGTGTCTCCTACGCTCCGACGAATCCACAAAGATCACAAGAAGGTATTCACCATTCGGCACTGATCAACGGAAATCATCTAACTCTCAGTTACTCACCTCTTAAGCTCCATATCCTCTGCTGTGTCAATAAATAACATTCATTTGTCACTTACCTCCTGTGTAGCGTCAGCTTCCATAACAATTACATTGCAAATGTTTAAGAATATTTCTAAACGCAAAACATGCAAGTGTTAACAGAAATTACATTAACATATATTTTAGTTCACCTAAAGTGCTTCTCAGTGCGTTCAGACAATTAATAAATTATGACAATAAATGTAATTATGAATTTATATATAAAGACTTATGTCCTACATGAGTCAATAAAATCTTACATACAAATACATTACATTCACTTCACTCTATGCTAAACTGTTTTACTTTTTCACAAAGGCAAGGCATCTATCTGAATGATAATTGTTGTTAGTCCCATGAGAGTACCTTTCAGTTAGGAATATAATGTAATCTACTTTCTTGCTTTTGCTATTCACTGATACTGATACCTCTAATAAGGGGCTAGATGACCCTCAGCGGTCCACAGGGTTTAGCAGTTAGTCCATTCATTACTAGCACGAAAAATGTCAATCATGGCAGTCTGGTCATTAACGTGCAGGAATGGGTATTTTTTTTCTTTGCCAATCATTACTGTGGCAGAATACCTTTTATGAGTTTCCAAATGGTGTTTGCACCCCACAATGTCCATTAGTCGTTCTCCTGTGGTGGAGATATCGACAGCCATTTAAAAATCCCCTGGTGTCAGTCAATGGCTTCCCCAACTAATCCATTTAGCAGTGACTGATGGGACCCCACGATTCCTCGTATTTCTCAGGAGCGACACAGTTTACTGGTGTGTCCATTTCAGTGTTAAAATGAAAGTAGTTAAACTGCAATCCAGCTACACACACACACTGAAGCTGACAAATAAAACTTGGACTGTGTCGTATGATGTGACAGCAAAAATGTAAAAAGTAAAAACACAAAAAACTTACACAAATAATATGAGGAAACATGAGTTACAAATAGCATGAGGTATATCTATAACATTAGTTTTTATTTTTCCATTTTTCTGTCACAACATAGGACACACTGATACATCAACTACATATATATGCATGTGTGTGTATGTGAGATCTGCACTTACAAATTAGTAAGACACAAACCATTTCAACTAATTTTGTAAACTGTCAAACAATCAGTCAAATGAATAATTATGCTAGGCTGTATTATTCTACACTGTAAAAAAATGGAACTGCACATTTTCCAGTTTCAATACTACCGTTTTTCCATATTCCACTATTTTCCTAACTCAGCTTACACAAGTTGATAAATATCACCATGTTAACTCCATTCATTCCTTAGGATCCAAACAGGGATGAATTTAGAAGCCATCAAACACTTGCACATTTTCTCTATTTAAAAACCAAATAAAACATGGCGATTTTTTAAGCAGATAAAAAAAGATAACTATAACGTATGGTGGAAGAGCACGTCGCACCAAACCGAAGCAAAAGACAAAGAAAAAGAACTTTAGCGATAATGAACGTAAGGTTTTGCAGTCAGATGTGGAAGAGTATTCACTTGTGCAAACTGAACAGCCATTCATCACTCTTAGCACACATCTGTGCACTCTCTCATTGAACTCACGCCGCAATGTCTTAAAGCAGTACCAAGTGTGCCATGCCGCTAAACACAAGGTGAGACACAATAATCACAGTTTATATAAGGATAGATCAGGCGATTGCTGTATCGACCTCTTTATCTATCTTTTTATATAATTGGACCTTCCTAATTATACTGTATCATTCATTTTTAATGTATAGTTACTTTGCCCCTACCCTGTAAATAACATATCTGATATGTAGGGTTGTTCATACATGCTTATAAGGCACTGGGCATATATGATTATTGCTTACATGTGTTATAAAGATGTTCTTGAATTTTTTCATACATTTAGAATATATTTTAGTGTGAAAGTTTTTGATTTATCATGATTTATTTGTGAAATCATCTGTATGCACATTTTGCGCAAACATCTGTGCATACACATGTTTAGTGAATGAGACCCAATGTTATCCACTAATGTAAAAAAAAAAAGAAATTCTTAGAAGAAACAGAAAAAAAACATTAAATCAACATTCAAGATAATAAAGCTGTGCCTTGAAAATTTAAGTCAACTTGTTTACAGTGTAAGAAGTGCAAACGTCTTAACAGAACTGCCATCATTAAAATGTTTTTAAAAATCTACATTTTTTTAAACCTTATTGAAACCATCTGATTGAACCAAATCTCTTTAAATGAGCTAAAGCTACTTCAGACATTCTCGAAGAGTGTGTTTCATTCTATAAACTCCTCGGCTGTGTGCCTAATGTGGCTTAAAAACAGTGCTGCTAAAAATAGCTCGCTGCTGAAAAAGCCAAACAACATCAGAACAGCTGTTGAAGATGTAGTTAACTTGTGTAAAGTAATACAGTTTCACTACAGTTGTTGGGATGTTTCTATGTGTTTGCTGTATGATGCCATCTGGTCTTTTGTGCATATTCACGTTACCCTCTCCTACCTGTTTGCCCCCCATTACTGTCCTAATCCAACAACTTGTTACATCACACTGCCTGTTGGAGGCAGCTCCTTCAATCACGTTACATATTAGATGTTTGGTATTCCAGGCTTCGTCAGCATCCATGTTCACATCTCCCCACGAAAGCAGCTCCCTCGCACCTGCTCCTGTCTCCCCCTCAGCCACGGGTGATTGCTCCTGGAGCTCCCAACCCCTGCAGATAATCATCTAATCAGGCAGCTACGCTGGGTTGTGATTGCTTTTCCAATCAGTTAACCCTCCTTCACCCTGATTCACTCACTGTTCTGAAGGTACCGAGTGCAGCTGCCATCAGCACCACTAATTAAAACAGGAAGACCATGACTGAGTATGAGGAGTGATGATAAGAACGCTGGAAAGTCTTATGATGTTGGGAAATTATATGACCGCTTAAAGGCATTGCATAGTTCGTGATTTTTGTGTTTTTTTCATTTGAGGTCATCTACTAGTTTCTTAAACATCCATTGAGCACTGCCACGACAAGGCTCTACCTCTTAAAATTGTCCTTTTCTGAACTTACTAAAAATTATTACAAATGCTGCAGATGAACCATGGACAAGAAAAAAAGAATAATAAAATGCTAAAAATGTTAAACGGTTAAACAAAAGGTCTCTTTTTTTAACAGTGAAGCTAAAACTCAAATGGAAATCACTTTAACAAGCGGCTCTCTTTTGTTCAATGCAGTAAAACTTTTTACCAACTTGAAACTCCTGGTTGAACAGATTTCTCATCAGTGAAATTTCATCGAGCAGCGGTAATGAGGGCGCATATTTTGGGGCACAGTCACATTTGTCCTTCATCTGCAAAAGTTTGCGGGTGAACTCCAGTTATTTTAATATGATTCCACACATCACTAAACTATTGACCAGGACTAATTTGTGGACGTAGAGCGAAATTCTGTGGGAAAAGTGCAGTTTTCTCTGTAGGTAGATGCACTGTGTATCTGTGTATATCTGTAATTTTTGAATCTCCTCAGATTAAGTATAGGACTGACATTTGTTGACTAGTTTGAGCATGCAAATCTGCTGCAATTGCAAACAAATTTGGCTAATCAGTACGTGAACTAAACAGTGCTTCTCTGAACAATTTATAATAATAAACCTTAGCTCAAAAACAGGAAACTTGTGTTCCTCACTGTGCACAACACAAAATTCAACATGTGCTATATATGAAGTGTTATAAGAAGTGTTTGTATAAAAGACAAATTAGGGCATGTCCCTGAGCAGCGCCCTAAAGCCTACATTTTATGCCAACTAAATAAACAAAGAGCTGGAGCTAAGTTGAGTTCTACTTATATAAGAAAGCTACATAAATGTTTCATTGAAATTACTCCTTAGAATAAGCAACCAGATGTAACAGTAATATTTTATACATACCAGTTTGTTTAATTAGGCATATTACATGCCTTCGGCTATTTAAACCATTAGCGCAACTGTGCTAATAATTTTAAACAACAGTTAACTAGACAAGAAACTGAACGGCTTACCTTTTAGAGACTTACCAGAAAACGTTTCTCTTTTCGGACAGTAAACAGTTTTAACAAGTCTCTTGAATCTCCAAACTAAAATCGCTTCCTCAATGAATCAGTGTTTAAAATGAATCGGTTGACTCACTAGTTCTCTGTTGCCACCTACTGGTGTATCGATGTAACTTGCTGATACCGCTACTACTGTACTAATGCATAAACTGACAAGCTTCTCTGAAACGAGCAACACAGGCAGACAAGCCGAATAGCTAATACAAAGAATGAAAAATCTTAGTGCAAGTACATAAATACATACATTACAGTGCTTGCTAACACACTATAATTTATTAATGTGGCCCAGTTTTCCAAACCATCGGAAACAAAACACATTGTTTTAAGAAAACGTAAACACACAATATAATTAACTCGAGTTTTAACTAATTACCTCAAACAGCGCACATTTATCCATGTCTGAACATTCAGTAGAATAACTGATGACACACGACGAGTCAGAACCTGAGGATAATGTGAACAAGAGCACACGTGATATAATAGAATAGAATAGAATAGAATGCCTTATATTGTCGGTGTACACATATACAATGTGCATTATATACACGTATACATGAGATTAATAAGAGCATCTCACTACACAGTGCAAACATGTAAGAGATATATTTACAATACAAAATAACAATAAACAACAAAGCTACAGTAAAATAACTATAAGATAACTGTAAATAGTAGTGCAGAGAGGGGATGAGGTGGGGTAAACAGGTCTCTGGTAGAATAAGAGATATATACAGGTGGAATTGCACAGCAATCGTGAAAACATTATTGCACGTTGATTAATATATTCAAGGTGGATTTTCACATTCAGTTGTCGAGGTATTCACATTCAGTTATGTGCTTTGGAAAGTGAATCCTGGAAGTGGGAAAGAGGAAGAAATAAATGAAGGGGATGAGATCAATGGTCGTGTTTTCCTGATGAAATACAAAGCAAGTTTAGCATGCATGGACTAAACATGAGAGAAGCTGGCCTACAGGCTCATCTACAGGATTTCAATATTACTTACACATACAGTATATAATGACAGTACATAGCAGTACTTAAGCTGAGGGAACTTTCATTATTCTGTGTACAGTAAAGACTCTTGTACACCATCAAAGTCACTACAGTTGAATTGATTTGTTGCAAAATTGTACTCTATTTGTGCAAAGCTGAGAGATGATGATGTTCAATGTTTCTTATATAAACCATGTTATTGCTGGTTGAAGGTGAAGGTGATAAATTAGATTTAGAAGCCTATATAATCAAAAAAACATAGCAGTTTTCTTGACATTTGGATTGATTAACTGCTTTCGTGTGTTGAAGAATAGGACTGGCTGCCAGGCCAACAACAACACGTGGCCCACATCCACTTGTTGGCACCGGTTCCAGCACGTCTGTGGGCAAGACTGTAAACACCTGAGGAGGACCAGATATGTTGCTGGGAGCATGAAACGTTGCTCTTTGGCAGAGCAGAGTGACAAAAGTCGCCCAACACAGATGGGAGGCGAGACCCTGACATTATACATTTATATTCATCTGGGCTCTACAGGGACATCACACAAAAGATAGAGATTGGGAGAGAGGCTACAGGCGCAGCCCTGAGAGAGTAACAGAGTATTAAAGCAGATGAGTCAATAATGTGTGAAAAACAGATGAATGGGAGGAAAATAAATGAAGAGATGCAGGGAAAATGAAAAAGGGATTATGTATTATGGAGTTGATGGCCTGGCTATGAACATAAAAACATGTCAATTTTACTTTATCAGTGAGTTCTAATTTGCAGTCACTGTATGTCAGCTGTTGCCCTCTGAAGGTAACAGGAAGGTGACATGACTGTTATATAAGCTTGCACTTTACATTGTGATTTGTGTATTACATTTGCATTGAATGAGCTGTAATAGGATTTAAGTTCAATTGACTTTGATATGCTTTTGATTTTTTGAATTATTAACAACCTTCATCATAAGTTCTTCTGCTAATTCGCTCACATGTTGGAGGAGGATTTAACACTCCAATCTCTGTGGGCATATGGCTGTCCTCTGTATCACTGTATAATGTTTGCCATATCTCATATGTGGGAGAGACTACATCCCAAAAACAGAGGAGGCTGAGTTGGCACAGGCGCGTGTGTAGGGAGTGTGAAGGCATTTGGCCATTTGATTGTGAGCCGTGTGAAATCATTGCCAGGGTGGCCGACAGCCAGCTGCCTGTGAGATTCGTCTGCAGAAATTAACTGTAATTTGCTTCCTTCTTTCTCATAATTACCCCACTGATAGTCCAGGTTTAAGACAGAACAGAAGGGGTACATGGAATGAAAGTCACAGAGATAATCTTCACATGAAATGAGATTGAGTTGAAAATGAGAATACAAATGAGATGAGACTGAAGATGATTTGAGACTGAAGGTGACATCAGGTGGAGACTGGGATGAGAATAAGATGAGATGGAGAGCTGAATGACTTTAAAAAATATGTTCATGACAAAAAATGATATTAGAAAACATGAGATAACATTGGATGATGAGATGAGATAATATGAGATGGGATGACATAATATGAGATCAAATAAAATAATATGAGATGAGATCACATGAAATAAGATGAGATAATATGAGATGAGATGAGATAACAATATAAGATGTGATGACAGGATTAGATGAGATCAAATGAAATGAGATGAGATTAGACAAGATTAGATGAGATGAGAAAATAAAATGAGATTCGCTAAGATTATATGAGAAAATGAGATAGTATGAGGTAAGCTAAAAGATGAGATGCATTGAGATGAGACTGAGAATGACAAGATGCTTTAGGTTGAAATGAAATGAGATTGAGGAATGAGGTTAAACTGAGGATGAGATGTGACTGAGATTAAATTAAGGATGAAGACAGGTGGAGTTAAAGTGAGTTTAAATTGACGTTTCATTGAGTTTAAATGAAATTTCATTCAGATGATACAAGATTGAGGTGAGATAGAGTTGAGTCAAGATTGAGGATAAGAGACTTTATCCTCAGAGACTCTAAAGAGTTTTAGATTAAGATGAGATGAGATTGAGGATGACATTAAATTGGATGTAGCTGAGTCGAGTTGATATGCTGTACCCTATATATTGTTGTGTTGCGTGCTCTTAGATCAGCAGATCAGCTGCTACTTAGAGTCCCAAAAACTAGACATAAACTCCTGGTGGCTCCCCCCAAGTTTTGGAATATTCTGCCTCTTTACATCAGGCAGGCCGCTTTCCTGTCTTTGTTTAAATCGCTTCTCAAAACCTACCTTTTCTCCTTTGCTTTTATAAAGCATCATGAATGTATTCACCACTTATCCACATGCCTCTCAATAGGTGTAAGTTGCTTTGGAATTAGAAGCATCTGCTCAATGACAGATTACAATCCAGCACACATCAGTAATGACAGGGACTTGCACACCTTGCCCTTACGTGGGAGTAGAGAGGGCTGGCTTGTTCTTCAGAAAATGAAGAGGCCCTCCAATGAGTCACAGTGAATAGAGGCAGGTCAGTGGCTGTGAGCAGAGACAGGTACACTCTCATTATAACCCCTAATGATCGTCCTACATTGACTACTTCATCATGAGAGATGAAGATAAGGGCAGAAGGATGAACTGATAGGGTAGAGATGACAATGACAAGGACAATGGAGCAGGGTTATTTTTAAAAAGAGAGGAAGGGCTTGGGCAACTCAAGTGATTGGCCAATAAGAGATTGTAATGAGGCAGTGATAGGCATTTCAGTCTGAAACGAACAACCCTTGATTACATAAAAACAACCATGGAGACAAAGTGTTGTGCGTAGGAGTTGGTGAGTGAAAGAAACTTTTTAGAAAGTTCTGTTACCCGTTTTTCTTTCACTCCCGAGAGTGCCTTATGGCGGGATTCAAAAACACTGAAAGACTTTTCATCTGCATTTTCAGTAATGACGTGAAATTGGCCCAGCTGTGAAGTGCGACTCAATTCAAATTCAGCGGTTATTATGTGTGAGTGGGTGCGAGTTTGTGGCAGCCGTCCACTTTCGTAGCACAGCATGAGAGCTTCACTTTGTCTTAATCTACTTTGTGGTGACCTCGCTGTGGCATGAAAAGCTGTTGTTCGCCACAGAGGAAACTAATCCAAACCATTCAAATCTAGACAACCATTAGGTTTACTGAAAGAAACGATTAAAGAGGAGAATGAAAGGGGTACAAGGAAAGGCACATGGAAGGAATATCTCTCAGCATGGTCACCAAATCGAAGTAATATATGTCTGCAACTGTTCACATCAGACTAATGTTTTCTAGAAAATACAATGTGTACGATTAATCATCACCAGAGAGAGTTGGCATTACAAGAAACCCATTCTGCAAAGAAAATGAAATGCTTTCCAAAACTTATTCTTGTCAGGCTCTGCAGTTGCTGTTACCAGAAATAAATTTACCCTGCCAAGCACCAATCTGGTAACCAGGAACATGAACGTGCATGTGAAAAGACAAATGGGACTTCTTTCACATCAACTGCGATTAAACTTTTCAGTGTTGTGGATCTTGCCATATTAGTCATTGTTCGGGTGATATTTATGGCTATGTAGAAAACGAGGTTAGTTATTTGGTCAACTGTTGTGTAAATTGGACAGCCTGAAATTGACAGGTCCTTCTGCTTATATACCGTTTCCTAAAATACAGATTGTTTTAAAGAAGCGTAACAGTAATAAACAGGATTATAACAATTTCAGTAATGCAAATTGCATCGGCTGTGAGACAAATTCAAATTCTGCTATCAAGCAGCTCTGAAAAGACAATAGCGTATTATTCTGAGTTAATGAATAATGAGACTAATTCATCTATAATCAGCTCTCTAGTGTTTTTATTCAGCCTGAGTCAGTTCACTGTAATTCATTTCAGTTCAATAACAATGTTAATGTTGCAAAATTGGTCAATTATGAATTAATTCCGTTCAGCTAAAGCAGTTCTGCAATAGTGTCATTATTCAGCTGAATTCAGCTCATCCAATAGAGTCAGTGTAGTCAAACTGATAATATTACCCAGCATTAAGTGTCGTTTGGGAGAGTTACATATCTTATTAAATCAAATGTGTACTAACTGTTATAGGAGACCTTAATCATCTTAAGACCAGAAAATAACCTTATAAGCCACATTTATGACTATTATTATTATTATGTATACAGGTTATTTGCAAAAATGTCATCAGATTGACTCCCAAAAATGCAGTACAGCATCCGTATCAATTTGTGTGCATGCGTGTGTGTGTGAACTACAGTCAGTGACAGAGCTGCCCTGTGCAGAGGACAAAGATGTAGATGGAATATGTTAGTCTACCAAGGACACATAAACCACCTGAGGCCCTTTTTCTTTCATTCATAGCAAGCTGATAATCTTAAGCAACTCTGAAGTGTCACGTTCACCTTTGATTGACGAGTAGATCTGATGATGAAGACCTTCTGATTACCTCAAAGTAATCACAGATAATGGTGTCTTTCCCTTCTGAGAACTCAATATTCAGTAAATCTGCCTGCCTCTTCCCTGGTCCTCAGCGTGTGAGTGGCAGCAGAATTATTGGAATCGTTCAGAAGGTTGGAAGGGGGTGGAACTAATCGGCCAGAACTCATTCTTCCAGAGCGCTCTTTCTCGTAAATCTGGGGTCTGATGACAGTTCAGAAACATTATGATGCTCTGGGATATTGTGCCTTTAAAATGAAGGGCCTATACCTGGTTATTAGAGGCTTTATACAAATTAGAATTGCATTGTTGGATTAAATGTGCATTATCAATATTATTTTCTTAATATTTTGTTCTCTGAGGTATATCATTTCATGTTATCTGAATGTGTATATTATCCCGGTGCTCTTATATTATGGGGCCCTCTTTTGGTAATCACATGCAATTGCAACTAGACATTTATTTTGTCTTCGGTACCTAAATGGTGAATATATATATATTGTATATAGGTTGTTGTTGTTTTTTTAATGCATGATATGCATATGCTATGCAACAATTCCTTGCCCATTCAAATGCTCTTTCATCTTTTGGTGATCTACATATTTGTGTAATTCCCACAGGCAGAAGTTGGTTTTGTCCTTCAATAAGACAGGGACAAACATTTAAAAGACAAATGAAGATGAACTGATAAGACCTTATCAATGTTTGTTTTGTAGTATGAAGAGAGAAAACACATCTCCACATTTAATACATAAACATAGGCTACACAATCATGAAAGTTTTGTTATATATGTTTTCATTAAGTTTGCATATAAAAACAGTTGCAGTTACAGTTATTTTGCCCACTGTCTTTAGTTAATTAAAAACTTGTCACCCTTGTAGTAACTGACATACTTCTGAAAATATGTAAACTGACTGTATTTGACGGATTTTGAGGCTACTTAGGGGACTGTAGTTGTTAATGGAACCTATATTTTAGTCATACTTTTAGAATACAGGCAACATTTTTGTTAAGCAAATTGATCCTATTGTATTTTTAAATGAAAGAAAAGGAATTGATGGATTGAAATAAGAATATTTTATTTGTCATTAGTGTGAAGATGACATTAGCAATGTGCTGAAAACATATTTCTTTATTTGCTCTATTTACAAGAATACTAAAATTAAATTAAAATAATTAATTAATTAATTAATAACCAAGACTCAAAGGATAAACATTTTACCAATAGATGTGTCTGAAAACAATCAAATAAGCAATGCTCTTTCTCTTCTTCATGTCTTATTTTTTCCCAGGCCCCCACGCATCGCTTGCGCGGTTCCCTGCTTTCTCATCGCCAGTCTGCATGCGGTCAGCCAGATCTTCTGTTGCACAAGTAGACACAGCACATCCTATGCCTCTCGCCCTGTGAAGTACAGATGATTAATAACTTACATTTGGATGCTATAGTTTTTGGTCTACTCATGTGAATGGGATTCACTCATTCACAAGTAGTTCAATTCATATCAGTTCATTAATGTTTATTTTAAATTCTCACCCCGGAACCTTGAAAATTTGCCTAAAAGGAAAGAATGAAACAAACAAGAAAAAAGTTCAATATTACTAGTCATATTACTATCAGTGTAAAAACAAATAATACAATTGAACAAAAGCTGGTTCCTTTTTTTGCAGCCTTATTTATAATGTATACCCCCAGTTTCAGAGACAAGGCTTAAGTTAGTCCCAGACTAAATTG
Source organism: Enteromius paludinosus (assembly GCA_032361165.1). Classification (NCBI taxonomy): domain Eukaryota; kingdom Metazoa; phylum Chordata; class Actinopteri; order Cypriniformes; family Cyprinidae; genus Enteromius; species Enteromius paludinosus. The sequence goes on from JAUMHQ010000073.1 coordinate 1,516,572, forward strand.
CATGTTTGAGCTGTCTCAGATGAACATTTCTTCGTCTGACATATCTTTAAACATGTCAGTGTCATTGATCTGTGTTACGATGCACACCTGAATTATTTTCTTATAAGGATTTTTTGTAAAAGTTGCTTAAATATCTTAATTTAACTAATGCCTAGTCCTGGCTTAAGCTAAGCCCTGTTTGTGAAAATGGGCCATAATGTATTTATTTAAAAAACGGTGCAATAAATGATTACAAAAAGACACAAGTGTAATTACATTTTAAGCATTGTGATAAATCTGTTCACTTAATACACTGGTAAGAATTGTTTATTATGAAAATATCAAAAGACAGAACACCACAGGGAAGATTTAATCTTATTTTGATAACAAACATGCCAAAATCATTCCTGTTTTCATAATGCAGCTAAACTATAAAGAATACACTGTGATTCTCAAATTCAAGATTATGCTCATTTTCTTTTACATTACTTGCCATTTCTCATTGGATATTTCTGATTCGTATTGTTTATGGTATAGATTTAATAGTGTTTAACAACTAAAGGAAGAACATTTCTTACCTGATATCAGTAAAAAAAAAAACAATTCACTGTTTTATTTAATCATCATTAAGCATGCGTGCATGTGCGTGTGTACCTGTTATCATTGGTCATATTATACCCTGTGACATTCCCCATTGTAACATTGATTGAAGTCTCCATATGGGATCCACTTCTGAAAATGAATGCATTACAAGTATGAAATAGAATGTGATCATTTTGGGGGACAATGTTTCAGATTTGCTAGAAAATCTTACCTTGTGCCATTAAGGATGGGATTCCCGAGAGTGTAGCTGAGGATGAGAAAACTGAGAGTCCAGACGAGAAACATGTTGTTCATCACCAGCACTGATTTAATGTGAATCAAGCAGATCAGAGCTGATTTCATTCTCAGAGGATTCATATGCGCTTTAAATATCTGCCTATGTGCGGTTCCCACAGGCAGAAGTCGGTTTTGTCCTTGAGTAAGACCGGGACAAACATTTCAAAGACAGAGACGATTGATGAGACCTTATCAATGTTTTTTTATCATAAAGAGAGAAAATAAGTCACCATGTATAATAAATTAATCAATTCCAAGAGTTTTTTTGTGTGTGTGAAAATAAACAGCAATCCATCAGTTTGTAAAATACATCAAATTGAAACAAAATCTAATAAACATGGACATAATATATTGAGCATATTTGCATTCTAAATCTAAGTTTGAAGCTGTTGCTTTCCAAGGCTCAAAAACCCAACATCCACCCCTTTTCTATAGCTAATCTCAATGTGAAGTTCCTTTTCGTTGCTGTTCATCACCTGAATAAGCGTATTTACAATTCCCTGTCCATTCAAAAGCTCTTTCAGTCTTCTACATGTGTATAAATCCCACAGGCAGGAGTTGGTTTTGTCCTTGGATAAATGGAGGCAAGTTTTAAAAGACAGTCAGCCAAGACTGATGATACCTTATCAATCCATAGAAATAAACACACACAAAAATGTTTTTTAAGTTTTATGGAGACTCTACAGGTTTAATGCTTTTCATACTGTACTTTTAGTTTACTATACTTTCAAACTACACAAACCCTACCCTATAAACGTACACAGCACAGAAACAATAAAATTAATTACATAAAATGAACATGTTATGCTTGCAGATTGTAGTGGACAAACTTTATTTGTTTCTTAGAGACTTGTCACCTATACCTTTGCCTAATGGGTTAGTCCGCCTCTGATCATACTCATTTTCAGCGGCCTAATCTCCGATTTGTCAGGATGTTCATTACCAGCACTGACTTTGGTAATGAAAGAAGCAGATCAGAGCTGATTTAACTACATTTAATTCTCAGAAGAATCAAAAGCTCTTTAACCCTTTAATTTTCACCCCTAAAAAGAGCCAAGGAAAAAAATATTTAACATGCAATTCTTATTAGTAGACATCTAATTAATAGTGTCCAGCACTTTTTTTTTTTATTTATGATTTTTTTTATATAACTCAATCGTACTGTTGAGTCCACGGTAAAACTCTTTAAAAAAAAGTTTAAATTCAGAGAACTACTTAATGAGATATTATGCAATAATAAACAATCTTTTAGCTTTATTAGTATCTTGGGTACATTTCTTAAAGGTGCTCTATGCGATCTTGCAAAACATAGGGGCGCAGGGGCCTGTTCCATAAACCAAGATTTGAGTATAAGCCAGGCTTGTTTCAGTTAGACTGACTTAATGCCAGTTAATTTGTATTAAAATAAGTCAGACTATCTGCCATAAGCGTGGCTTATTTGGTAAACTTGGTTTATGGAACAGGCCCCAGGACATACACCAAATCAAAAACAAACTTCGGCCAACCAATCGACAAGAAGAGGTGGGGTTTAATACGCATTAAGCACCACCTCTTCTTGCCTTTTTTTTTGCCGAAGTTTGTTTTTGCTGTGGTGCCCAAAGTGTTTCTTTTGGTATTACAGCCTCTGTGTTGTCTTTCGAGACCGGGTCGAGAAGGGGTGATGCATACGGTTTAAGATAAAAATGAAATAGAGCTAAAATCCTGCAACATCGCATAGAGCACCTTTAACTTTCAGGGTCCACAAAGAAAAAAAATGATATTTCCTTCACACACATTTCGGTTATTTACGGATGTGACAACCGCATTCTGTAACTGAACTCGCACTAATAAATGTTCAGGATTCACAACTGCATTCTCGCAACACAGGGTTTGTGTGAACAGAACAGGACTGGAAATCACGTCATCCACTGTGGGAGAGAGCAACTCTGCCACACAACCGCACATCTATGGGCATAAATACCAGGGGTAGCAGATTCATTTTGGACTGAAAAATGAGGCCCGATCCGCACTCTAATATGCACACGCACAGACATATATACATTTCAAATATACATTTCATTGTGCAATATCATATATTTTCTTCCCAATGTGCAATACCTCAACTGCCAAATGGGAATATCCACCTTGACTGTATTAATACATTCTGACTCTGATTTTTTTCTCTCTTAAATTAGCAGGAAACAGCGTTGAGAAGAAGTAACAAATTTGTAAGATGAATGAAATAATCAATTTCTTCATTTATAAACTTATTTGGTTGTGTTCAGTTGGAGCACACACTTGACAATCTTTGTTTTTTATTCACCACACCCACACTACAAAAGAATCAAAGAAAACGAAAAGCAAAATAGGCTGTAGATATGATATGTATAAAATTAATAATGCTCAATTGAACAACAATAAAATATTATTTTATAATTTCATGAATCAATACGATTTCATTATTCAGGGACTGATGGAGTGTAAACTTAACATAAGCTGCTTCTGTTCCATATAAATGCCGGTACAGACGTGTCTGTTCGGACCGAGTCGCGATGAATTCGTGCATTTTTGGAAGCGGAGCCGCGCGAAAAGTCAAGAACGAAAGGTCGTCGCCCTCACGCAAAGCCAACTTCCGGAAAGACAGCAATGACGTCATATTTGGTGCGCGCACCCAAGCGAGCGTCTAGTATATATGTAAAGTTTGCGGAGGCGCGCGCGCAGTCAGGGGAGGCTCGAGCTGCAGAGCCAGGCGAAAATATAAATAAGGGTTTATCCCCCCTCTAGTTTTATATTGTAATATGTTATATGTACATATTCTTGTGTATTAATGTGTGTTAATCTTATTAGTCACATGTTGTCTGTTACAAGGCTGCACTCTTATCACACATACAAGCTCCATTTGCACTATTTGTCTACGTTTGCACTCTTTGCCATGTGCCCTTACTTGTATTGTATAGTTTTTAATGTTATATGTATAATTGTATTTATTAATTTTTTTTGCTTGCATTTTTAAAACTCTTTTTGTATTTGATGTTTATCTGTTATCAGCAAGGGTCTGAGAGTAATGCAATTTTTCAATTCTCTGTATGTCCTGTACATGTAGCAGAATTGACAAATAAAGCTGACTTTTAGCTATTTCTCCCATACTGTTTTTGTTTCCTTTTGTGAGTAATGGAATGTGACTTTTGACTTTCTTCCTCAAAATAAAGGAATATGCATGGTAATATAAATGATTTTATTTTTCATTTGTGAAAAGACATGACATTAGTGTAGTGTTGATCACATACATAACTATATTTGCTCTCAATCTAAGCCAGGCTGAATGGAAAGATATTTTACAATTAAATGCGTCTTCAAAGCAATCAAATAAAAGTAACCTTTATGCTTCTATACATCTCTTATTTTTTCCCAGGCCCCCATCCGTCACTTGCTCTATCCCCTGCTTTCTCATCCCCAGTCTGCATCCTGTGGGCTAGCTGTTGTAGGGCACAGGTAGACAAAGAACATCCTGGCGCTGATGCCCTGAGAAATACAGAAGAATTTTAGCTTACTTTTGGATGCCATAATCTCTGGGCTACTCAGGTCAAGCATAAAAAACATCCAAACCACAAAAAATCATTATGATGCAATTATGCATCAATGTTAAATTCTTTGATCGTATTATGTTTCAAAGATTCAGCATGAAATAATATTTGCAAACAAATGTTATGGGTACTTTTTTCACTCTAAGAATGTGACACAACTTTTTTCTTTGCAAGCTGTTAACTGATGGACTGAGTTGTGTGGATTACTTGTAGATTATTGTTATAATTTTATCAGCTGTTTGGAGTCTTCTTTGAATTCTGACGGCACCCATTCACTGCAGAGGATCCACTGGTGAGCAAGTGATGCAGTAAATCGCACAAACTTTGCACAAACTATTCTTTAATCACTTAAAAGTCATTTGCTAGTTTGACTGAACAAGCTGCTGTCTGATTTGATCAAAGAGAGAAACATAAAGACAGAGAATGCACAGAGGTTTGTTTGGCATAGGCAGCATGCATTACTGAACTAATCAACCATTTCAAAGGAAAAAATAAGAAAAGAAAATTACATACATTTGGTCAACTGTCGGTAAATGTGGCCTGTCAGAAAAAAAATAATAATAACAAACGAGCATAAATCTTAGAATTCTCTTTCATTGAGCTTCAGTTTAAAGAGATCAGCAATTCTTCTATTTGTAAGTTACATAAAATATGTTTTGGCTGAAGAAAATAGGCTACTATTTAAAGGTCTAAATTTGCTGTTTGATAATATTTGGTAGGCTGAAATGATAATAGTTATTATGAGTTTCTTAATCATTTAAAATATATTTGCTGGAGTTTATTTATTGTGAATAAACAAGCTGTTTAATTTTATCAAAGAAAGGGAGTGACTTAATGAGAGAGTAATGACAAAAGAGGTGTAGAGATCTGTTTGGCATGTCATAAGTAGCAGCGCATGCATTACTCAGCAAATTAGAAAATACAATAAAGAGAAAACTTACACCATTGCCTCATAGTCTCACTGTATATAAAATGTCTATAGTTTGAAGGGAGACTGAACAAGCTGCTGTCTGATTTTATCAAAGAGAGAAACATAAAGACAGAGAATACACAGGACCCACAGATGTTTGTTTGGCATAGGCAGCAACACATCCATTATTGAACTAGTTACCTATTTCAAAAGAAAGAATTAGAAAAGAAAATGACTTACGGTGGGGCAATTGGAGGATTAGGACCCATCCCCATTACTCTGCAAATAAGAAATCAAATAAAGAAAAATTATATTTGCATTCAATACGGGATATTAGCAATTGGTGACTGTAAATAAAGAAAAACTTACACAAACCTTCCTTATATTCAGTGTAAAGTCACAAATGAAACACAAAAACACTGTATATAAAAAGTCTACCTGAGAAAAAGTGTGCTATGATTTAAGAACTTGAGTTAACAACAACCAAAATTGTCAACTTGTTGCCATTTTAATAGGTCCAAGTATTTCTCTCCCACCAAACCCCATCATTTACACAGTTTCTGTTTCTGTCAAGCATTTGTGTGTAACATACATGGTCTGATTGGTCTCCTTAAACTCAGTGGAATTCCTCTCTGTCACATTGGGGAATGTCTTCATGTAAGATCCACTGCTGAAAAACAAGTATCACAATTATGAAGCAAAATATGTGGGGGTTTTTTGAGTTATGCTTGAGAATATCGTACCTTGTGTCATTAGGCATGGAAAGCCCAAGAGTGTAGCTGAGGATGAGAGAGCTGAGAGTCCAGACAAGAATCATGTTGTTCATCACCAGCACTGATTACTGAACACACTGAACGTGAATGAAGCAGATCAGAGCAGATTGAAGCTTAAATACAATTCCCTGACCATTCACGACATTTTAATGATCTACATATTTGTGTAATTCCCACGGGCAGAAGTTTGTTTTGTCCTTGAATGAGACAGGGACAAACATTTAAAAGTCAGACAGAGATGAATTGACGAGACCTTGTTTTGTAGAGAAAATACTACAGCAGAGCTCTGATTTTATTGAATTCTCAGAGGAACCAAAAGCTCTTTTTATAAGTTCATATGGCATCTGTATGTTTGTATGTTGGTTTTGTCCTTGAATAAGACAGAAACAAATATTTAAAAGACAGAGAGAGACAACTGAATAGAGTTGATCAATCCAAGTAAATCCAATAAATCAATCAATTCCAAGTCACATTGTGGGACAATAATCATGGGAAAATGTGAAGTGTGGTTACTCTCAACAAAGTTTGTTTGAACATTTAATATTGAGAAAGAACACTGTGTCAGCCATAGCTTTTGTTTTACACACA
>JAUMHQ010000073.1:1523363-1539899 GCA_032361165.1 Enteromius paludinosus
TAATAAATCTGCAAAAATGTCAACAATTCTGTGTTTTTCTGTCAATATGGGGTGCTGTGTGTACATTCATGAGGAAAAAAATGTGATCGTACCCACTGTATGTGATGCTGAAAGTGCCTACATATTTCCAGGTTTATTATACAAAATGAGGTAACGATGGGTAATGCAATCTACGTATATTGTTGCGTTTAATGGCTGCAATTTGTGTATTTGAGCCAACTTTGTAATATAAAAATGTCCTATTACAGAAAAATCGCTTGTCACAGTTTAACAAAAATGTATCATAGCTTTTTCATCTACAGCAAGACCCAATGTATGGTTTGCCCATAAAATCAGTCATATAGAATACAAATTCTAATATAATACGCTGTTCTATTTTCCATATAAAGTGCAAGGTTTCACTAAAAATGGCAAAAGCAAATTATACTAATTATACTGTTATACTAAATAGCAGGATTTCACTATGATTATTCCTATATGAAAACAGAAACACTACTGTAGAAGAATGATTGAGTGCATCTTGCCTAAACACAACATGTCTAAATAAATCCTGTTTTCACACTATACTAAAGCAAGCATAAGATATGCGCACACATCACTTCACTGCAATGCATTAGTGTAACTTCCTCTTGTAGTCAATGAAAACACCACTGGCACTTTGATCACTCAGATGCTTTATTTCTTGCCAATTCCCATTGGATCACTGGTCATGTCCCCAGCAATCTCATTTCCAGCCTGTAGCCTTGACCCCAGGTTCCACAAGGAACAAGTGGACAGAAAACAAGCCCTTCTGCTGAAATGAGAGAAGAATTCAGGAAGCAAGAAATACTGAAAGAGAATTTAAAAAGAATAATTCTGTCCTTTGTCAGCACAGGAATTATTCAAATGCCATTCGCGTGCATGAATGGTGATGCAGAGAATGACACGGGAATAATGAGACAGGAAGTTATTTGTTCTTCTTTATTGTGACATTTCACTAGTAATTCAGGATTTGATTTCTGCTTGAAAGCGATTAACGAAAGCTGTCATGAATGCATCCATGTGATAGTGTGGTCTAACAGAGGTCAAAAGCACAATGTAATTATCAGTGTTAATATGAACAAAACAAGTATGCTTCGTAAAATTTGTCTTCATGCCATTTGTCAGAAAGGCAGCATGCATTAATGAACTAATAAAAAAAAGTTTTAATTACAAGACAAACACATATTAAAGAATTAAAATTGTCATCATTGTTTTGTGAGCTACCAAAATATATTTGTATTGCATGCATTATTTAAAATTAAAAGTATAATTAAATGCATTACTTACGCAGAAGGTCTTTTTTGTGTCCTTATTTCAGATATATAGAAAAAGTCAAGACATTTGGGTTAGATGAGAGAACTGTTTTAGCATTCTATTGGAATCTATGGGACTTCAAATTTTCTATACCTGTTTGTCTTATTAAACTCTGTGGCGTTCCTCTCTGTTACATTGGGAAAGGTCTCCATCTCAGATACACTGTTGAAAAGAATGCATCAAAAGTATGGGTTAAGGTTAGAAGAAAAATGTAATTTTTGTGGGAAAAATGTAGTACACATGAACTCATAGGGAGGCATGACAAAATCTTACCTTGTGTCATTTGGCATGGAAAACCCAAGAGTGTAGCTGAGGATGAGAAAGCTGAGAGTCCAGACAAGAATCATGTTGTTCATCACCAGCACTGACTTACTGAACACACTGAACGTGCATGAAGCAGATCAGAGCAGATTGAAGCTTAAATACATTTCCCTGACCATTTAAAAGCTCTTTCATCTTTTAGTGATCTCAGTTGTGTGTGATTCCCACAAGCCAGAATAGGTTTGGTCCTTGAATGAGACATGGGCAGAAGAGTGATGGGACCTTATCAACGTTCTGAAAATATTTGAGAGCCGATAGTAATTGTGTAAGAAACCACAGACAAATGAATCACTTCCTGTCACCACAGTGTTTGGTCATTACAGTAAACTTTAGGTTTCAGTTAGATTTCCGTGTGTGTGACAACACAGTAATAGTATGATTTCCAGGAACTAGCACCAACGCAGTTATTTTTATTATTCATGGGGTTTTTACACATGGTTGATTATCCTAATGTGTATTTAACTTTTTTGCAAGAGCCAAACAAAATATATATCATCTTGAATTAGTTTTTCACCTTTCTTATAACCTGTGTGATATAATTAATTTCAAGAGGGATAAAGTGAAGCATATGTGGCGTACTGTCCGGGGGGCGAGCCGGGAGGACGGCGGACACCGAACCCTAGAGGCTTGAACCCTGGCCAGGGCTAGAGCTCGGCGTCCGGCTCGGTCCTTGCATGCCTCCCGGAAAGGAAGGCGCGAGAGCAGCTAAATGGCGGAGAAGGGGTGGAGGAGGGATGAGTAAAAAGGTGGCGTGTGGAAGGAAAGAGGACGGGCTATTTATAGTGGGTAGAAGGGATTTGATTGGGCAGGTGTAATGAGGAGATTGATTGGGTGATGCAGGGCCAGCTGTGATTAATCGACCGCGCTCCTACTCGAAATTAGTTTATTTGCAAAAACTTCACTAAAAAATACTTTTACTATTATCTTTTAATATTTATTTTATGCACTTTTTGCCTTTTTATTTATTTTATTTTATTGTTTAATAATATAAAAAAAAATTATATGTATAAATATATATATGTAAAACAATATAATACTGTAGATGTATCAGACTCCATTTCTTTTAATAAACTACAAATCACGGGTTGTGAAGACCTAAGTTACACACATTTAATTACATCACATCATGTAGCCTAAAGCTTTTCGCAGTGCTCAAAGTGACAGCCGATACAATGACAAATTATGCATTTACAGCACATCATATTACATTTATAGATGTCAGAGATCCAGAGATGTCCAGTTAACAGTTTAAGTTACTTCAGACCAATTTAAATTGGGAGCAGTGGCTTCGCAGTCCAATATTCTCAGCTTTGAAATGAAAAAAACTTAAATATTAAACCTATAGACAGTACTATATAATAAGTTCTTTTAACTTAATTTCTTGTGGTATATAATGTCTGTTGCACAGGGGGTAAAATAACACATCCTTCTTTTGCCATTTTTATATAGAATATTATTACTTTATAACTCTAAACAATTATTTTTAGAAGCACTGACAATTTCCTCTTCTTCAAACTTGGGAATGACAAAAAAAACAAAAAAAACAGAACATCACATTAACAACACATCATTATGTAATCTTTATAATACGGATTCCAGCGTCAGCAAGATGGATGAGAGCAAGAAGTAAAACTCATTTACTCTCACACCTGCCCAGGCCAGACTGTGACCTCACAGGGGTATCAGCTTATCGGAAGTCCTCCGCTGAAAACATGCCCTTGGCCCGTCGCAGGATGGAGTCTTTGGAGGCGTCATAAGGATGCTCTTTTGAAGGGATCTCCAGAACGGCCGGGATTGACTGCATGTGGGCATCTATAGCATGACGAATCATCTCTGCAATGAACTGGTTGATGAGGATGATGCCAATGTCACTGCGAGCCAGGAAACTCCTGGAAACGAAGGACGGATATAATTGATATTAAAATTGGCGTGTGTCTCATAAATTATGCACACAAACTACTACTCTCAGTGAAAATGTGATCATTTGAAACTATAAAATGTTAAAGTGATGGGCATAGATAGATAGGCTACACACACATTGCATATTACATTTATACGTATGTGTGATACAAGATACAAACCTTAATATAACCTTAAAATTTATGATTGCGCAATAAAATATGTTTTTAAATCATTCAGACGTTTCAAATCCGCTCTCTTACTTGAAGGTCTCCTCTATTTCTGTGATGCTAGTGTCCTTTTCCACCACCAAGAAATTGGGTTTTCGGTTTTTGTTCAGTTCTCCGACCCCTCCGAGGAGGAATCCGGTACACGTGTCCTCATCCCCTATAACGGCGATTAATTTCCCCCGTCCAGGCATTTTGCTTATATTTGCTCAAATGAAAGACAGAATGGATGAGCTGTTTTTCCGTTCAGCTGGATCATATGCTTTAATCAGCTGACTGCTTCACTTCCGCTTTGACTAAACCCGGATCGCTTTATGTGGACGGCTGATCCGGAGTTATGAAAGCATTGATCAGATTATGTGCGTTAACAGTCTGAACACTGGCGGAATTCTGTTACTATAAAACACATTCTAATCATTTTGCGCATTTTATCAGGTGTTGTGGCATGAAAACATAAGTGGTGTCAAATTTACAGGAAAGGCTTGCGACCTTGTGACGTTATAAACACGCGACGCTTGCTTGTCAATCACGTGAGGCGGGGTGTGAAGGAAGACAACAGTGTAAATTCATCTGCACTGCATAAAAATGGTACGTTGAATATAAATTTCGTTTTGGGCGCGTTTGTCTAGTTGAACGTTTCTTTTGACGAAAAGCTCTTGATGTGGTGTGCGCATGCGTGTGGAAACAGAAAAAGTGTTACATATTATAAGTAATGTGATAAGTAAAGCCAGATGAGCTCTGCTAATTTTTATTTCCTGCATTATCTTGTGTTGAACTGCAGACCACCGCGCTGACCCAAGGTTTAGAGAGAATACCCGATCAGGTTGGGTATCTGGTTATTAGTGAGGAAGGTGTACTTGCGGTAAGTTATTTAACACTTATCATGCAGTAAAGTTCAGCATATATTGCAAACACTTGACACCATTTAACAAACGAAATGTGTTAGAAAAGAATCTTGAGTTCTCAGAGGCTCAGATGCTAAAGCAAGTGCCTGAAATCTGAACTATCCATCTAAAACGAGCGTTTTTATCAGCCTCCTATGCTCAGGTTGAGTCATTTTACTGTAATGTCAATGTATAGGTGCTTTTCTATTAAAATGACTGAACGTAAGCGTATGAGGCTGATTAAAAATGCTCATTTTAGATGGTATACTTCAGATTTTTAGAGGCTTTTGCATCTAAACTCTTCATACATAGATAGATAGATGGATATACAGATGATAAATCTTGTCCTGTTACAGTCCGCAGGAGAGCTGGAGAATGACGAACATACAGCAGGAGTGATAATGCAGATGGTCAGAACAGCTTGTCGTTTCAGATTGCATGGGACAGTTGAGCCCCCTTTTAAACGCATGTCAGGTAAGAAACACCTTGATTCATTTCTTAAAGCCTAATGTGGATGTTTAGATTTTTGTCACCCTAATATCTAGAGAAAATTGAGAAATGATGCTTGCTTAATTGTAATCAAAACAATGGTGTCTTTTCCAAATCTATGTAAATCTTATCAATTAGTAAAGATCCTGATGTTATTTTATGTTATTTTTTGTTTACAGTGATGTTCGAAGACCATGTTTATGCCGTGACCATCTCTGGACAGAAAGTTTTTGTAGTCAAACGGCAGAACAACCAGCGGGAACCTGTTATGGTGTAGTAAAGAGGATAATATGGACTGATCTTACCCATTATTACAAGCTCAAAATGGTGCCCTCACTTTGAAATGACCCCGCCATCACAACTATCTGATGTTTAGCACAATCGCACTCAGTTTCTTTTGTAAAAGACTTTATTACACCGATTTGGGGCTGGTGTCAGGTGTATTCGACCTGAGCCAAAAGTAAGTTAATGTGCTTTTCTTGTATGATTACAATGTTACAGACTGGTTAAGGGATTCATCTTATGTCTTTTAATGCAGGAGGAAATGCTATCAATATTTTAGACCCCATTTATGCTTGAGTGGTCACATTTAAGGTGTTACTGGAGTTTATTGTATGTGTGTATTTACATTTAACTCATACAATCCATTAACCTATGGTTTCCAAATACAAATACCTGACCCTAAGGACCTGCTTATTGCATCCTATTTTTATGCAGGAATCATAATAGACTCGAATTATGTATACAAACTAGTGCCGTCAAATGATTAATCGCATCCAAAATAAATATAATATATTTGTATGTACTGTGTATATTTATTAAGTATATATAAATACATGCATGTATATGTTTAATGAAAATATATTAGGTTTATATATTAAATATATTTAGATATAATATCAAATATTAGAAGATAAAGCTATAAATGCATTTATATGTAAATACTTTCTAAGTATATACTGTACATGTGTGTTTTAATATAAACATAATAAATATATTATGTAAAGAAAAACCTTTATTTTGGATGTGATTAATCGTTTGACGGCACTTATTACAAACGCGTTCATTAGCCGTGGAAGCAGTTTTTCTTTGACAATGTTACACTGGGTGTTATAATTTCGTTTTCAATTTCATCTTCCACTTTTAACGCAAGGTGTGAAACCTTGGAGTAAGGTGTTATGATATTGAGTTATTTTCCCTGGGATCTGTGAAAACAGAAATTTAAGTGCACTGAATCCATCTTGCAGTCTATTTCCAAATGTGTTCAATTAACAGGCTTGAAATTGCATCTTTGAATAATTGCATTAACAATAATATATTAAATAAAGTACTATGCACATTTTACTTTCTTTTTTTGGCTTGTAGAAAATAAGCATTGAATTATTTGTGGTTATATACAAGAAATATTGAATTATAAAATATTGTACTATAACCTTTATTTTAGAGCTTAAACGGTATGTCTGTCATGGTCTTACCATGCATGCATAAATTAAAAAAAAAAAAAAAAAAAAAAAAAAATATATATATATATATATATAGCCTACTGTTAAAATCTATTTTTACGTTTTATAGTTTAGTTTCTATTTTACTAATTCAATTGACAAAAGTGCTTTTGTCTGTCATAATCTTGACTGAATGACTGTTACTGCATATTCAAATATAATATACATTCATACACTAAAAGAAAACTGGTTTTCCTGTTCATGGTCTGGAATGACAGGAATGACTGGAATGATTTTTATGAGGGTAATTTTGGAAATTCCTCTTACTCTTTGTTTTACAATTCCTTTATGCCTTTATTCCTGTCTACCCCTAAAATAGTACGATACTTACATTCATCTTTCCATTGTGTTTTATAGCAAAATATACTTATATTCTACAGTGTGTGACCAACAAGATGAATAGGCTTTTAAAAAAAAAAGAGTGTACGGAATGGATGACGATGGAGAAGAAATGGGGAAGGAAAAATACAGAAAAGTGCGTTAGAACAGGAACTGATTTCAGAGACGTGAATGTGAAGTTGAAACAAGCAAAGAGGATTTCAACACGTCTGGTATCTCATGCCTTATTTATTTGCATCTGTTAGGAGGAGCTGTTTGTTAGCAAACACTAGCAGTGTTTCTCAGTTGATGCTTCTGTAGCTGAATAAAAGCAAAGAAAGATGCTTGTTGAAACAGTGCCACTGTGCACAAAAGTATCAGACTTATAACACAATTTTCTCTTAAAGTTTTGAAGAGTTTGTTTTATTGAAAGGGCACATGAGAGTGCAAAGTTGTCCACAGAAAATGTAAAAAAAAAAATATATATATATATAGCTGATGTAGAATAACTTATATATATATAAATTAAAATACTATTTAAATGTTAGAAACATTTAACTGGCTTGGGTTTCTGACTAAAATATTCTCAGTATATGGAAAGCCTGATATATGTATATAAAATATACAAAAAAGGCAAGGCTTTATAAACTTCCTTTGGGAAGGAAAAACAAAATACTAGTAGTATTGAGCATGGCTGATATGAATAACAAATATAGCATACTATGCCATAAAAGTATGTACTTTGTTGTTGTGTACATACAGTAACCTCGGGCGTGTATTTAATTGTTTTGAAGGTAAAGTAGCCTACTCTTTTTAGTCTACAGTGACTATAGGTGGCGGTAGTCACTGTTTAAGTTTTAGAACAGCATTAACCACAACAGACAAAGAAGTGAAAGCAATGGACGGCATATTTTACAGCTTGTAATTTGTTATATGCTTACTTTTATAGATTATAATTAAAAATCGAATAATCTGACAGCTAAAAACCGGTTTGTAATGCATTTGTAATATTTATTTTTTTAATGCTCTTAAACTTTTAATTTTCGTTCAAACGTCACTTCCCAACCAGGAAGCGACGACTGCAAGTAAACAGGACACGTAGTCCGGTAATGCGATATTTCTGCTTTTAAATGCGCTTATATGAACAACAAACGTTATTAGGAGCACATTCGTTTAACGTGTTTTGCACAGGGCTTTAGACGTAAATGTCATAATATGGGATTTACTGTAATGTTTGTGTTCTGACACCTTTAAAACTTGCTAAGTAATTAGCTAAAGACAACAATCACCGATACGAGCGATAAATATAGTAATTATTATAATAAAATACCAGGAAAAAAGCTGTCTAACGACAAAACACGAGAAAATGTATGATTTATGAGTGTTTGTTTTATTTTCATTTTATTAGATGTGCTGTCCATTCATAATACTAAAGTGTGAAACAAACATTATTCACCAAAGCATTTAGATAATGTTTAGCTTTAAGCAAAAATGCTGCTTAATGATTTTCCACATTGCTCTTCTTTTATTTCACAGTCATGAATCAGTGTTGGCATTGCAGGTGGAGATCACATCAGAGAGTATGAAACCTGACTGACACTGATACACCATGGAGAAGTTTGGTATGAGCTTTGGTGGAGGCCCAGGCAAGAAAGAGCTGCTGGAAACCATCGAAGTGCAGAAAAAACAGCTTGTGAAGTATCAGACACGCTTTAAAGATGTTGTCAGAGCGTACCAAAGCTTACTCAAAGAGAAAGAGGCCTTGGAAGCCAGCTTGAAGGTTCTGACCATTTCCCAGGAGGTCGATTTAAATCAGCGTGGTGATAGCCTGTCGTTTGGTGGAGGTGCAGGACATGCTGAACGACCTTTGCCCACTGACCTTGGGGATGACCGATCTTCAATTCACAGTGAAGACAGCCTGGATACAGCAGCCTCTGCTGAAACGGCCACTAGCGTGACCAGCAACAGCACTAAAGGAGACCAAACAGAGGAGGACCAAAGCTGTGCTGTAGATGGAGCTGTCCCAAACGCAACGCCTCAGCAAACTGAAGAGGCAAGTGGTTCTGAAAGCGGTATCAGCAGCAGCAGCGGGTGTACAGAGCCGCCACCGCCTGCAGTGGACACAGACCGCCGTATCATCCAGCTAAAAACCCAGCTCTCCACTCTGACCAGTTCCTTAGCCACCGTCACTCAAGAAAAGTCCAGAATGGAAGCTTCATTCCAGGCAGACAAGCGCAAAATGAAGCAGGAGCTGGAGGAGCTGCAGGCCAGGATGGAGGAAGAGCAGAAGCAGCACCAGGTGGAGCTTCAGAGCCTTCAGGAGCAGCTGGCGGAGAGCAAAGCCCGGGTCATAACACAGCAACACGAACGGGAGCAGGAGCAGGGCGATTACGCGCTCATGCTCCGAGAGCTCCAGAAACTCCTGCAGGAGGAGAGGGGACTGAGACAGGACGCCGAACTCAAACTGGAGGATTCGCGCGAGGCATTGGCTGAAGCCATGCAGGCGGCGGACCGAGGGATAGATTGTGAAACGCAGCTGAGAGAGATCACTCAGGAACGGGAGGAGCTAAGGAAAAGCCTGAAGGCTGCGGCAGTAGAGAATAACAAACCTGATCCACGAGTCGAGAAGCTCCAGCAAGAGATCGCAGATCTCAAAACGCACTTCAACCAGCAGCTTCAGCAGGAAATTAGAAAGGTAGTCTACAGGTTTATCTTGAAATCTGAGGATCTTCAAATTGAGATGTTTTTGATGAAGTTGTGTGACACCTTACTAGGATACATCCCTATTGCTGATCTAAACATTCATTCTTATATTCTCTTTTGCAGGTGGCACAAGCAGATGAGCGTCTAAGAGAGCAGGCACAGATGGAAGAAGGACGAGTTGCCAGCCTCGAGGAGCGAGTGTCTGAGCTCTCCGAACTACTGGGTGCCTGTGAGAAGGCCAAGCAGAAGGACCAACAAAATGCTCAGAGGCTGCGAGAACGCATCCTTCAGCTCGACACCGAGAACAAAACCCTCGCCATCGCAGCAGTCAACAGGTCATCGACCTCGGACCTAAACCTCGATGACACCAACTTGAACATGGACGTGTTAAAGGACAAACTCGAGAAGGTGAAGAAGCTACTCCTTCTGGCTGCGCAAAGATCTCAAGACCAGAATCTGGACATCGAAAAGCTACTAGAAGAAGAAAAGAACCAAGAAGTCTCCGAGGGTGAGAAGGCTTCCGTGCTTCACTACCAGCAAGAGCTCCGGCAGCTTAGGGAGGAGTTTGAGCGCTACAAAATGAGGGCGCAGGGTGTTCTGAAAAACAAGAACACGAAAGATGGCAACCAGGCCAAAGAGTTAGAAGAAGTACGTGACCAGCTGGCCGAGCTGAAGGAGAAGTACATCAACCTTCGTATCGCTTCCACCGAAGCAGAAGTCAAGCACAAACGGGACCTGGAGGAGCGGCAACAAGCGCTTGTAGCGCTCCAGCAGACCCACAAACAAGAAGTCGAGAGGCTGGAGGCTCATCACAGAGAGAACTTCTTGCGACTTGAGGAAGAGATGCACAAACAGAGAGATCGCACCATGTCTCTTCTTGCAGAAAAAGACCTTGAGCTAGAGCGACTCCGGGCGGCAGCTGTGATTAGCTTTGGAAGCCATCAGAAACACAATACAAATAACAGCACGGCGATGGAAGGAGGTGACCTAGAAGAAGCTGATCCAGAACAAGAAGAAAGTGACATTATCGCTCAAGCTCTAAAACTAGCTGGGCCGAACGAGCCGACTTTATTATTGTACGCTGAACAGCTGGCGCGCAAAGAGGTAGAAGTTGCCGCCTTGCGCAAACACAAGCATCGTTTAGAGGAGGACTTGCATCAGCTGCAAGGAAAGCTGATTGCTAATGGAGAGAGGCACGAAGAAGAGGTCGGTGAGCTACGGTGCCAGTTGGACAAACGTATTCGGGACCAAGGCAGAGATGGGGCCAACCTTGAGTATCTCAAAAACGTCATTTATAGGTTCCTCACGCTCCACGACACCAGGGGGCGCCAGCAGACGCTCACGGCCATTTTGACCATTTTGCACTTTAGTCCTCAAGAGAAACAAGCTGTGCTGAAGCAGCAACCACACAGTTGGTGGACGGCAGGGATGAGATGATGCAAACTAACTGAGAAGAGAGACTTTACGGTTCTACTGTGCTGAGATAAATATTAGTTTATGTTTTTGGACCACTTTTTGAGTGCAGTGTGAGAAGGTACCAAATAACAGGAGCAGCAATGTAGATATGTTTCCGATAAAGACATATATACTCAAGCTATTGCATGACAGGATACTAAACAGTTTATGAATGGTTTGAATCCAGTGTTGGATCATGTAACAGCTGACCAATCATCCCTCCTGAGTCTTGTGTGTGCAACATGATATTAGATCCTGACACTGTGTTTTCAGTCTGCATCAACAGATTTGGGTGCACGTCTTGTATGATAACCGGAGATGTAATGTAACACTATTTGGTTAAACTGAAACGTTAACATTTACAGAATGGGTTATACCAAAGATAATTCTCTTAAAAGGCTCCAGCAGGCTTTTAAGAAGGAATCTAGCAAGTAATGCCTTCAGACAGCAGCACTTTTCTTTTATTGAAATCCATGTATATATTATACACAAAACTAATTCCAGGGTTTCTAATGGGAATATGTCATCAATTAAAACATAAATGTAAAACTCATCAGTTGCTTTGAGTTTGTATAGCATATAGCAGTTTGAATTTAACTTAAGAAGGATTTGAGTGACTTTGAGATAGCTTTTGGCTCTGTTTTTTCCCTGACACTTGGTGGCTACACTGGTATTACTTTAAATAAGATGAATATACAGCTACAGATCATTTTCACGGTTGTCTTGTAAGTAACTTTGACCAGTCAATCAGGTAAATGTGTATTTTCAGTCTTGTCCAAAACAATAAAACTATTGTGTTCTCTTCAGCATGTTATTTATAGCATATTTATATATTATAGTGCTCCTTGCATTATTTAATACAGCGGCTGAATTTGAGATAGAATACCATTTTAATATTTCTGCCATTTCAAAATACGAAAGAAAAAGAATAGTATGCTATTCAAATTCAGACAGTATTTTTTATAAGTGGTTTTGGAGTTTCCCAACTGTGTGTCAGTGAAGCTGAAGTCTTAATGCTGGTTTGTTAGAACATTTTAATAATATAGTCCCAAAAAAAACATAAAAATTAGATAAAAACATAATCTGGCTCTTTCAAACAAACATTTTAAAATACTGCAGAAGCGGCAAACTTTACAATGAAACTTGAAAAAAAATGAAAAAGTCAAAATGTGCAAAGTGCAGTACAAGGTTCAGAATTATAAATTGCACAAATAAAAACAACCATTTCCTTTTCAAGTAAGGTTCAGGCTGGATCAACACTGATGACTTGCAAACACAATATATACAGACTGAGTAGCTTATACATGATAGTATTGCGTATTGATGACATTGAACTCGACAAATCTGTTTAGCTCAAGATAAATCTTGATACAGAGTTTGTTAACCCAGAGTCTGTTAATTCAGCAATCAAATCTCAAATCTAAATTGTCGAGAGAAAAAACAAGCAAACTAGACAATCGGCTTCTAACGCAATCATAAAAACAGTTCAAACAACACGGTAGAGGTGCTCCTGTGCAAAGGTTAAAAGTCGAGTGGGCTGTTCCACAAAACAAGTTTACCAAATAAGTCAGGTTTATTTCGGTTAGTCTGACTTATTTTGAATCAAAGTCTATAAATCAGACTGAAGTAAACCTGGCTTATTTGGCCTGTTCCATAAATCAAGATTAGAGTTTAAGCCAGGCTTATTTCAGTTAGTCTGACTTATTGCTAGTTAATTTGTATTAAAATAAGTCAGACTACCTGCCATAAGCTTGGTTTATTTAGTAAACTTGTTTTATGGAACAGGCCCCAGGTTAGAAGAAAATAGCTAACTAAATAAATAAATAATATCCAAAAGCGCAGCTATGTATTTACTAATGTGCTTCTTAATGTCCCTAAATAATAACGAGCAACATCACTGAATAAATAATCATAAAAGCATCTTAAAAGTACAAATCATCCGTATTTCCCTGCATACGCTATATAAATACTGCATATGCTTATTAAAAGCCAATTTGTTTATCCTTTTATTAATCTATTTGACCAAATGTTGATTTCTAAAATAAACGCCTTGTTCATGCAGTGCTACTTGACTGCAGGCTCTAAATACTTGGTGCATGTTAAAATGTCATTTAGCAGACATCCAAAATCTAGTGTGAAGTCTAGCTGAGGACTTCAATGAGTTTAATCAAAGTATCAATGTTTTCAGTGTTCTTCATGTGTCTAGGACCCTGTATAGCAGCAGTATCACACCTGTACTGTACATCCAAAATGAAAGGCCTCTCAGGTAGTGTATTTACCAGAAGAAGAAACGTGGGCTGATACCGGTGGAGGTGTTATGGGTTCAAATATGGCTGGTATATTCTGGACAGAAAGTCTCTCTGTGTGTGTATCAGTGGATCTGCTGGTCAGAGTGGTTTATGTGGGTCTGATTGTCATTGTCTGTGTAATAACGTCTGTAGATCCTCTGGCAAGGAGCTTATGATGGTCTGGATGGACTGCTCTAATCTCTCCAGGAGTTCTTCTTTCACTGGAAGCTGGTGTTTTCGAGCTCTAGTCTGGGTAGGATATATAAAAAAAACGAAGCTTCAGACGACACAAATCATTCACTTGTATTCACTTCATACGCAAAACGTGGTTTGACTCACAAGTTTCTCTCGAAGTTTCAGGATGAGGTCAACAATCTCTACTTCGGATTTGTCTTTGGTCCACGTCAGCAGATCCTGAAAACAAAACAAATTGAATGAGCTATTAAAAGAATAAGTCATCATTTAAAATGACTGGTATTATGAACTCACCCTCATGTTGTTCTGAATTCGTAGGGTTTTCATTCTTCTGTGGAACACAAAAGAATGATTTTGAAGAATTGTACTGGCCGCGCTTTTTCCAACTAAAAACAGACTGAAATTTAAGTCGTTATTCACTGAAAAACTCAGGGTTTGATTTTTTTTTTGTGTTTATCTGAGCTCAGGAGAGAAGTGGAGGTGTTATACAATCATTACTTAGTGTTCTTTTTAATAATAGGTTAATAAAGTAAAAAAAAAAAACCTTACTTGAATGATTCCTTCACAAATTGGTTCAATAATCTAGTCACAGATGTAAAAAACACACTGGGGAAGAAGATTGTGAATAACTTAAAATTTCAGTCTGTTCTTTACTTTTCAATTGGATTAATTTAATGCTTTTAACTGCTCTCTTTTTAAATACATTTGCAAAGCTGAATTTGCAGCTTGGTCTTTCAGAAATCATTGTGAACCAGAAAAATGATCTCTCAATTCTGATTGGTTGATTGGAATGATGTTCCAGGATCAACAAGGATGTTGTACTTGGCTTATTTTTATATAAATACTCACACATACAGTATCTATTTGAAAAATGTTTACATGTCTATTTTCATATTAATATAATTTATATTATAAATACATCTATTTAATATATAAAAAATTAAACATTTCTGAAATATGTTCATGCATATTCGAAAAGAGCGAACCGTTCAATTCCTCAAAAAAAAAAAAACCTCTTTTTGTGTTCAACAGTAGAATACATTTCAGTAGAATGCAAAGGTTTGAGAATGTATCATTTTTGGGTGAATGAATCCTTTAAACATTCATTTATTTGCGCACACATGCTGAACTGAAAATAAGAAAAGATTTAAGACGTGTAGTGATATCAGCAGAGACCGAATCCAGATCCAATATCATACTCACAGCCGCACAGATGGCCTCTAAATGAAGACATTCCACTTTCTGAGTCATCTCTCTGTGCCTGAGCCGATACCAGCCATCAAAATTTGGCGAACGGAAGAAACGCCTGAAAGCCGCATATAAACATTTATTATAAACACAATTAGCAGGAAGTTTCAGTCTTTAATTCCTTAATATCCTGGGCTGTGTTTGTGAACAGCATAAGCCTAGATAGACTGTAGAGATTTTTGATGCCAATGGGTTTATGATGATTTTGTTACCTGTACAGGCCTGTCCAATCTCCCTTCAGAGTTAGCTGTGGCCCTGCTTGCTCCAGTGTCTTCATGAACTCATCCTGACTGAAAGACCGGATCTGAGGAGGGGTCTGAGACATACACACACACACACAACTGTTTCATTAACACTTCACTTCATATTTAAGGTCCAACATAACCAATGGAAATGGCTCGTATACATCTCCTTAATTTGATTCACCAACCTTCCAAGGAGACACAGATCTCTGTGGCGGCATGAGGCTTTCCAGATACCGTTCCTAAAGAAAAGAATGGGTGTGGTGCCCAATACTGCTTAGTGAATGAAATAAAAGAGTAAAGCTGCCATTAAGACCTGAACAAAGGTGCAGAAACATTTTTAAACTTGTTACCAGCGGAAGAATGAAACTTTGTGTTTGCTCCGACAGATGCCGCCTCAAAATGGCGCTCTGCACTTCTGATGGCCTTTTTTTCTGGATACCCTAAAAGTAAACATGATAAACCAAAGCAAGGAGTTGAATATCGTAATTTTACTTTTAACTTGTAATTTTTCAAGAATAAAAATTTGCAACCTACCTTTAAGAGTCGTTTGATGAGGGTTTTATCTTTGTGTAAAAAGGTCTTGTATGCAGTGTATATACCTTTATGGCATAAGAGAAACAAAATCATTATACACACATATACATATATATATATATATTCAGCACATACGATTACTTGCGTACCTGTTTTAGTGTCCAGTGTTTTTAACTTTGCCAGTTTCTTGACCTTCACTTGCTTTGGTAAATCACCTGCAAAGAAACTCCATTCAGACCTCTCTCATGTGCAATATGCCAAATATCATGTAATTAAAAGATGAGCCTTTGCTGTAAAAATGGAGCATAATTTACCGGACATCTTCAAGTCTCCGAGGCGAATAATGTGTGGCCAGCACTGAAAGGTCTTTATAAAGAAAGGGTTTGTAACACCGAGTATCACATTGGGCCTGAAAGCAGAAAAAAATAGACAGAATTGTCATATCCTGCCCCACAAACGTTGTTTTGCATAACATGCATAACATAGCATAACATTCAGACTAAACCTATCTAGAATATCATAGTCGCCGTCAACGAAAAAATCGGCAAAGGACATCGAGATGGGAATCGAACTCGGGTTGCCTCAAGCACTGACATATTCCAAGTCTTTTTAATGCAGCGATAGCTTTGCCGGAGCAACAAAATAATGCCTCAAAATGCAATTTTGCAGCTTAACAGTTCCAGTGCACATTCACTTTCATTACATGAAAAATGGCTTAGATCATCCTTCAAAAATGTATCTTTTGTAAAAGAAAATCACGAGTTAATGACATAAATGATCAGTAAACAATTACAGAATGTTTAATGAAATTTTCCTTTAAAGGTGCCATAGAATGCATTGAGAGAGTATTTTAAATTGTTCTCTGATATGTACATAGAAGGTATGTAGCTTAG
>JAUMHQ010000073.1:1541552-1560779 GCA_032361165.1 Enteromius paludinosus
CCATAGGATAACATTAAATGACTACCAGACTGCCACGGTTAAAGTTAAAAATCTTTGTTTGTGTTCTGCTGAGGAAAAAAAGTCACATACATCTTGGATGCCCTGGGGTAAGCAAATAAACATCTAATTTTCATTTTTGGGTGAACTATCCCTTTAACACTTGTCATAGAGAAAAAAAACAACATTAAAAAGTGTTAAATATGTTTTGACTCCATATAGAAGTACTAGAAGAATCATCAGGAGAATCAAAGAAATGGAATCATTAAATTACAATAGAATAAGAACCTAAATTAAAAGTTGCAGAAAAACTCACTTCTTCATGAGCGCTGCTATACGCTGACAGTCTTCTTTATCGTAGAACCAGATGCCATAGATGGACACTGTAAGAAAAAAACAAACCACATACAGTACACATTAATATTCATTTAATCAAAGAAAAGATGCAGATCATAACAGCATCAGAATTAGCAGTGGAAAAGCACAACCAAAACCGACAGCACACATGCACAAGAGCCATCATTCATACATGCATACAAGCATACATTAACAGTCATATCAAACCGAAATTCCTTTCCCAGAAAGTCCAAACTCCCAAGTGCCCAAGCAGAACTAGAGCCAAATGCTGTGCCAGGACACCAAAATGTCTTTAAAGACCAAGACAAAGTCTTCAGATGCTTGTAGCAACAGTCACGGGTCATTTTAACGAGCAACCGTATTAGGAACAATTAATAGAGATTTCAGCGATAAGAACAGACTGTGGAGCCCTCATGAACTAAACTTAGAGCCTGGTGCTGACAGCTGGATCAGGACCTGTTCCATTCACCTCCAGAAGTAGCAGAGAGATAACAAAACCAAGGGTGGGCAAACGAAAAGAGAGAGAGAGAGAGAGAGAGAGAGAGAGAGAAAGGGCTGGTGCTGTATCCACAACCGTTCATTCTCAGAGCAGAGAGCACCACGCGGGTCAGCGCCTGGGGGAAAAACCCCAAACAAAATACTGCCTGGGAACCGAAGAACACAACTCTGAGAGAGTGAGAGAAAGAGAGAGAGCAGGGGGAGGACAACAAGGACAGAGAGGGATGAGAGGACACTGCGAACGCTCTTGAAGTTGAACTTAGCAAAACACAACAAAGAGAAAAGAAAAACAGAGACCCGAACCACACACCCTCGCTCGTGTCAGACATTGTGCAGAAGTGTTCGCTGCATGTTTTACTGAATGGAGCGGGATCCGCGCACGCAGTGAGGAGACGGTGAACTTCTGACCGACTTCAAAGCTTCAATCTGCCGTGGATTCAAATCTCAGTGAGAGAAGAAAGATGCTGCGGGGGCTGTTCAGTCGGCGCAGACTGAAGCATGAGCGGCTGGAGGAGGAAGTGGAGGTGCGGTTCAAAGGGAAGCTGGTGTCGGAGAGAGAGCTGGGCTACACGTTCGTGCGGCCAGGAGGTAAGAGCTTTGTATACGCAAGAGTCCCGCTGAGAGTCTCCAGCTACACAGTCACAAATCACAATCACAACACTGCGTTTGTTTAAGAGAGCTGATGGAATCCAGCACCCTCTGCACACGTGTTTAAGATGGACAGTGTAGGTCTTACTTCCCATTGTCTGATACCTTATTAATAGACAGGATTATTGCCCTTACTAAGTATTCAACTATTATTAACAAAGTAACTCTTGCACTGCATTGTTTGTGCTACAGACATGAACAGCACCTCAAACTGTGTGGTTTATTGAGGAGAGCTGTACTGTAAGTCACCAGATTTACTTTTCATATAATAGGGAAACATTTCTTAGACTGACATTGAAGCAGGGACAGGAGCCATATCTAGAAACCAGAACAGAGTCCTCCAGGAATGAGTCCAAAACCTGGCAAAGTACTTCTGGTCCCATTGTTCCAGATATCACAGAGTATTTTTAATGGGATTTGGAGTCCAAAGAAATTTGTGTGTTGTTCTAATAACAAGTACTACTACCTTCCTTGTGATTTTAAGCTTTAAAGTGTCCTGGAAATGAGGGCTGATGGTCATTATACTCGCCATCTTTCAAACTTATCTACCTCTCAGACTCAAAGATTGAAAGAGCTGTGGGAAGCTTATTGTGGGTGACTTCATGCTACCATAGTGTATTTTAGTTAGGTTTTTTTTTCGTCTGGCAATTGTATTTAAATGTAAAAATTCATATGTGAAGATTAACCTGATAAGGTTCTTCTACTTGATAAGAATCCTAAGCATTTATTTGTCATAGAGCTTTTTACTTTTTATCTGCAATAATCATTTTAAAAATCCAATTGGCTTTTTGTTTAGGGAACCAGGATGACACTAATTATTGGTAAAAAACGAATCATTACTGAAGAGCTCTGTGTAATTGAGACTTACTGGTGGGCTCTTTTGACTGCAAACTATGGTGGCCCAGTTGTCCATAACAACAAAATATCCAAAATGTGCCAGTTTTGTTTCTTTGTCCTGTTTCTGTTGTGTTTTTTTTTCCATTATTTTGTGCTAATTTCATTGTGTTCTACACTACTAGGCCACCCTACTAACCAACTTCTCTAGAACACCCCAGAATGACAACACACTAACAACACTCACAGTTTTACAACCACAAAGCAGTTCTATGGCCTACCATTAACATTCTAGAATAGAGGCAGTATAAAAATCCACTTTTTACTGAGTTTATTTCACTTAACATCTCCCCTTCATTTGGCAGCGGCCGGTATAGATTTTCCCATCACTCAGTTAGCAGAAGCACAGATTTTCCCTGTCACTGCAATGCTCAAACATCAGTTTTGGACTGGCTTGAAACATTAAGATCTACAATGATTCATTCAATCAGCCTGAAGTACTCCGCATGCACTCTATTTGCAGGTCTCTTTATCATGAATTTCCTTGGAAGCCTGTGCATGTGTGCATATAAGAGAGGCTCGTTATCTAATCAGGATTGGCTGGTCGGGTTCTGTGATGCTGGCAGGAAACTGGAAGAGAAACACACACATACTTCTCTGCACCATATAAGGCACTGTGGCTCTGGGGCCTCTCATGCAGGCACGTCTGCCAGGGATCTCTGATCTCACACACACACACACACACACACACACACACACACACACAGAGAGAGAGAGACGCCAGTCTGACAACTCTCTCAAATCAGACACACTTTTACTGCTTAAAGTTCTTCACCTTTTGGATGGATGCTCACCCTTTACTGCCTGGGCTGTTTACACCTGGTATTAACATCAGTTTTAAGCAATCCTTTTGACACTCACTGCACACCCAGATGGGGTCCAAAACATTTGGCCAACATGCACCATCCATGTCCAGCCCAATTTTTGTGACTGTGCAGCCATGTGCGTGGATGTTTGAGTGATCTGAGCCCTTCGAAAGAAAGGTCCATGTGCATCTGCTGCCACATATTGTCAGTGAAGTTTACTTCCAAAGGCTTGCTTGTTCAACTACGCATGAGATGGAGGGAAACCCTGAACAATAAGTAAAACTAGATGAGTCCATCTTCCAGAATCCTTGTGTAAGCTTTCCTGTACCTTAAGCATCAGAGCAGGTTCAATTCACAGGGAATGCATGAATTGGTCAAAAAATGGAATGCAAGTCCCTTTCAAAAAAAAAAACGTGCAAAATGTAAAGGTGCAATGTATGTTTAATCCTGTCTGTTATATCATTATTGTTTCTAATACACTTTCATCTTGTCACATTATGTAATGAGTTGTTTATGAAAACAACTTGAACAATAAACCAAATCTGCATACTTCTATAAATCTGCTATACCCAATCCTTTAGAGCTGTATGAGCTCTTTTAGATTTGCTCTAATACATCGTAGTTGTTTTTTTTTTTTACAAGTAGAATGACTTACAGCGAGCGTTCCTGTAGAGGAGAAATGGATGTTGCAGCTGGAAATCTAAGTCTTTAGTGATGGGTTCGGTCAGGTTGTTCATGCTCAAACGATTCAGGATGGTGAAGCCGTGCCTGGGGGAGGCAAGCCTGATGCACAGAAAACTGACATTAGAACTCACAACATGAGTGGGAAACTAAACCTTATGAGTCTGATGGACCTAAACAACTGCGAGTAGGTGTTTTTTTTTTTTTTTGCAGTGTTAGTGCAGTCAAGTGTACAGTGTTATATCAGAAGGCTGAGGAATTTATTTCTGTGACCCTTAGGACAGCTTTAGCTCTCTAGGGTTCTGATTCAAGACATATGTGCGTTTTACTTTACTGTTGAAAACATCAGAAAACATACAAACCTGCTATAGACAAACAGAGTTCCCTCCACATCCGTCTTTTCCTGCATAACACAAATGCAGTTATATGTTTAGATTTAAATGAAAATAAACTAATATATTAAATTTTTTTTCGAATAGTCATTAATCTACATATCCAAAAAATGTTATTAAATGTGCTGATATGATGGTTTACCCATTCATTAGTGGTGTTGTTGAAGGTGTAAAGTGCTACTTGGCTGGCCAGGTCGGTGATGTTGCTGATGTAGGGGTCTAGTCTCTTTAGAGCAGACAGACTCATGGATAAACAGCTCCCGCCTCCACCTGTACTTGCAGTCATGGCTCCAGTCCTGTTCTGGAAATTTACGTGTTTAATTCCAACAACTGTAAAAAAATACTTTATCTGAAATGCATATACATGTACTTATCTTCATGGTTTTGTAAAATGTTCTTTCTGCATGCCTACACATTTTGTCTTGTATGTGCCATTTATGACCGAATGCTTTACCTCCAAAAATCTCCACTGGCTTAGTTGTGTCTCAATACTTTATTCTATTGTACAAGCAAGTGCAGTCGTCTTGTTTACAAGCAAGCAGGGGAATGCACATGCATACGTCATGGTACTCTAGTGAATGCACATTGAAGACTAACACAGAAAAGGAATTCGTTTTTGTTTTCATTGCGTATTCTTGTAGCTTCATAACATTACAGTTGAACCACTGATGTCACATGACATAGACTATTTTAACAATGTCCTTACTATCTCTCAGGGACTTGAATGCGTCAGTTGCTCATGACAGAATTTTCATTTTTGGGTGAAATATCCCTTTAAAAAAACAACAGACCATGCACACATTAAAATATTTTTAAAGGTAAGTCTAGTTAAGTTTATTAAATAAATTAATTATAGCTGTGAAAGTTATAAACATGGCTTAATTAAGAAAATAAAATGAACTGTATATTCTAAAGTAAATGTGAGCAGCCCAGCTATGATGCTGTGTGCTTGACAAAATGTTCCTATACAAGCTGTTATTATCAGCGTTTTGCCTGCCAACAGAGCCCACCCGCAAGTCTGTATTTTATTATGTCCTTTAGATTTAGTTCGGGTCTCCGTTTCATTACCAGTCGTAAAACCGATGGCTAGTAAAATAATAGCGCGCCTTGATTTGAGGCATCATTTATGTCCGAAGCACAAACTCGGAAAGACGTGCACAACAGAAGTTTAGTACTGCGGGATAGCTGTTTGTTCAAATGCCCAGCCGTTTATAAACAATAATAATTCTCATGCTTGCCACTAATAATTGAAGAATTCATGCCTCCACATGTTTACAAATGTAATAACTGAGGCCTTGGTTAGCTGCTGTTGCCCTGTTATAGATCGGACAGGAGTGAAACTTACCTGCACCTAAAATACCGCACAAATCCTAAAATGCCTTTAAAACGAGATTCAACTCTGTAAAACAGGCGTGAAACACAGTACTTCACGTTCCGGTCTTCTGCTATATGTTTTCAATGACCTATAAACTAGTACAACATTAATATATCGCTTTATTTCACTTGTCTAACTCCTCGTCGGCTGCCGCTCTCGCCATGTTTGCGCTGACAAGAAGACAGCACGAGCTGATCGCAGATGTCGCGCGCGCACAGGAAAAGCAATCGAGGAGGGTGAATGACCGATGAGCCTGAAGCCCCGCCCCCTGCAGCCGCATGGCCTGAGCTCACCTGAGACCCACCACCAGACCTTCAGTGTTCACATCTTGGTCATCGATAGTAATGAAGTGAGCTGACGCTGCAGAGTTTGTGCGTCCAGGGGAGCCCTTGAGTATGTGAAATTCTTATTAAGTTTTTGTAATTGTTTAGTTTGTTTGTGTGTTCTTACTGTCATGCGGCAATTTTAATAGGCAAACCTCTGTTACGTTATTGCAATTTAAAGATGCCTGTAGGATTTCCCCCCTCTTGTCAAATATTTATCAAATATTTATATATAAAACCTGATACCATAGAGTCCCCTACCCCTGTTTATCCTCCATAATATCTGATGCTTTGGACTTAAAATATTCAATTAAATTAAAATAATCATATCTCACCAAAAACGTGCTTTAAAATGGTACTACTAGCCAAATTCATTCTTTTTCCATGGTGCTGCATTCATGACTGGTGATATAACGTTAGCATAACATCAAAATGTGTGCACCCTTAGAAGACATTTCAACTATATGAAGGTTACAAGAGGAAAAACGTGCCTTTGAGCAAGACACCAGGGTTGCTTAAGTATTATAACTAACTAGTCTTTCCATAATGCACCTTCTAAAGGACAGTTTACTCGACGACACTTTGCTCATTCACCACTAGAGGGCATCACTATACAAGTACTCGAGAGCTGTCGTCCTTCTCGGCAGGACTTCAGACCTTTTCAAGAGAGCACAGCAGCCCATGCAGTTTTTATAATGTTGTCAAAATCTTTTTATGTACAAATTTGTATGTTTCAGTTTGGTTAACGTGATCAATTAACTTTTACCTCAGACTTAAAAACTTTATGTTCGGTGTGCTTAATTCCCATTACATGGAGATAAATAGGGTAAAAGCCAGTACAGAAGGGAAGAGGATGTGTCGCCTCAGTTATGTTTGGTTAATTGGTTAATTATAGTGTTAGTAAAATAGTCATGTAGCCTGTGGCTGTAGAGTACGGTCACTGCTGTATATCACATTCAGTGTGCAGACAGAGACATGATTCGTCTTGACATTTGAAATGTGGCCGAGGATGCTGGGAGGAACTTTGTAAGCTTTGAAGTCACGCATTAACCAGTTTTCCTTCTGTACTGATGGCCGTGATTCTTTGGAATCCCAGAAGCTTATGATTACAGGGTGGCACTGAAAAACACTTTGTGAACATTTCCTCTGTGCTTTGTATAAACATACCAAAGTTAATCAATTATTTGAGGATGCTGAAGGGAAATCGCTGACCTCTGTCGTGAACTTTTGTCCGAAGCCAAATTCAATCAAAGAACTTGGAACGTCCATGCACTGGGAGAGCTTGTTTGTCATTCATCCGGAGGGACGCCTGAAAACCTGCAGTTTTGAGTGCCTCTCTTTCCTGCTGCATGCTTCGTGATTTCTTCTGACTGATTGAAAATTCAAAATCTGCGATTCTGATGCGCCGAGAGCCAGAAATGATGGTTTGGGGGCAGGGGATGTCTCTTGGGACTTGTGAAGTTTTCTCATGGCTGGAGGGAGGGACCAGGGAAGGGCCTGCTAAATTCGTACTAGGCAGTTCGCTGATGAAAGATTCTCAGTCATCTTGCAGAAATTCCCAGGCCCCGTCGTCCCCTTTATCAGAACCCGCCAGTCCTCAAGAAACAGCCTGTCCTGCCATGGCAAGATCAGGCCGGTTAAACCTCAGCTGAAGGGAAAAATCAGCCCCCGACACCTGCTGCTGGGGGAACTCGACATTCTCCCCAGAAGTGTGGCATCCCGGCAGGCAGCAGGAAGTGGATAATGTCTAAACATGGTGCATGGAGCCGTGACTGTGAGCGTATTTATGCCAGATTGGTTGTGGTATAAATCATGATTCTGGACTGTAAAAGAACTCGAATGGGTTCCTAGTCTGGCTACGCTTCACTGTGTTGGAGCTGATTCCCAAGTTTGCTCTCTCCCCCCCTCAAGAGATACAGCCCGTGTGGAAAAGCGTGGAGGATTTATTCTCCTTTCTAGCGCAGTCACATCTGGAAGCAGTCAGGGAGTCTACAGGGGAGGGGGTTTGGTCGTCAGATCATTGCAGAGAGGCTGGTGGTGTGCGCTCTCTCTCCGCAGGGCCACAGACTGACTACTCCCCTTTCTCTCCAATATGGACTGGACGCGGCCGATTCTGCACTCTATTTCCTAACGAGGCGCGACGCAAACTACGCCTGTTGTGGAACATCTCAGATGGAATCGATCATATGTGAAGATTGAAGCCCGTGAGATCTGGAATATACACACCTTTTACCTTTTGCTGCGCTTTCTGAAACGGTCTCTGAAACCTACGCCCGCTTTTCCTGCGCTTCTCCTGGCTCTTGCAGCATCCTTTTCGAACCGTTTCCGAGCGAATCGCGCCCGATTTGATTATTGATTATCAGCAAGCGGCGCTGGTATCATGTTTCTTAGGTAGGGCCCGGATGTTCCAAAGATGCACTGGTTCGTTTTCTTAGGTGGTTCCTGCGATTATCCTTTCCTGATCTTTAGCTCCATAATGGGGATCAGGTAATATTAACTGAGCCGCAAGAGAAGGAATATTTTACGCTTTGCGTTTTTCATTTTTTCTTCCCCCTTTTTTTCTTTCATTTCTTTCCCTTGGGTTGTTTTTTTTTCTACCCCCTCCTTTTTTACAACCTTTTCTTCATTCACCTTCGGATAAAGCTGGACCACATATATGGTAAATGAAAGCAAAAACATGTACATACCGGAGGACACCCTTGAAAACCATCAAGGTAATTTCTCTATTTGTCTTTCCTCTGTTTAGAAACTATGTGTGTGTGTGTGTGTGTGCCATATGGATGTGTTGGGGGGGGTGTATGGTGAGTGTGTTGGCATTATCATGGGCATGACGCGGGGGTGTACCCAAATCCTTCCATTTGCAAACACACTCTGCGCACTTGTATCGCGATCAACAAATGCCATGCAATATGCCCGACAGCTATTTTATTATTATTTTTTGGAGGGAAATGCGTTTATGTAGTTGATGAACTTGTTGGATGGCTCGCCACGGCTTGATCATGCATATAGATCATGTGGCCAGAGACGCGCACAGATGCCAATCGATTATCCTGTCAGCTGCTTCAGACTTAAAATGGCCTTTTAATCTTTTTGCGCGGTCAGACTGCATTGATCACGGTCCAGCAGCCGAAAAGAACTCGGGGTGGTGTCATCGGCGCATCGGTTCACAGTGATTATTCTGTCGAGAGCATCTCAAACGGTGAAACGAAGCGCCGTCAGTGATGCCCCCTCATTCTAGCGTGCATCTGTTGAATTTCCCTTCTTATCAGACAGCTGGTGTGGCGCAGCAGTCTCCACAGGTTGCGCGCTTGCGAAGAGCGCGGAGCCTCACTCTCTTCCCTTCGCAAGATCCCCCTCCATCCAGGGCCTCCAGCCGTCGCCTCTTGGCGCCGTGGCAACGGAGCTGCCGACCCATAGCAACAGCGCGGCTCGCGATAAGCCCGCTCCCCACGCGCGCACCTGCTGCACCTGAGTGAACAAACGCATCCGAGCAAAGCCTGTAAATTGCTGTCAATAATGTAGCACCGCCCCCTCAGGCCTACTGCACATCTGTCATGCAAAAAAACCCTAGTTGATTATGACAACTGGAATCATGATGTTACTTTAAACGCTGTCTGTGAGGGACAGTGGTTCGGTTTTCATGGCCCTTTTGACTGAGTGAATAAACTGAGATAGTCTCTTTGTTTGGGATTAAAATAGAAGCAGGACGACAGTGATTGGAAAAGGATCCCAAATCTAATTTTAGATGCTTTGTTTTGGCAGCTTTGGCAGTAAAAGTTTATCTTTCATCATCTTGTCTTTGTTATTTTAAACTTTCCTCTTGACACGGAAACATTACAACAGTTTCTTATAACTTATCAGTTTCTTGTTTGCTAATTAGAGAGTTTTGCTTCTAATGACATAAACGGTGCTTTTAAGGAATTTCATAGTGTTGGATATTAGATGAGATGAAAACTCCAGTCATATCCGTTATCTAGACCAAACTGCAACCAATGTTGCAATCACACAACCAGATACAATTGACCGCATTACTACTAACAAATAGTGCATTAACACATATTTTACATAGTGCCTTACTTTGTCATACAAGCTTAAATAGAAATGTTTTGCCATGTGTAATGTGAGATAAAAACTTTGTACGTCCAGTCCGACAGGTGTCAGTATAAAGTGGAAATCAAATAAAAGCCAGTTAAACGTGAACAAAAGGCAGCTAAACGATCAACACAACCTTTAGTAGACCTCATATTTGTGTCCTAACAGAGCAGGATCTCCGAGGTGGCCTGTGTAGCCCAGCAGATGTTCATGTTTGTGTTGTGTTGTCTACCGCTGCTGATGAGGGCAGGCTTTCAGGTAAACACAGCCTCAGTCAATCACAGGTCCAAACATGAACCTCTTCTGCTGCTCAAACACTCAAACAGCAGGAAGATGGAAAGCATGTTTTGCGCACTATGATACACCGTCACTTTCTGGAATGTTGAATGTGACTCATGAAGTGCTTGAATGTTTGTGTCAGAACAAGCAGTTACTGAGACTCGCTTTGTACAATTTTTGTTCTGCAGTTAAAAACCGCTGAATTTATGCAGCCATGGCATTGATGTTACATCAGCCGTGAGGACATAATGTCACTCCAGTCATTTCTAAAGCTTTTCGTAGAAAAAACGTCACCGTTTGAAAAGGCTCGAAGGCTTTTAGTTTGTGCGTTCCTCTCTCCTTTACGCTCTTTTTCTCTCTTGAAGGTTGTTGGTTCCCTTGACGCTCATTGATTGGTAATGAGGGCAATGTCTGGCTTCTTTCCTCCTTCGGCTTTGTGCCAGGTTCATGTGACAGGTAATTCAGATCATTAGCTAAACGAATATGTTTATGATAGATCTCAAAATGTCTGACGAGCCTCCAGGACGCCATCTCGGATGGCTTTCTGTCTTGGGACTTTTTCTCCTTCCTCGGGGCTAGTGCTGAGCGATCGAGTGGTTCTTGCTTCTGTCACTGTCGAACACATGCAGGTCACCAAAATCCCACGCAAGTGTGCACAGGTTGTTAGTTTCCTGGAATCCGTTTGCTAACCTTGTTTGTTCAAAGACTATTTAATGTTTACTTAATGAATATTTTTAAGACCGCCAAACTTGCATCAACATAAATCCTTCGCAAGGGCGGTGAAGTCGGGAAAGTTGTCAGCTTGTTTATTGCTGCGGCTTTGGTTAAGAGTGTCTGCCGTCGCACAGGGATTGTCTCCAGTTTCTTGCTTTCCTCGGTTGTCTCTATGTGTCCTGAAACATAAGGACCCTCCACTCCTCAAAGCCACTCCTCATTTACTTCTGAAACTTAATTTGTCTTAGGACGCTCAATTAATGAGGCCATATTGTCTGCGAGGCTTCTCAATAGTTGGCGCTGGTCACAGTGGGATTGTTAGGCGTCAAACAATCACAGGAGTGCAACAATCGGGACTTATTAGCTCAAGCATGTTGAGCACAAATCATCTACTCTAGTTTCTGCTTTACATCAGTGCTTGCGTTTCCAGCCAGTCTGCTTTCATACATGTTTACTGTATTTAAATTGATTATGGCATGTTACTTTAATATGTCAGTAATCACATGCTGAACACTGTAAGTAGTCATTTAGCAAATGCTTTTATCCAAAGTGACTCACAGAAGACTTGTTGCTTAGGCAATCCCCCCGGAGCAACCTGAGGTTAAGTGCACAGTGGTGATACCACATGCTTAAACTGCACCCGATATCATCTTTACTGTTGTGGAAAATGCTTTTACTTATCAGTACAAATATAGTTGATTCTTTGGATTTTGACTTTTTTGTTTTTCTCTCTGTAATGCGCTGAAATGTTAGCTTTTCTCAAAACATGAGCGTAATGTAAACAAGAGCAGCATTTGTTTGTTAAATAGTAGATGCCACGATGTTAGGGTTGGTGGCTGCCAATATGCTGTTATTTGATCACTCCAAAGTCATTTAAATGTTTCTTAAGAAATGCTTATTCAGAAGAATTTTAACAAATTGATTAATTACAATGCAAGCACATAGTAATTAAAGCCACCTAATATAAAGTGGGACCCAATCTTTGTTGCTCAAAAGGTATAGAATAGGTGAACTTCAAGGGATTTGTTTAAATCACCAGGCTCCATAAACATACACACATTCATGCAAACATGCATTCAGCATGTTTGATGTGTGTACACTCCACCCAGCTCATAAAACTCCATGTGTTTGTTTCTGTTTGGTCCTCTTCTCCCAAACCCTGTGCTCAGTGTCACATCCAGAGCAAGTAAGATGCATGAATGGATAAGGCAGTAGATAAATGGAAGCATGGCAGACTGCATGAATAAAAGCGTATATGTTAATAAAGCAGAAAACAGCTGCTTGTGACACATTGGCACCGCAGGCACCCTCAGCATTATGGGAAAGAACCAAAGCCCCCCCCGTTAACATGTGAGTCAGCAGCGGGTCACGACACGGGAGTCTAATAACCATCTCTCACTCCACTAAACTACGGTCCCCCTAGCAAAGACTGCATGAGTGTGTGCGAGCTCTGTGCGTGAAAGGTCTGGACTGCGCTAAACGAGTTGCGACTGGTCGTAATTATCACTGTAACGTCAGTTCATCATCTTAATATTTCATCGCTAACAGTTTACACTTGAGAAGCAGCGGTCTTGGGGTGGAAATAAACTAGGATTTCGTACACAGACTTTAATCTTTAACCAAATCTGCACATCATTTCTACAGCTCCTTGTGTTTAATAGTTTTACTATGCGACTTGTAAAATGCGTCATACGGTCAAAAGTTTGGGTTTTTATTGGTTCTACAAAATATCAGAACTAGTTTTTTTACTTTTTGTGGGATTGTCTATGCCATATTTGCCAGTGTGTTGCCACTGTGTTAAAAATGCAACTTTTTTTTCTGTGTAATCTGGTGTTTGGAGTTGTTGCTCTGTGTTTTCTTACCAGCCCAACCTCAAGGGTGACCAGACGTCCTGATAAAATCATGACAACCTCTGTTTTACTTATTCCAGTCAGGACTACATTTTTCTGGATAATTAGTCCTAATCTGTGGTTTGATTGCGAAAAAAACATTTTAAATGGACATTCCTATGATTCATGCTTTTTTATGCTCATACCAGCAGTAGTGTGATGTTTAAGTAACAAGATTGGTTGGGTTAGTAGTTCTTTGACCCAATAACAAGCAGTGCTACATAATGGCCAAACTACATCTGTTGTTTCCTCTTCAGTTGAGGAGCAAACTGACAGCATCCAACATGCCCCTGCATAGTGATGGAACTAAGTTAAGTACAGGGTCTTTTTATTACCCACTATCTGACAAAGTAATTTATATGATCTTATAGACTTTAAATACATAACCGTTTCTAGAAATCTGACAAACCATTTGCCAGGCATCTTAAAATAATGTGAAGGAGAAACCTGTTCTGCCTTAAGAGCACATAAACATTTGCTTTAGGTTTCATGTTAAACTTTAGGTTTGACTGATTGTGTTTCTAAAGATCAGGGTCCATATTCATGAAAAATAAGAGTTGCACCTAGTGGCGGAATTCTTAGAAATGTGGGTGTTTCCTCTTGAATTGAAAAAAAAAAGTTCCTAGTAAAGAAAAAAGTAATTCAGAAAGCATCTTAACCCTTAAAAGAGGTCGAATGAGGACTTTTAAGACACTTAAGAGTTTGTTTAGGAGTGGAGAAAATGGAACAGAACATAAAGAGGGAGAAGAAATGTGTTGCACACAATGCATGACAGTGAGCTAATAAGACGCTACACATTAGATCGTGCTGAGATCCTGTTTGTAACCGATCTTAGATCTCAGACACCGTGCAGAAATGCCATAGTGCCAAAAAATAGAAGTAATCACTACATTAACTACATTAAATATTTAGCAAGTGGAAAAATGCAACTATGTAAATCCCACTATAAAAAAAGTGATCAACCAATCAATTACAGCACTGTCAGAAACTTATTGTGTCATTGTATATATTTATAAAGAAATAGTCTGTGTGAGTGAGTGAGTGAGTGAGTGTGTGTGTGAGAGAGAGAGAGAGAGAGAGAGAGAGGGGGGGGGAGAGAACTGTAAAAAGGTAAAAGCTCTTAATTATTTCCTTCTTGGACAACCAACCAATCACATTCTTCAAAACACTGTGTCATAGCTAGCAACGGGGTCAGCCCCGCCTCCCCATTAAGACAAAAGTTTTTGTCTTTTCCTCACTCAGAGTTGCTCTGAGATTGATTCGGAATCACTTTTAAGCTAAAAGTCCTAGTTAGAATTTTTTAAGCTAAAATAGGAGCACTCTGAGAGAATGTTTAGAATCTTTAAGAATAACGGGCCCTGACGTATCCTGAATTCCAATAGGCTAAATACTTTAATCTTATTGAGAACAGTCCATCCATGCGCGTTTAATTTCTGTTTAACAATAAAATATCACCTTGTAATTTTTAAATAAAATATCATCACTTAATCTTTTTTAAGCCTGCCCCTTTATAACAATTAAACTGCAAGTTCTCAATCAGATCTGCGTCCCTGCCCTTTTTTTTTTTTTATGATTTACATTATGATATGTAAGATCATTCTGTTACACTTTCGGTCACATTTAAACTCGAATGACCCCGTTTTGTTCTCCACCAGGCAATATAAAGTTTGATCTGTTAGTGTAATAATTATCATGTCTGCAGTATAACTTATGTTTAATTCCCTAAACCGTAAATATGAGTAATACCGATGGTAGTTCTTGTCTAATAATAAGTGATAAAAGAGAAAATGAGACCGCATATGAGAGAAAGAGTTGTGAAAGAGTTAAGAGGGTTCTTTTTTCTCCTCTAAAATGTGGGTGGAAGTGTGAGTATGGTTGTGTATGTAGGCCAGTCCTGATGCGTTTGCTCTGAGTGAATATCAGATCAGCTCCCTGCAGACTGCTGTCTCTTTTAAACCCTCAGTCGTACAGCGCACTGCCTCGCTCAAGATATTAGCCAGTACCATGAATGATAGCGAGAAAGAGTACAAAATGTTGGTCCACAGTACATATTTTCTGCTTGCGTCCTGTGTTGGTTTTGCTGCAGATACCCTGTGCGGCGTTGAGTCAAATCCAAGAAGCAATAGCGCAAAGATTACAGGCCTGACGTGGACCGAAACGACTATCGGAAGGTTTAGCGACAAGTCTGACCGTGGGGCATGATGGCTGGGTCTTTTGCATGGATGTTTCAATATTTCCCACTTCCTTCGTACCCTATCTCTCTCTTTCCTCTGTCTGTCTTTGGATGTCCCTCCTGCTAGCGGCCTAGTTTAGGTAATGCTGAATTTTCAGTGTAGGTTGCATGTTTAATTCATCAGTTTGAGCTTCGCTCAGCTATGAGAGCAAAGCATTATGGGTCTGACCGGCACTCAGCAAGCACGCACTTGGCGATAGTAGCACATTTATCACTCTGTGTTGACCTGATCTAACTCACCCAGGTGTCCTCCTGTGCACCAAATTACAGTTATTCCCATCACCTGGGTCTCGTCGCAGTTTCATAATGACTGTGCGAGCTGAGTTTTGTTTATCAAGTATGAAATCAGTTATGATAATTTCCAGCACAGGCTCATGACCGTTCTATTGTAAGTTTTAGCAAATCGGTGCCTTTCATGAATGCGCACGTTTTCATTTGTGCATTTTTATATATGACCAGCTCATGTAGAGGTGGAGGTAAGCATCCAGATTAATTTCAGTTTTTTTGATGATTAAAAACCCTACATTTTCCTAAAAATCACAGCGTTACACAATTGTACTAAATCACAGCTTAATAATTAATTAGGAAAACTTATATAGTATTAACACTGGCAATGTTAATTTGAAGTAAGTTACTTTTCGCAAATTGACATTTATTGTTTGTACTCTCTCTTTTTTTTGGTACCTTTTTAAACATTTTACTACTTTCTAGATATCACTAAGTTTTTGTACTTGAAAAATTTATTTTTCAGTGAAACTATTTATTTGCAGTTTGTGAATCGTTACATTTACCAGCAATTTAGGAGTGAAGTTTGTTTATACGTCATTCATTTATTAATATTATTTTTTTCTGTGTACAATATACTCACTTTGTAAGTGTTTAAAAAGAATATTGGCTACTACATTGTGTAAAGTTAGAGTGTGTTTAATTTCAGAAGTTTATGCACGTCTCATTTGCTGGTAAATTATGTGTAAATGTCATGCATCAGTTGACTACTTCACATCCCTTCCTGTGTTGCAATTCATACTTTTCTAATTGTCTTACTGTATGTGGAGAAATTGCTGTTGACTCAAGACCCTGGAACACATTTTCAATAATCAGACCACCCGATTAACATAATTAATGATGCATACACTTGACTTTTAATTACACATTGGTAGTGTATTGTTTTCTTGTTTGGGGATATTGAATGAGGGAGTGATGGATGTGTGTATTTGTAGGGGGAATGGAGTGGGTTTCCCTCCCAAGATGGCAGGGGCATATTACATCGAGTGATTTATGTACCACATCAGTCATGCCAGCATCACACACGGTCTGAAACGACTGCTGCTCTCGTGTCTCCATCAAAATCCACTCAACCCAACCCGCCTGCAATGTGACAGAAAAACAGGCTCAGTTCGGTGACGAATCCGAAACACATACAGAGGTTTACAACTTTGAAAGAAACTAATTGAGATGTTTAAATTAAACGTGCGGGTTCATAAAAAAACTACTGTTCATAAGGTACTTTTAAGAATTGCTGGAATAGTGACTTTGTACAATTTCATATGTACATTATTTTTGGAAAAATTCCCTCTACACATGTTTGTACGCCACACAAACAGCCAGTTTCACTGCATGCAGCATCATTTCTAAACGCCGGCTCTCTCTGCATCCCTGAGACAAACGTTTGTTCGAGTGACTCAAGGTTTGTCTGCCCTCTACCTGCTGGCTGTCTCTCCCTGCCTGTCCTCTACCAGCTGTCTGTCCCTTTCTCTCCCTGTCCGTTCCATACGCGCATCCTTGTCTGTTATCCACCCACTTTCTGTCCCTCTCTTTGTCCATCTCTGTCTTGACAGCATGTTGAGTTTCTCCTCTAGGCTCATTTCATTTAGACTAACGTCAAATCTCTCATTCACCCTCTCTTTCTCACACACACTCACTCTCTCTGACACTCACACACTTGCTCACAGTCACACACGCGGACACTCATGCAGGAGATGAGTAGATAGGTGTTGAAATATTGGCGCCATCTAGCAGTTGTGCCCCAGCAAGTCACCATCACCATGGCAACTGAGAGAATTCAAATCTGTTGAAAGCCTAAAAACCAAACCTTCGCAAGAAATGGTGGATGTACTTTGCCTGAAACCATATTTAAAAACAATAGATAGCATAGATGAGACAATAAATGGTTTTGTCCTGAATAGTCTGAATAGTCTTTCGCTGACTGACAGGCTGCCCGGCGAGGGTGGCAAACTCGCCCATCACACATGTTCCTGTCCTCCCTCAGGTGAAACTGCGCGGATAAAAGACCTGCTCAAAAGATTAATAAATAATACGGCTGTGTAGCCCTCCAGCAACACAAATGACAAATGTAATGGCTGGCATGACTGCTGAAGTAACTGTGATGTTTTTACTACTGTACCTTTAAGATCACCATGTAAATGAGCTCCATTATGATTGGCTAACCTCTGTGCATTTGAAATGAGTTACAGATATTGAGTTGTGGTCTAATGTAGTTTCTGCTGCCTCATCCTTCAGTAACAATTTCTTGCGATGCTGCATTAAATTTGTAATCAATATAATGAATGTTTTTCAAAAACAGTTAAGTCAGTAACTCCTGATAAACATATTAAAATAAAAGGATATGCAGAGACGCAGGTGCTACTTTTATTTCAGGAGCTCAAGGAAAATTAGTTTTTTTCATGCTATGACCCTTTAAGCCAGCGCTTAGCTTTGGTCAGGGATGAAGCCTTTTCTGACTTTACTGCCACTGGCGAGTTTGATTTACTTGATATACAGATTTCACCTTGTGCATGAAAATCTCCCCATGAGGAAATAATAGATTTTTTTTCCTCAGTTGTAAGAATAAGGCAGTTTCTGACAAACAAAATACAAAATAAACGATATGTATATAATCTGAAGAGAATATGCGTTGTGTTCAAGTTATGTTGGTTTGAATATAAAAGGGTAAACACTTCTTACTATTGCCTCATAATTTGCATGCATTTTGTTTTAAAAAAATTTAATTCTTCTCTCTTTTAATTCCTCGTGAAACAGGTTATCAAATCATGTGCTTCAAGGTGTTCTGTTGTGGGTGCTTTGATTAGAGCTAAATCTGTGCTTTTATTCTTTGTGTAATCAGACAAGCAGTTTTAACCGATTCCCTGTGAACCCTTAGAGCGCTTAACGTATAACAAAATGTTTTTTGTTTCTTGATATTCATTTACTGTTAGAAAAGCTTAGGTTATGATAGTGTTTTTTTTATGTGACCATAGTCCTCAAAGCTTGTTTCTATTTCTTAATCTTGAAGAAGTGAAACCGCTCCCAGGGGAACAGCAAGAATAATTGTCATACCTTTTGGGTTTTGCTCATTTTGTTAGAAAATGTTTAGCCTAAAGCACTGATATTTAATCTTGGACATCTTTTACATGTTAGCAGGTCATTACCCATGTAAATGAAATTTATAACATGGAGCTAATCGAGTCAGATACGATTTAACTAGAAGTTCATGAAAGCCTGATGTTCCATTCATTATGTGTACATTTAAATTTAAAACCCCATTAGTGACCATTGTTCAGTTACTCTACCATTGAAAGTTCAAAAGCTATGAAAAATGACTGCTTTTATTCATCAAAAGTGCATTAAATATACCTTAAGTAAGAGTAGAGACAATTATAATGTTGCAAAAGGTTTTTTATTTCAATATATGCTGTAAGCTTTAAAAAATGATGGTGTTGCCACAAAGTTATTAAGCAGTACAGTGTGATTATATAATACAAAAAGTTTATTCAGCACCAAATCAGCATATTATTTAGATTTCTGAAGGATCATCTAACACTGATGAAAATTCAGCTTTGTATCGCAGGAATAAATGATATTTTCAAATATATGAAAAAGGAAAACACTTATTTGAAATAGTTAAAGGGATAGTTCACCCAAAAATGAAAATTAGATGTGTATTTGCTCACCCCCAGGGCATCCAAGATGAAGGTTTCCTCAGCAGAACACAAACAAAGATTTTTAACTTTAACCGTGGCAGTCTGGTAGTCATTTAATGGAAGTGGATG
>JAUMHQ010000073.1:1560879-1577915 GCA_032361165.1 Enteromius paludinosus
TTAATCTAGATTAATTTCAAAATTAATCTAGATTAATCTAGATTAAAAAAATTAATCTATGCCCACCCCTAGTATTTATATATGTATGTATTACAATGTAAATTGAAGCTGCTCGTTAAAATACAGTGTGAATGTTTCCTTTTTTTGAAGTGAAAAGCTCATTGCTGATCTCAGATCAGAGGGAAAGGGGATCCCCTGGTGTCTGTGGTGATGCATTTTCAGAATGCGATAAAAACCATTCCAAATTGAACAGCTTTAGTGGCTGATGGCTCAAACTTCAGTTTTCAGTGAGGTGCAGATTTGATCTGTCTGAATGCATGATTTCAAATTTGGCACCTAGTCTTTGCTTTATGGGAATTCAAATGTATGTGTGTGTGTGTGTGTGTGTGTGTGTGTGTGTGTGTGTGTAGCTCTTTATGTTTGTTTCTGCCTGTGCATGTTCATTTGTGCCTAAAAAAAAGAAACAAACTTACCTCCCAATTAGAAAAATGAGTGTCACTGTATCTCTCGAGAGTGAATCCATTGTGGGTACTTTAGGATGAGTAACTGAGATTCTTCCTTTTGAAAGTCCTTTATCCATAGTGTGGCTTTACTACGGTAATTAGAAATGGTGCTTTAGGAGAGTCCGCATGTCATCGAGAAAAGCCCACTTTGACTTCCTATAATTTAACAGGAGTTAGATAACAGAGACGACAACTCCCCAGTTCTCTTCTTACTCTCATAACATACTTTACTGAATCCTAATGACCAAATCCCAGTCTTATGTATGCAAAAGACATCTAAAGTATGGGATTCCTGCACCACTCACAACAAAAAAACTACATTAAACTGGGATAGGATAAAAAATTTGCTCATAGACAAACTCACTCATGTCATTCTGACATGGCGTTTCAAACTAATCCAGACTTTGGGTTGAACTTTTTATTAAAAAGAGATGGAGGATAGAGAAAAGCAAGGGTACAGGATGGGGCAAACTCTTAGTTCTGTGGTTTATTACTGTGATCTCACTCTGTCTCTCATTCCTGACACACACACACACTTCAGTAGGATAGTTCTCTTTGGATTTTATGCTCTTGGACTGCAAATGGAGATGAGATACGGTCCTGTAGGGCTGCCATGTGTGATGAATACGCTGATGCAATTGGCCAGGATTATATTGGATGCCAAAATATAAAATATAAAAGAACATTAATTGGCTTTTCGCACCTGAAATTGTTTACCCAGGAGTTATTACATATAAATACCAGGGGTGTTTAATCTTGGGTTTGCCAGGCTTTGAAATTTCACACTGTACATTTGTAAACCCATTTGTGGATGGATTTGATGGTCTTATTTGCATATTTACAAGCTTAATAACATTGATTGGACAAGTGCAACACGTGACAAGCACACAAACTGTTTTAATAACCGCTTGTCCATCTGGCAGTGGGCTTTGTTGTCCCTGTGGACTTTCATAAAATAAACTCTCTTAAATGACTGAAAATCTGGGTCTGGGACAAGGGTAAAACAATAAAATCTTGTTTTTTTTTGTGGTTTTTCAAATCTACTCAAAAAAGGCATTAGAAAAGTTGCCAAGTCAATGAAGGTATGATTAAAAAAAATCTATTTTAAATACGACATCAAAAACGTCTTTGTTAATGCGGAACCAAACGTGACAGAAATCGGCTTTCTCACACTCTCTCTCATTTACTGTCTCCTTCTCTTCTTCTACAGGCTCCAACTATTCCAGTCCATCGTTGGCTCCAGTCCCCAGCCTGAATGAGGAGGAGCGTGTGGGGGGTGGGGGTGGGGTGCTGGGTCTTGCACCTGAACACATTCCCACCCCTGGCGCCCCCCTCAGCTGGCAGGCAGC
This sequence comes from Enteromius paludinosus, assembly GCA_032361165.1. Taxonomy (NCBI): domain Eukaryota; kingdom Metazoa; phylum Chordata; class Actinopteri; order Cypriniformes; family Cyprinidae; genus Enteromius; species Enteromius paludinosus. The sequence continues at coordinate 1,562,732 of JAUMHQ010000073.1, forward strand.
CATCGACGCGGCACGGCAGGCCAAGCTGATGGGCACCACCGGAGCCCAGATCTCTACTGCGAGCTCCACGCAGCGCAAACGCCAGCACTACACCAAACCCAAGAAACAGGCCAGCACTGCCTCCACGCGCCCACCCCGAGCCCTTCTCTGCCTCACTCTTAAAAACCCCATCCGCAGGGCGTGCATCAGTATCGTGGAATGGAAGTATCCTTTACTGAACTCTGACCTGCTTGTTATGTATATACATACACACTACTGTTCAGAAGTTTTGGGGTCGGTAACATTTTCGAAAGAAGTATCTTATGCTCCCCAAGACTCCAATAAAAACAGTAATATTATGAAATATTGTTTCAAATTGAAACAAATGTTTTCTTTCAAAAATGTAAATATTACTGACCCAGAACTATCTTATAGATTCTTATAGATTCAAACTCTAATTCTTGCTTGAATCTGACAAGACCGTACACTGATGCAAGGCCTGTCACATTAAAAAGCACACAATACTTATAAAATTATTATTTTTTTATTTGTAATGTCTATTCCAGAGCGACATCCAAAATAGTCTCATAGTGAGTTTGTGACAGCTGCTTCAGCAGGTAGCTGAGCATACAGTTGATTTCTGAATGTTAATTAATGACTACTCATACATATAGGACGTAGCTGACTTCAAGGCTGAGGTTATCGATGTTCAGGCCATAAATGGATTCGTTTCGTATTTTGATTCACAGCAGTGCGTCTGAATAGGTGTGCTTATTGATCGCTGTATGATCTGTTTGTGATTATAACAGTCAGCGTTTGACAGATGTGCTATGGTCTCTTTGAGTTGTTGTAAAAATACAACGTTGCATGAAGCAGTATCAAAATACAAAAGCCCTCCCAAAAGACCCTCAAAAAAGACAACATTTTCTGCATCACAGGTATAAATAGACTTTTTGTGGTTTTTTTATGCCACTACCTTCTACAAAGGGTTAAATCGAGTTGAGTTTTGATGAGTCATTCAAGTGCACCCCTGAAATGAGTTTTTACAGGAGACTGTAGGACGGTGTGTTCCCCTGTCCTTTTCCCCTTCCTCTCTTTCTTCCCCTCTCTCTCATGGTTTTATGTAATCGTCTCTGCCCACGAGAGACAGCGATAGGCCCCCGACCAGGAAAATATGTTGATGAGGATTGATTGGTTAAGTAAAATGCTTCATTCATCAGAAAACAGGAGATCCAGCTCCCATTCACAGCTTCAGCCAAGAACTTATCACATCATCAAAGATTTCCCCATAAATTCACAAAGCGGCACGAGGGAACGGCTGAACTGTGGAGACAGAGAAATATTTTCCCTCATTAATTTCGCCAGAATATTTCATAAATGTTCCGTATATCCGTATGTGTCTTCGGTCTTGCACACACTTGACTGGATCTGTATCTCCAGAGACTCCAGAGCCCATCTCTCCTGTCTTTGGCTGTGTTGCCATGCCAACAGCTCCTCTCAACAGGCTGAACAGGTCCATGTACACACACACACACACACACACAAATATTCACCCCTCCCACACGCGCACACACACACACACATGCATATTGACCCTTCCTGCAAACACAAATTTGGTCACACACCTTCGCATTATGCACATTCCAGCAGGTTTCATATATAGAAGTGTTATTTATAACCTTGTAAGACCTTTAAAGATTAAATTCAGTTTGGGTCTGCCTGCAAAGGTCTGTTTTTACTCCCTTGGGGGACCCGAACTACTGATCTACAAGCATGTTTATCTAAATGGGTTACAGGGTCTATGGCTCTGTAATTCTGAACTAACCCCAGAGAGCCATAACTCAAGGCCCAGACAGCAGATACAAGAGAAACATCCAGAAAAACAAGAACACATCTGTTTCTCCTCAGGACACGTGCCATGCGACTCAACACCCATCTCGGAGAAATCCATTCCTGTAACAAATGATGACACAGTTTGATTGCATTTCCAGCAGAACTGAAAGCCAAACAAACAATTTGGCCAGTGAAAAGAGAGAGAGAGAGAGAGAGAGAGAAGGAAAATGGGAGAGACGGGGGGGTGACGATCATTGTCTTGATGAAGGCCAGGTTTTTGAAGAGCGTGGCCTTGCTATTAAAAGGAAAGAAAGAAAGATTTGAGTAGAGAGAGAAAAAAAAGAGCAGAGAGGATCTGGACTCTTACATACTGTCTTGATACTGAACTTAACATGTACTGTACTATACTGTATGTGTGTGCGCTGTTCGTCTGCTTGTGTATGAAACAGGTTTTCTTTAACTCTGACTCCGCAGACCGTTTGAAATCATAATTTTGATGACTATTTTTGCAAACTGCGTGGCCTTAGCTGTCTACATCCCTTTCCCCGAGGATGATTCCAACGCAACCAACTCAAACCTGGTAAGAGCCGCTCTGCCTCACAGCACAAGTCAGAAATGAGCATGTTGATGATGATTTGAGAGTGATGATAATGATGATGATCATTACGGAATTAAGACTGTAATTATAATGTTTGTGGTGCGCTGCTGCTGATGAATATGCCGATGACCGTATAGTGGTGAGGATGATTATGGCTGTAATAGTGATGGATGTTATGTTATATTGGTGATGATGGTGGTGGTGGTAATGTGATTATGGGAATGGTGAGGACGATATGATAGTAGCAGTGAGGATGGTGATGTTTGTGAAGGTGATATAGTGGTGAGGATAATACTGGTTGTGATGCTGTTTGATGGTAGCGGTAGAGGTGGGGATGGATGTAATGTGATGATGATGATGGTAATTTGGGTGAATGTTATGTAATAGTAATGATAATGTAATGTACTATGAGCCAAAACACTTTTTAAGGTCAACTTTTATGGGTGTGATCATTTTTGCATGTGGCTCACAAAATGTAAAGCTTTATAAAGAACTTCGGTCTGCAGACTGTTAAATAATGCTTAAAGAGGAAGGAGATGATGGTGATGTGATGGTGGATATGTAGTGATGTGGAAGATGATTATGATAATGGTTTGGATAGTTATGGTTGTGACGGTGGTGGTACTGGTATAGATAATACTAGTTGTGACAGATTGGTAATGATGATGGTGGTGATAGCAGTGGTGAGCATTGTTATGTCTGTAACGGTAATGATGATGGATGTTATGTGATAAGAGATGGCAATGTGATGATGGAAATACGTAAGTTGTGTAACGTAAGCCAAAATAATCTTTAAGGTCAGCTTATTCTTTTTTTGATTATTGTTGTGTTTTTACGGTTGTGACTTTTTTTGCATATGGCTCTAAAAATGTAAAGCATTTGAATCAAGAGATTGTTAAATAATACTTCATAAATAATGAAGGAGAGAGATGATGATGGTAATGTTGTGATGTTGATTATAACGGTGATGGCAACAACCAATGCTGATAATGGCATTTTGTTGCCTGCAGCAGTGGATAACAGCGACGCCTTATATGTAATGTATGTATATGAGGGTGGTAGTGGTTATGGTGATGATGTTCTTGTAATAGTGAGAATAATAATGGTACTGACAGTCATGTTGAGCGATAGAGGTTATGTGATGATGGTGGTGGTGGTGGTAATGTATGGTGACCATACGCCAATGAAGGTGGTGATTACATGACAGTGATGGTGATAGTGGTTCTGCTGCTTATGATATAGTGGTTACGATGTTATAGTTGTGATGATATTGATTGATGTTGGCTGAGGGATTAAATAGCTCTGAACTTTTGTGAGGTGCAGTTGCATATTAGAACTTAGACTGGGTTTTGAATTTGAGGCGCAGACTGCTGAATCTAGAGCTCTGTAAGCCTAAGAACAGCCTGTGTGCTTCTGTGCTCAGTGTACAGTACATTCAGCCTGGATGAATGCAGAACGATGGAGTGTGTGGGTAATCTGGATGTTTGGCTGTGGAAGGAGTTCTCAGACCTCTCAGAGATTCATGCTGTAGCCTGAGTAACACTAATCCATCCACCCGTCAGATCTGAAGCTGCATTATGTCTACACACAATGGAAACATGTGAATGCGTGAATGAAAAGCATGTGTCCACGCATTTGGGGGCACATAGATCATGGCCGAGCATGGCCAGAGCATTTTCTCTATTGGTGTTTCCAAAAATTATGAATGATATTATGATGAATTATATTGATGAATCACTTTCAACATTACAAACGTCTTTTAATTTTAAAAATAAAATATTTACTAATGTATTTTATTGGGAAATGAACAAAACCTCATGAAATGACTTATATAGTCGTTTTCATGATAATATAATAATTATGCATACATTTATAATGACCTATACAAATGATTTTTTAGGATTTTTAAATCATTTAAAATTTAAAGATACATTACTGCATTACTAATCATTCTAATATGCTGATTTATTATCATATATATATATATATATATATATTTTTGGAACCTGTGAAACTTTGATTCTTTGATGACTAAAAGTTAAAAAGTATGGCATTTATTCAAAAGAGTTTTCGCTGTCACTTTTTATACATCTTTGCTGAATGTATTTTTTTTTTCAAAAACAGTTTTGGTTTTGTTCTAGTATTTCCTATGTTTCCTTATTTGGTCATGTTCCTGTTCTTGTTTAGTTGATTAGTTAACCCTTGCCCCCTGTGTTCCTCACCTGCCCTGCATGTACCCCTGTGTACTTAAGCCCTGTGTGTTCTATCTAAGAAATGATCGTAATTAAACAAATTAACTGATCCTACTGTTAATTAAAAGTGTTTTAGTCAATGATTAGACACATAAAATGCAACACATTTAAAGTTCATTTTAATAAATTAAATTATGTGTTGTACATATATCGTTGGTATGTATTGATATATAAGTTGTTGGAACGTGTAAGAAGACTGAACTATGTAGTTTACAAAGCTTGATGGGAGTGCGCTTCTACTGACACAATAACGTCATTTGTAATGCCTTATGGGAATAGGCTTTTATTGACTTGTGAGTGGACTTTCACTGCTATTATCATTTTCATGGTAACAGTGACTTCTCTCATTGGTAAATCTAAAGCTCTCCTCTTTATAATGGGTAATGCAGTTTTTTGTGGAAATTTAGTAATTGCTTTTTTGTCTGTCATTAAAGGTTTATACTGTATGTTTATCCAAAATATCAGAAATTATTTCTAAACTGAAGAACCAGGCTTTTTACTTACAACTGGGGCAGGTTAGAGTGACACAAGCACAGTTTCCTTCATTTGATACATACACCCTTCTGCTTATGGGCTATGAACGGGATCTTTTGATGGGTAGAGGTTGTCATGGATATGGTATCCTTGGTGATGGTAAAATGCACAGCTACCGTGGTAACACAGTAACTATGCAGCCAACCTGCAGAGCGGAAGGTGCATTCACTCGGAGACAAAGAACTCTCCGTTAACTATCCACTTATCTGTTGCTCCCTTCCACAGATAGTGATATGAAGCTCCCTACTCATCACAGATTCAAAGAGTACTCTGACCAGAAAGTTACTGGTCAATCTGCGTTTATGGTGTTTGACCTTGTCCAACAAGGAGTAGTTGCTTTCACACCACTTCTGTCAGCAGGCACCTGTGGAGCAGTGTATTACAAAAAGTGGCCGTCACACGGCATGCAAGTACTAAATGAAGTTATCTTTCATGTCACGTTGTGCCTCAACTGTCATATACACCTGTTTATGTTAAAAACACACAGGCGTTACAAAAACAGTCAACGATTAGCATGCTTTGCTCAAAATTTCACCATGACATTAGAACTGCGATGTGGGTGGAAAACTGCAGATAAAGTGACAGTGATATTATAATAAGATATCCTTTCTACATCATTGTGAGAGTGAAATCTGAGTGGCTCATTTTTTTTTCACAAGCTTGCAGAGAAAGGCTTACATCACAAAAAATTTACTGGGTTGGTCTTTTTGACACTTTCTGGCTAGGCTGATGCACCAGGGAACCGATTATATGACTTAAACACATAAAAAGTCCGATTTTCACTTACACGTCTGGACATATTTGTTTTATGCACTTCATAGAAGCATCAGTAGTCTGTGGGTTGTTTGAACATGTAACTAATTGAAAACCTGTATAATGAGGCTGGGTTAGGACTTACCTGACCCTGAATGTTCCTTAAGGAACGTTTATATAAGAAGTGCTCTTGCAAAAACAGCTAGATGGAGCGTAACAGAATGGAACAGAATGCATGAGTCTCAAGATGCGTAAAAGATGGAGTATTTTTAGCTCGACATGCCGTGTTAAAAATGCAACACTCGTAGTGGGACGCTATAAAACAGTGTGAAATGTGACGCAACAGCAAAAGACATCCGTCTTAATGTGTACTGTATACCTGTAGTCACTTTAAAGTAGAGTTTAAAAATACAGCGTTTCCAAAAGAGTTTTACTGTGACAACCATCAGAGCACATTTTAGTAAGTAGAATTAGGAAGTAAATTATAATTAATAAAACAAATACACAGCAAATAGCTAGTCAGTCTTCCATAGCTCATATGAATAATATGTTTCTAAAATAATTTTATTAGTTTAATTTTAATGACAGCATATAAATCTTTTTTTTTTAAATATATAATATTTTATTTATATGTTTTTTTTGAAGCACAGATATTCATATGATCTAATAAAAAGCTAATATTCGTAAATATACAATGTAATACTATTACAAAAATACTGGTCACGTAATTTTAAAGTCCAATTATTACTATGAGTTTTGCCCTAATAAACTCCTAATATGCTTATTATTAATACACTCTAATAAAAAATATTAATTGGATGAACTCAATTTAATTGATGGCAGGATTTCCATCTAATAAACATGTGTAGCCCCAACTCATAAAAAAGAAATGAATGTGATTTAATTAATTTAATTGAGTTGGGTAAACTCAATTTGATCAAATATAGTTTTAATGAAATTAGTAAATTTTTTGCTTGTTGAACTGATTGATTTACTTAACTTTATGCTTTAGCCAACTTGTTATGGATAAAATAAGACGGTTTTGATACATCCATGGCATGCCCAAAGTAGTTTTATTATTATTATTATTATTATTATTAAAACAACTTTGATTCATGTTAGCAGGTCCCCAAGCACATACTCTACACTTTACCACAATGGTAACCCCCATTTCTTTTCTTTTAATTAACTGAACAGTGTTGGGGAATCATTTTTTGAGTGTAGTTATTAAGGTAGTCATTTAGTTTAGGGATATAGAATATGGCCATGTACAATATTTGCTTTATAAGTGTTAATAAACAACCAATATAATAACAGGCATGCTAATAAGCAACTGATAGTGAGAATTGGTCCCTGTACTAAAGTGCTATCAAGTCTGCACTTGAGCAAGCTTGACAAAAAAAGTGCATTGTGACTAAAGAAGGGACTGTGTGCGTTTAGTATGTATATATTGAGTATTGAGTTTGTATATGTGTATACGAATGTGATCGTATCAAGCAGGATATGTCGGATTGGTGAGATCTGAAATAAAGGCGGTTTTATTTTTAGAGCGCTGTGAGAAAACGGCTGTCGCTGAGACTCTGGCGACTGGCCAGTTCACATTCTGCCCGTTTCATCTACACAAACATCATATTTAGACAAGATCCATTCTCTCCTTGCTGCACTACCCACACAACACATGTGCACCCCTCCCTTACCCGCTTGAGTGAGGCTGTGCCATAAAGATGTGCCGTGGTGAGTGTGTAAGAGATATCTGTGCGTAAGATGTAGCGCGTGTGTGTGTGTGGTAAAGGTGTGTGTGGAGTGAGTGGGAAAGGGTCAGAGCTCTGTGGGGACGGTGCAGTATTTTAAGGCAGCTAAAAACATCACTAGTGCAGAGAGTGACCCACATACATTTATTTCCCGCTTTCTTTCCACAGCGCCCTCTACCTGCCCCACTGAACACCGCAGCCTAGTGTAGCCAGAACAATGCAAGTTATACGTACTGTCACACCATGGAGATGTATGAAGTTGTGATTTGATCTGTGTGTGTGTGTGTGTGAGAGAGAGAGAGACGGACAACAAGAGAGTTTAAGGAGAACGATCTTTACTGCGATGCTGTGTGTCAGTGAGTTAGGGTCCGTCTCTCTCATCTCGCTGAATGTTCTCAGTTCTGCTGCTGCTGTCACCATGCCTACCAGGAAATTTCCACTCCACTAGATGAGGTCATCGTTAAAGAGCTAACAACTATTCCTCTTTCTTTTATCCCTTATCTTTTTTTCAGAGAGGGAGAAAAAAAAATGAATTCTGTCGTATTGTGATCACATGGCACTTTGGTACTGTGGTTATAAAAGAATGTGACATCTAGTGAGGTGTCTGGGATCTGTGTGTGTGTAAATATTTGAGCAGTTTCCCATCTATTTGTTCATCTTTAGCACCTGTTGTACCTTTATTGTTTGGTGATCCATGGCAAGGTCACTTGGTTGCCAAGATTAAATCCATGCACATCTTCAGGATCCGTCTTTGTTTTCTCTAGTTTCTGTTTTACATTCTCACCCCTTCATAGGAGATCTTTGCTGACATTTAAAGCTGTGCACAAATCTGTCCCCTGTGTGTGTGTTTGTTTAGGGAGGGGAGGGGCTTAAGGTAGCACTCGACTAAACAAACCCGAGGTGTTTCAGTTAAGCCGAACTTTGCTTTGAAAATGTTGTCCTTATATGTAGTCTTTACAGGGAGAAGATAAATGTTTGGCCAAATTCAGTTTTTCTCTGGGAAGGTGTTGAAGTACAGCATAATCCCTTTTTTGTTTTGATTTTGTTGCATAATTCCATGATATCAAGCAAACAAAATCTCTGTCTGACTCAGTTCTGTTCATTTTAAAAGCTTTCCACACTTTCGCAGCCTTAGAATATGAAATGCACTTCTTTCAAACATGGAGAATATTTGACTCAGTGGTCGACAACTACCGAACAAACATTTAGTGACATTATATATAGTAGTGGTGCTTAAAAAAGGTTTTTTATTTGACGTGTCCCTGCGGTGTGACATGTTTATTTGTTAAATTTCTGCAGAGGGTCTGAGTATTCCCATTAGATAACCCATGACTAGTTGATTTCGAAAAGATGTGTTTTTGTGCCTCCCATATTTGGGTGGAGAGCAATATTCAGTGTTAAGCAGAGAGGGACAGTGCGTGTGTAGAGTTTATGCATTGTTGCATGGGCGCCACACATGGCAGATTCAACAGATGTTTATTGCATGTTGCACAGAGCGTGTGCATGTGTGAGAGGAAGCTTGATTTATGCTCATGTATGTGTGTGGGCTGAATGACATCATTATTAAGCTTTTGATCTTTTGCTTCCGTGGTTGTTGTATACATCACTGGGTTCCTGTGTGTGAAGCTTAGCCTCACGCTAAGTCGGGATGTGTATTTATGGCCAATTTTGGACGTGAAAAAAGTGGGGTGGTGCTGATTTCACAAGGCCAGGGGGAAAAGAAAAGCGCAGACAAGACAGTGCAGCGTCGTTCCCACATATGCTTGAATTTTAATCTCGCCACAAATCTGACATTTCGAGTGGAATGTTAAAAGAAAATGTTATTTTAGTCAGGCAGCTGTATTAACTCAACTTCAGATTTGCCTGCTTCATATGATCTGTCGCTTCATGCTGATGTCAGACTTACTGAAGATGTTCTGTGAAGTTTTGTGCGTGTGTATATATATGGACTTTTAGCAGTATTTTTAGATCAGACAGTTGTTTTCTTTTACAGCAGTTCATAGCGGCTAAGTTTAAAACCATGTACCACTGCATGTTAGTGGAGTATCTCTGTGACGCAGGACACATGCAAGATGGTTACATGATTAGAGTCATGTTTTGAGATTATTAAAAGCCCTGGACTCCATGTACGCCTCAATGAGTATTGATTAGGCTTGGGCAGTATCCAAATTTTGATACCGTCAAACCTCCTCCCTATTTTACCTAGGTATATGGTATTACCGTGAATAATAAAAAAAAATATGGCGTAAGACTCTATTTCTTTTTTATTTATATTCAAAAGGGAAGCAAGTGAAACAAATAATAGAGTAGCGGGAAGCGGACTACTTATATGTTGACCTGCGTTTTTTTTTGCCGGCGGGAGCGGGACAAAGCTTGAATACTGTGGGCGGGAGAGGGAGAAAATAATATATTTGTGGGAGCGGGACTGAAAAATCCGTCCCATGCAGGTCTCTAGTGCGCCATCTTTCCCCACCTCTCTCTTTCTCCTCCACTTTGTCACATGATGACAACCTCGCATACGCATTTTTAGGCATTAAATAAATTATATTTAATCCTTGTCTCCTATATAAGTACATTGCTTTTTTTATGACGGTATAAAGATATTGAAACTGATACATTTGCTATTTTTAGATCCCGCGGTATACTATATTACCGTATTACCGCCCAAGCCTAGTATTGATTTAAAATGGTTTATGAATCAATTGAGCATGTATCATTTGTTCATGTAACTTAAACATTGTAGATTGAACACTATGAAATTAAGCTATGACAAAATGTATTGGAATTGCATTGCCTGAGCTCATTTTAATCAAGTAATTTGAACAAGCAGAAAAAATATTTGATATATATATTCAGCAATGTCTATTTATGATTAAATAACAAAAAAATAATTGCCACTAGGGTTGGGTAGATAGACGATGCCGATGGCCGATAGACATCACGATGCTGAGCCGGCATCGCAATGCTCCGCCCCGCCACCGCAGCAGCAACCAGCTCACGAAAAACACACTTAATCTATGGTGGCAAATCTATGCCATTAATAAGCGAGCACGGTAAATGATTTCCGCGAGAGGATAACAGATGTACATGTGAAGAAACGGGGCCACGAGCTCATTTCAAACCCTCGTGCGCGCTTGATGTGTCATGCGCGCGCAAGTCAAGCACTCGTGCACGATCACTCCTGCGCTCAATCCTCTCTCGCCTGCTCGCGCAAACACTGTTTTGTCAGTCGTGGGGTAGGGCTTGGTGTTATAGTTACAACTAAACCCCCCCGCCGGCTACAGCGACGACGATTAGACATCGTACGATGGCAAATTGGTTCACATCGTCCAACCCTAATTGCCACTTGTGAATGGTACCAATCCAATGAGTTTATGATTTCAATAATACAATTTTGATGAAATTACACACAAATTTTTACAGCTCAAATAATTCACAAGTTTCAAAAGATTTTAGAAAATAATTCACTTCACTATTTAGCATTTACATTAGTTTTTAATCTCCCCCATTCACTGAAACACTGCACTTTTTTAAACAACAGAAAATGTTCCAAACAATTCTTTGCTAAAGACTCTTTAATCTGAAAACTCACCCCCTCAGCTAACCCCTACCTCCTTCGCCCTCATTTACCTCCTCACAGTTATGACCCTTAAATGGGAATAAATGAATAGTAAATCATAAATGCGCTTTGTGTTATGCGAGTTTCCTCTGCAGATGCATATTTAATGCCAAACACAAAGACACTGAAGCACTATGGGAGCAGTGGGAGGCATTTTATCAGCCTGAACACAGTACCGTAACAGCATGTGACTAAACGCCCACCTGCGTCAGACTGCTGTTTATTAAACATTCGGATCATATGAAATCATATTGACTGCATTGATCGGCTTTTCCTGTGGCCGGCAGAACAGCTACATCATCAGCGGTGTGCTCGAAATCCGCCGGCACGCAACCTGGTACAGTGTGTCCTAAAGAAACAAGGAAGAGAAGTGAGCGGCACCACGAACACGAGCGTGTCCTACACTCACTCACTCACTCACTCACACAGCTCTGGGATTTCAGATTGAGGGCGAGCGAGAAAAATCGCTCTGTTTCTCTCACGCCGCTTTTGTTGTCGCCTCTCTCTCTTTCTCCTTACCTTGACCACAGTTTGTGAAGGACACTTGGGTAGGTGTAATGTTGTAATTCAAGCAGGTTAGTGACACATTGCTCCTCACCTCCTCTGGACTTGTCTTACGCCCCTCTTCTCCTCCTCCTCCTCCTCCTCCTCCTCCTCCACCACCTCCTCTTTCTCCTGTTGTCAGTACTCGGGGGAGGTAACCCAGTTTTTGTGGCCGGTGGCTGCAAGCTGATGTTCTAATACAAACGATGGCTGAACTATGAATAATGAATCAGAGCTCCGTCGCTCGCTCTCTCCTCACACACTAATCAGAATGAGCTCAGAATGACCTTGCGTCGTCTTCCTTGTCCTCCTCCAGTGGTGGCCTCAAGGGAAGGACGAAAAGTCCCTCATTCTGACAGGACTGTTGAATTTTAATCTCGAGACTTGACGTTTGGTCCTGAATCAATGCATCGGGGCAATAATGACTGGCGGCGGAGGCCCTTACGAACCTGCAGCCTGCCATGTTCCGCACTTCTCGGCGAGCACTTGGACTCGTAGGTCACCTCGCTGAGGGAGATTGGGATGTTTAAATACATCCTGGAGTTTGGTAGTAGAGTTTTTGTTTCTGTTACTGTGAAATCATGCTGGGCGGTCTCACCCACAGCCAAGCAAACAGCTTTGTATTAAGCATCAAATGTTATAATTGGCCATGACTGAGTTGCATCGTAAAGGATTTTCACTTACAAACAACTTACTGTCCTCAACTGGGTTTTAAATGAAATTATTAGGTCACTCATGTTATGTCTTCCAAGATTTAGTCCAAAAGAAATTCTTTCTCTAAGAGTAGTGCCAAACTTTTTATTTTTAATGTAATTTTTTCCTCCAAATTCAAAATCATCCAACGTCGTTGTTTTACCTTTTTTTTTTTGTAAAGGGTCTTTTGCATGTTCGCTTTGTAAACACTGGGTCTGTACTTCCGCCTACGTCATGTGTGACCTTTCCAACGTGATTACATAATGTTGTGCACTGCAAAAATTGCTTCTCTAGCTTAGATTTATTGTCTTGTTTTCAGCCAAAATATCTAGAAATTCTTAAATAAAGGAAGATTTTCCAGACAAGTAAAAATTATTGTCACGTTTTCAGAAAAACAAATGAAAAAACGAGACAATTTTCTCAAAACAAGACAATATTTTTTATTTGTCTAGAAAATCCTTCTTGGTTTAAGAACATTTTGATATTTTGGCTGAAAACAAGACAAAAAATCTAGGCTAGAAATGCATTTTTTTGCGGTGTGGACATGCATCGCAGAGCTAGTGTAAGAGCATATGCTTCTATATGAAGGAAAATCCTTAATGTTTAGCTTAATTTATTTTTCACTGAAGAAAGAAAGACATGATGGATGACACAGGACATATTGGGAAATTTTCATTCTGGAAGTGAACTAATCCTTTAACACCTGGCAACACACCTAATGTGGGTAAAAACACCACCTGCTTTGGATGTTCAGCCCATTCATATGGGTCAGTAGGGGCCTGCTGTTATCATCCATAGGACTACTGGGCATGCGCACATCAATCGAATCTTTTTTTTTCTAACACTTTGTCAATAATACTGTTTTTCTATCATGGTAAAGGGTACGTGTTAGGGTTGGGGTAGGTGTAGACGTTAAATAAACACAGTCTAATCGCTAGAATAATTAATTTAATTTTAAGTTTTACCAGTAGGTGCAGCAGGCCCCTACTGACCCATATGAATGGGCTGATAACGTGATTCAAATCACGTGATAACATCCGAATCGGCTCAAAACACACATTAGTGCCGAAGCCAATTCGGTTGTGATTCATAAATGATGTCCAACAAAGTGTTAAAAGCTTTATACACTGTTTCTGTATAAGTACATCAATGCTGCTTAATTGAGAAGTCTGGCTAAATTCATATTTTTATTGTTTGTTCTCTACGGCTTTTGAGATTGAATAAGTTTTAGTTAAACAAAGTACTGCGGTGGTCATTGTGTGGAAAGATATTTGTCCTGAGCCATGTAAATTGAAGTGATGGCCTTGCAAAATACAGAGTAGAGTTCTTTGTGGCTTGCATGTATGCATGTAATTGTTAATTTAACTGCTTCTTTTTTTAATTTTTAGAGCCACTTGATGTTGTGAACTTGCGTTGTATTGCCTAATTGCTAAATCATTTTACAAATTAGTAATTTAGCTCACCTTTTTCAAGGGAACTTTCAGTACACGAACCATGAGGACAGTCCCCTCAAGCAAATTGAGGTTAAATGCTCAAGGTTACAACTGAGGTTTCTTTTGGTTTCCATCCCAGATCTGTCCACTGATATACACAACAGTAAGTAAACTTGATCTCATGACGTGTATTTGCTGTCCAGTGTGTATTAGTGCTGCTTAGGTACATATTTATTGGAAAGCATATACTGTGGCCAAATAAGAGCTGTAGAGAAAGATGGATGTGGAGATGTACTGTGTAAAGTAAAGATGTGACATGGGACCGTGTGGTCAAGTGGTTAAAGGCTTGTAACCAAAAGGCTGGCTGTCTGACACCCACAGGGAAATATCTGTGGCTATTTTAATATGCATGAAACACACATTCCATCTGCAGAGAACAATTTGTGGATTATTGATTACTGAAATGCAACACTATCACTATCTAACGTGATGAATAAGTAACATCGACCGCAAGGACCAATCTCCCCCTTGGCTCGTTATTTGATCATTTCATTATTTAAAGGGATATTCCACCATTTATTATTATTTTTGGGTAGAGTTTCCCTTTTTTAATTTAGTGGCTTTTTTAGTTGTTTATTTATTGCTATACTCAGTTGCTGTTTAATTTAATTTAATGATTTTATTTATTTATGTATTTTTTGTTTTGTTTTGGAACATCAGTTGCTTCTTTATTTTATTTTTATTATTACTGTTATTATTTTATTTAATATTTTATTTTATTTTTTTTGGTTTTGTTTTACCCAAAAATGAAAATGCTGTCATGCAGGTTTGGAACCTCAGTTGCTTCTTTATTATCTGATATAAAATTATAATTAAACTTTACTTGGCATATCACTTGTGTACAGTGCACTTTTCTTAATATTAAGTCTAAAATGTGTTTTAATGTCACTTTTCATGAGGATTGTAAAAACTTTGAATAATGGCAGACTTTAAATGCAAAACGTTTAGGGCCGGTTTCCCGGATAGGAATTAGATTAAGCCAGAACTAGACCTTTGCTAGTTTAGGACATTTAAGAATTTTTAGAAACATGTCTTACAAAAATGTATTATCTGTGAGCGTTTTAAGACCAAACAATGGCAATGATGTATTTTAAGATATTTCAGTGCAAGCCTTTTCCAGTTTAGACAGCTCTTAA
>JAUMHQ010000073.1:1610937-1625215 GCA_032361165.1 Enteromius paludinosus
TTATGTCCATGTACTGAACTGTTATTATTCAACCATGCCAAGGTCAATTCAGTTTCCCATTCTATGGCACCTTTAAGGTTGTAAACTAATTAAAAACCTACATAAGTACACAAGTACTACTAATAATAAAGCACATAAAATAACAACTTATGCACATTTAATGTACGTATGTGTACATTTTAAAATACACCTTTAAAATGAGTCAGTGGCTGTTTGCCCTATTTACTCAAAGAACAAATAGCAATAGATGCTGTTTAAAATAAGAGAAAATAGCATATGTCATGAATCTTTCTTTCCCCCAAACCATCTTTAGCACTAATATAGACAAAACTTTACATTTACACAGGGAAAAATCTGCTCTGAAAGTTCCGTTGAGTGACGCAATCCATGTAGTGATCTCTTTTGTTTATCTGGCCTCTGTTTTCTTTGGAGCGGCAACACAGCGGCAGGTATTGGAGGTGCTCTTCCAAAAACTCTGGGCTGGAAACACATTTGAGGTCACCGACCAGTTATTAACAGCAGGACCCAATTAATACAAACACAGAGGCCTCGGTTTCACTAATTCAAGCCCATTTCCAATTGTCATGTGTGTCGGCTTTCCTTCGGTTGTGTAATTGTTTGCATCTGTCTGTGTGTCCATGAGCCGTCGTCACAAAGTGGATTGTTGTTGAAAGTCTCTGGGAGGCGCTGGCACAAGATAAGAGAGGCAGCAAAGCTGTGTAGGCATTTCACTTTATGATTTTGTTTATTACATCTGTAACTTTGCGGTTTGCGGTATCGATGTTTGTGCCGCATATGGTATCAAAAGTCCTGTTTCGTGCATTGTTGGATGTTCAATTAAGCAGATCTGCAGTGCTTTTGCTTGCAAAGAACCTGTCACTCTGGATTTTAAAAAGACGTGTATCAAGAGCAGGTTCTGAGATGGAATTAAATACTGACTTTTTTTATCACACACTGTCTGAGGCACAGACTAGACGCAACCCGTGACATTTCCGACTCGACAGCACCGCACATTTGATGTACAGGAATGTCTGAAAGTATATGGTGTTTAATAGGATTTACATAGAGGGTTGAGGACTGTACGGTCTTTTGAGGAGAGGGATGCTGAGGATGTTTTATGTGTGTAAAGGTTTCAGAGTAGGACAAAAATGTTTGTTTGTTCTTCTGTTTTGAGGGTATGCAAGGGGCATAGTCAAGGATAGTTACAATATAAACTCTTGAATATTAAGTATAACTCAAAACTTTCATCTCTTTAGTGATTGTGCAAGCTACGCTCGGCCTGTAGTCCAATAAAAGGACCTGTTTACTGACTCTGATCACACGCCAAAAAGTTAGAGGCCTATTTCTCTTTAAATTTGAGCCAAGACAGGTTTTGTGTGTGCTGGTGCATGTACAGTACTTTTGGTAATGTTTGTTCTCTCCTTTGTTTTATTTCTTAAAAATACAGAAAAATACAATAAATTTCTAAACTAATAGCATGCAATGTGTATATAGCCTAAATATATATATATGTGTGTGAGTGTATATACTGTATATATTAAAAATGATATAATAAAATGGTAGGTAACAAATCTGCAACTATATATATATATATATATATATATATATATATACAGTAATAGCAGACAATTTTAGCAAAATAAGTTATTTATAGCAGTTATTTGTAGTTGTAGTTTCTTTTTGTTTGTTTGTTTGTTCGTTTTTTCATTTGGGTACAATTAATTATATGAATTAAAAAAATATATTTATTTATTTATTTATTTATTTATTTATTTTAAATAAAGTATCTTCCATTTACGAAAATCTGTCGCTTTCACCCTTGCAGTTGAAAAGAAATGACCCTTTTTTTTTTGCATGTATATGAATAGGGATGCATGGCTTGGTTTGCACTAATGGCTTTCTTATGGGGAGATGGTTACGGCCCTATTGATTTTCCCTCTAGCCGCCTGGCCTGGGATGAAAGACCAGGTCCCCGGCAGGCGCTCGCTATAGAGTGAGTGCTGAAAAGCAGCGGTGGGATAGCTGAAGTATAGGGAGAGGATCCAAACCAACGTCCCCAGACCCGGCCCTCTTTACCTTGGGGTCTGCAGAGGCTGAGGGAAGCCTGGCTGGATCCCTCGTGAAACAGAGCCAAGGCCTAACCACCATTTGCTGTTGTTGGAGCAACCATAGTCCTGGTTGGTTAGGCGAAGATAGTGTTTATTTTTCTGTGAAAGAGTGTACTGGCAGTATATTCTACATCCTGGACTTTTTTTCTAGGGTCACATCATGCGGAATTAAATTTTCCTTTGAGATAAAATAGCTTGATGTACTATAAAAACATATAGTAACTGTATGTAACAGAGGTTTAGTTGTGCACTGTTCCTCTAATCCTGCCCTGGAGGTCGACTGATCTACACAGTTTAGCTCAAACCCTGATCAATCACCTACCTGTGAAGTTTCTAGTAACTCAGAAGACCTTGATTAGCTTAGCTAGCTGGTATCTTTGATTGGAGATAAACTCAGGGAAACGGCTCTCCGTCACAGGATTTGTGGAGTTCAAAACTTTCTCTCTCCCCAAATGTCATATAATGAGCTTGATCAGGGCTACTTTGCACTGCTTTTTGACAACCCTGCTCCTAAACCTACCATTTGTCAATAAATCACAGTAAATAACATGCAGAGACAACTACCATCATAATTCATTCAAAAATTATTATTAAAAAGTATTATTATTAAAAAGTCTTCCGAGGCAAAACGATTGCAACACAACTTGTTTATACTGCTTGTTTATGGTAAATTTTTTGCCATAAATACCTGTGACTGCACTTAAATTTATTGTTAATAAGGGGGTTAGGTGCTCCAATGAGCGTATCAATTTGTATAAAATCATTTATTTCTTTTTTTTCATGCAAACCATTAAACTAGGACAAACAACCGAGTACCTTACAACTCGAAAAATGATGCTACGGAGTTCCCTGAGCACCAAAAAAAGTGACACCAAGTGGTCCTTAATGTGTGGATGACTTAGTGCATCAACGCTACACTTTTACATGTCAGTAAATGAGCACTAGGTGATCAGAAACTCTGTCTGGTTGGTCAGGGTGAAGTAATAAAACTATTATTCCGAAGTATTTGGAATTTTTGCTAAACTTGCTGCTGTCCCTGATTGTGAAATAGCACCTCCTGCTCGGCAAATTCTGCTAAAGAATTGCAAAGCTAGATAAGAGCACTTGAGGGCCACTGGTCTTAATAGTTTGCACGGCATAAAGTATTTGCATAAAGTCTGCTTTTTTTATGACATTTAAGTCAGTAATAGAAGTGACTGTAATGGGGGAAACTGTGTTCCCATGTTGCTCTATGATGTGAGTAGTATTGAACTTCTGAAAATCACTGTTTGGTCAACAGATGCTTGTGGTGTAATTTGGAAGTAGCATAACTGGAAATCTAACTGAAGATTGCGGGAGATTTATGGAACACAACTGCTTGTCTTTTGCTTTGTAAACGCTGTGATGTTTCTAAATTCATCTAACCACAAATCTAAATAAGTCGATTTTTCTGATTCAGCCCATAATTGCATTGCTGAAAGTTCAGATTGGAAACATTGGTGCAGCCGGTCTTCAAACCATCTGTTTTAAAGCGCTCAACGTGTGAAGTCTTAACACATACCCATCTCCCTCTAAAATGCTCACTTGCCCTGCACAGCAATCAATTGATTTATTTTAACACTCGTGCCAGGCTTATTTCGCTTGTTTTAGCTCAGCAGATGCTGCAAATGAAGCAGATACAGGGTCTTCCTGTACTGAATGATCTGGATCTGCCATGAGCAAATCCGTTCATTTCAAGGGCTTTGGGTGAGATATATTCACAATAACATCTGAGACAGACTCCAGCGGAACAGCCGAGGAATACTTTCTCCATCCATTGTTCTTTGCCCCCCCTCTGGGCTCATTTAAACTGGGATATTGTTCTGTTTGGCTTCGTTTAAAGCTTAATTGGATTGTTACGAGGCCGGAGCTGAATGATTTTACATACAGAGCAAGTCTATTACGTGCTGGCATGTAAACACAAAACACATTACGTATGACAAATGCGCATCCCCCGCGACTGGTCTGCAGCGGTTAGATGCTAAACATGCAGCATAATGGGAAATGAGAAGGTAAACCCTCTGAGACAAAAGATGAGGAGATGATTTGCGTCGCTCCTGCAAGATTTGTACTATTCTTTGGTGAATAACCGCATTTTGACACATCTTATTTGCCTCATAAAATATATCACTCCCTGTTCTCACGTTTATCCTTCCAAAAGCACAAGTAAAATGCGGTTTGGCTCAGTCATTCGCAGTGTGAAGTCGTGGTGGTATATGAAAGAGATTACCGAGACAAGTTAAGCCAAAGCTTTCCATATGATTTCTGCTTTGTAGTATCCAGCTCTCCGCAGACAGTAGGGCAGGAGCCGTGGGCCACAGATGGTGCAGCCTGCGTGTCTGGCCCTGTCAAACATGCCTCCCTTAATGCCGAGTTATTAACGTTATGACATGCATACTTAAAGCAGGTCTTTTCAGATATGCACTTAAGGCCGTAACTGACGTTGGCTATGCTTTTGCCAACTTTTTGTCTTTTCATTACAATTTCTTGTAGATGTATTTGATAGATTTCCCTAAATATTTTCCTGTTTTTACTTCAGTTGAAAGTCACAGCAGTTGCAAGTAATTGTTTTGCCCTTCCAAAACCCAGCATGCTGTCTGCGTAGACAACATTTTTAGGCATCATTTCGACCTCTCAATTAAAGGGCTGTTTCAACTGTAGAATTATACTGGCTTATGATACCTATTTTAGCCAAATTTAAAGGCAGCATTGCATGTATCCTTCACAGAAAATGCAAACCCAGAATACATCCTGACAAATTTAGTGGGAAACAAAGTGTGCCGTCAAGAAAATAATTGCGTTCGGTAATAAAATATTTAGCTTAAAAATAGATTATTGCAATATTGCATTGCTAGCTCGTTATTTTACTGAAGTGCTCCAAATCTTGAAATAGAATGCATTTGTTTCAAACACGGTGCCTTCAAATTCAAAGTCAATGGCATTGCCTTCCAAATTGTAAAAAAAAAAGCTCCTTGGAAAACAGGTGCCTCGTAGGCAGTAAACAGTATATAATAGAATATTTAATATAGAGTGCTATTAATCTGCATGCATTCTGTCTATAATATTGACTTGGCCTGGTCTCATGTCCTATCCTGCCCTTGTCAGAAGTTTTCCAGTTTGTCTCTTTTCTTGTCTGCACAAAGACACAGTGAAAGCACGTAGAGCATAAGAGAGTTTGACAAGATGCTCCAGGACAGCGTTTAATTGAAGATCAGACACATACCGCCGGGACCGAGTGTATCCATGCATACAGTGCTACTCTTTATAGCCAGTCAAAGGGATAGATCTTTCATCAAAAACTATTATCATTTACTCACCCTCGTATCATGTCAGCCCTGTATTGCACAAAAGAATATATTTTAAATAATGTTCCAGCTTTTTTTAATCCATACAATTAACGGCAGTGGGTTTCAAAACAAGATGGGACCCCACTGACTGTCACTGTCATTTTTGAATGACACTATACTAACTATAACCTAACTTGTTTCTTCCTTTTGTCTCTCAGTGGTTATTTGAAGACATTTGGAAACAAAACCACACATGCCTGCAACAACAGAAAGCATAGGGATATTTGCTAGCCATTGGAAAGCTACTGATCCGGCTGTGTCAGAAACAGTTGGGGGTCTGGCGCACTACTGAGTGCCCATATCTGCGGCTTAGCATTCTTCATTCTGTCCAGTACGCTCTAAGAGTCTGCTCTGGTTTAAATAGGCTGTCTACAGTACCTGCCGCCAGTGCTTTGTTACGCTAATGCTAAGCTACCCAGCATATACAGTGTGATAGTATTGTTTTAAGGCTTAGTTTGTGTTCAGGAATCTAAACGCTAGGCCGAATGCCACTGAATCAACTCAATGATCCTAATTACTACATGGGACACCCCAGGGGACTGTGCTCGGTCAGATGCAGAGAGGAAAGATGGTGTCTTTGGAAGGGCAAGAAGTGGGGGAAGGGGATGGAAGAGAGGGAGAGAGACAGGGATCGGGAGGGGGGCAAAAGGGAAAGCGACAGATGGTGGCAGGAGAAATGCAGGAATAGGATTGAGTGTCACTCTGTTGGTGCCTGGTGGAGCAGGAGGGTGGGGGGGATCATCAGAGAAAGACAAGACCTGTAAAGCAGATCATAACCAGTCTGCTCTGTAATCTGCTCCGGTATCTGGCCTCTTCTCCATCTATACCTCTCGACACATCTAGCAGGACTTCTTCAGAAGATCTCAGAGTGCCAAACTGCTCTTTCAAGCTCTTCAGGCCTACTCCAACTTTGAAGAGTCCAAACTTCTTGAAAATCGGAGTTCTTTTCCAAGATGAAGTGGTTGGAGACTGTTCGATCGTTGTTCAAAAGGGGCACTCGCAGTGCCCCCGTGACCCCTACCTCCAGCCCGAGCATGCCATCAAAGA
Source organism: Enteromius paludinosus (assembly GCA_032361165.1). Taxonomy (NCBI): domain Eukaryota; kingdom Metazoa; phylum Chordata; class Actinopteri; order Cypriniformes; family Cyprinidae; genus Enteromius; species Enteromius paludinosus. The sequence continues at coordinate 1,617,458 of JAUMHQ010000073.1, forward strand.
AAGACTTCTCGGTCAAGCAGGTAAGAGATCCACAAGGAAAGATAGTTAGAAGTCATGGGTTTGGAGATCCAAGCTTCTAAATTGCATGTAGTGCTTCATTTGGAAACTCATATGAATAATTTGTTTGTGCAGTCATATGTGCAATACATTCTGTGGTTGATTTTTTTTATCGAGATTTTTAAAATACGCATGTGAAAACATACATGCAGAAGCCCAGCGACCTTAATCCATGAAGCATTACAGAATAAAGCCTCATTTATGTGTGCATGTGAATGTACAGTATATGTGTTTTATTCTTGTGCACTCTGTTTGGATTCGGTTTGCCTGGATTTCACAACATGCTTCAAATGCATTAAGTCCTGCTGGCTGGTTGATGACACAGTTATTGTGTGATAATATCTTTATGGCTTCCAGGCTTATCTCTGAGAAGCACCCATAAATTCTCAGTCAGAAAGTTAATACCCTTTCCCTCAATGTCATATTTAACATTCAAGCTTCATGCCAAACTGTTTTTGACAGTGCAGACAGACAGTGTGCTAGCACATTCATTTTTTTTATATTATTTTTATAATTTTATTTGTTTAATTAGTTTATTAATGGTGGCCAGTTCTGGTAAGGGCCAGTCATTCTCATTGTAATAAAACTGCCATTTGCATAATAATTTATTTGTGTATTAATAATTTATCATTCGTTGTTAGTGTGCAGTTATTGGCATATGCAATTATTCTATTCATTTAGTATTTTAAAAAAACCCGGCCACTGTGTTTGCACCTTAAAATACAGCTTCAAACACATCTGAAAGACATCTGATTTGTAAAAAATCAGTTACAGGAATGCCAGTTAGGTTTCACATATGGACTTTAAAATCTAATTTTGAGTGTTGAGGTACGTGGGTGGTGAGGTTTGTGCCATGTTTGGACAATCTCATGGCTAATGAAGATCAGTCAGTGCATGTTAAATGACTCTCTTCTCCCACAGACAGCAGAAAAGGTCTGCAGGAACTGACTCGAGGTCTGACAAGGGTTTAGCGCCTGACTGCATTAGTCTAATGACGGATAATGACAGTTCAACAACCCTCTCAGCACAGGACCAGCACACCCACAATCAACGATTTATTACCGCTTACCGTCAAATCACCTTGATGTTTTAAAACCACTTTTGGGGGAAAAACTAATTCAGCTATTACTCATTATGTTTGGACGATATCCCAAGAGAAAATTCTTGAGAAACCAGAGGAGGAGGAAGAAGACGTAAAAGTAAAGTTTTTGCACTTGGTCCTAAAGTGTTCGTGTTAGTCAAAACCAGCTCATTCAGGTTTGAGTCCAAGAACAAATTTGTATTGTATTGGTCTTTTCACAGACTTGGAAGCATGTAGACATGGTCAAGACTTGGACTTCTTGACTTGGACTAGGCCCTCTATTGGTCTTGACTAAAACTCAAACTCCTTTTTTTCTCTGTCTTGGACTGGTCTTTTTTTGACCAGTTTTGACTACAACACTGAAAAATGCTATGTCCATTGTTGCTAAAGAGGTAGAGCATTGCACTTGCAATACAAAGGTTATGGGTTCAATTCCCAGTAAACACATATGCAAGTTATTTTATATCAACAGTAAAAGATGCACTTCCTTTGCCAATATCTGTATTCCTATCACAGTCATTTTTACTCATTTTTTCGCTGTACCCACTAACCTTGAAGGAATGGGTACACTAGCCAGGTTTTAACAACCATTCCTTTCTATTTTCCTCTGTAACTACCACACTTGTCCATCACTGTCGACCACAACAGTAGATACAGTTTAGATGCTGCCAGAAAATGCTCTGCTCCATTTATTTATTCATTGGAGAAAACGCTGAGTCAGAAGCTACTTTAAATCCTCTCATTATATTCCCATGCTGAAAAACAATCCTGTTTACTTTAGTCCATAGGAATCGCAGTGGACGCCTGCAGTCACCGATTCCTCTTGATCATTGGTTACCCAAGAGCTCTTCTACTTGCTCACTCAGCACCTTTGATATTGGGCGGCGCTGCTGTTATTTGTCCAAGCACGTTCAACTGCTTTTGGAATAATTACCCAAATCACCCAGAACTAATGTTAGTGGGCCTCTCACCGACAAGAGGGAGCAAAACAAACCACTTTCTTTGCATCTTGCTCAGCCGCTTGCTTTCTTTTATAGAATCTCTCCCTCTAAACATTAGCAAAAGACGGCTTGTTCTAACATATGCAGACATGGGAGGTCTGCCCGACCCAAGCCAGATGGGTGATCAATGTTATTGAGATGAATGGGGATGCTAACAGCTAGCATTTGCTGTTTCAATCCAGATTTGGGTTGGTTTCAGTCAATTACCACTTAAATTGTAACCATTCATGATAAACTGAAACCTCACTGATTCAATTTGCTTCTGTCAGTCTTTAATTGATAACACCAACCCCTGAGCTAAAAGAAATGTCCCAGCGGTAATTACGATATCGTGGCGGATGCACACTTATCTCGTAAATATGATCATTTCGATTGGCTGCAATATATATTTTATGTGTTCATTTTATATTCGCACATTCTTTCAACTTTTATGGCTTCTGGGTCCATTTGCTCTAGGAGGAAATAAAAGAGTCAGTGAGCCAATTTGGATTTGGGTCTATAAATTTGACAGTACCAGTCAGGTCAGGTCGGGTTAAGTCAGGGCCTCAAATTGAGGCTTCAATTTAATGCTTGTTCAGACCTCTAACGCATACAATGAGCCTCCACTTCCTCAGAATGTATTAAGAGTAAATGAGGGCTATTAGCAACATTAACCTTTGACCTCAACGCTCTGCCCTTTTTCCCATTGCAGACATAAAAGGGTCTGATGCTTATGCAGGCAAATGCATCAACCCCAAAATACCTGGTTTTGACTATTGTCCAATGACTGGAAGACTTCACGTTGTCATGTTCTATGAAGTCTTGCATTTGTCATTCCTGCTGCTGCCTGAAGCTTCAAGCTCCCTGCAGTTTTTCATCCAGCCTCTGCAGTCTGGCACAGCTTGACAACTTGATGATGTTGCCACGTCCATGTCTCTTTCTTCGCTTGCGTGTGGAGAAGCTCTCCAGGACGCTGGATGCTGACTAACATCATGTGCGACTGCTTCGTCACACGTGTCAGTGGGTTGTTGGGATGCAGCTGCGTTTCTGATCTGCTTCCTGGCTGATCTTTGTTTTGTTTTTTTCATTAGCTCTTCTACACAGCTGCTGCGACCTCGTGCGGATCTTTTCCAAGAAACAAATGAAAGGAAGCTCTCCATTCCTCTCTTTCCATCTTCAGCTCAGCGCTTCCCCTGTTTCCGTGTAATCCTCCATGCGGCATATCCCAGATTAGCCATCCCACAGTGCCTTGCAACAAGGTCTCTAAATCTCACGCCTCCTCCAAGGCTGGGAAACAGCGGAGAAAGAGTGAAAGGAAAAGAAGCGAATGTTACGCAATGCTTTGTTCTTGGGAAAGTTTTGTGTAATCGCTCCAGTGTGCTGCTAAATAAAATTGTGTGGGTTTGAAGATGATTATGTGCAAGCTTTCCCAGCACGGCTGTTTTGTTTGAGTGGTCTGTGTCTGTTTCCCTAAAATGGACCAGTCAGAATGCGGGATCGACCCCGGATAACCTGGCTGGATGTTCAGCTGAACTGAGAAAACCAGGTTCTCTCTCAAGGATGCTTCCAAACTGGCTTTACTTCTCGCGAGCGAAAATGCAGGCCTCCTTCCAAGGCCATAATCAGAGTGAAATCCGCAGTCACAAGGCTCTTATTAAAAAGCACTTTATGAATGAATAGCTGCCGTGTGGCAGCGTGACTAGATCTGACTCACGGCTCCGTCAGAGCAAGTGGGATACTCCACATATTCCAAGGTTTCGATGGCATTCCTCACTCTTTCTCTTGTTTCGCTCCCTCCCTTTTCCTTTGATTTTTGTCCTTATTTTAACGTCCTGTGGCATTTTACAACTATATACTGCCAAAATATCATAATTTGCCTGAGGCCTGGATATATATGGGCTCGCATCAATCAAGTCACCATAGTTCAGCTTAAAGATGTCTGCATTGGTTACTCGCGGCTAGGCATTTCCTGACTGTCGTATAGATAAATGAGCTTCATGCTACAGTAGTCCAGAAATACAGATTGAGGCGGTTTGTTGATGGTGTTCCTGTAAGATGATAGGAAACACACTGATGAATGACAGACATTTATATTACCGTGTTGTAAGTTGATAGAGGAAAAGCAGCTGTAATGAAAGGAGGTACATGAATTTAATTGGAAATTATGAAATAGCCCGGTTTCTCGAAATCTATTGGACGTCACAGTTGGCTGGTCTCTCAGCATGTATTTTAAAGAGATGCAAACCCACCATCCTACAGTACTTTACCACCATCTATTATTTGGGTAATTATATCGTTGCTCCAGAAAAAAATGAATAAATCTTGCTGGCAATTGGAAAATTTACTGTAAGTTTTTAATGGTAAAAAAGTTTTTTTTTCCTTTAGTCTAGATTAAAGATATATCAGTCAGTGCCGTCTGTCTCAACCTCTGTGAGTAAATATGCATTTATTCGGTTGTCTGTGCAAACAGGAGTACAGAAACCAGGCTTTGTTTCACACCACAAATGCTCTGGTTATGTTATAAAAGAGTGTCTGTAATTATTTTGGCAGTGCGAGACTGAAGGGTCATTGTTAAAGAATACTGTGGTTTTAATCCCTGTTCTGACAGCTCTTGTTACCACAGAGTATTAGCTACAGAGCGGAAGTTTTAAAGAACGGAGAAACTAAGCCAGTCTCAAAAACCTCTGTGGATATGATATGGCACCCATTGTGATCATGCATGCTTATACATAGGTACTTTTTAGAATATGATCCCATTCATCAGCATGTCTGGATTAGGAATTTGTTCGCTGTCTGACATGTACAATCCTTTCCTTCTAGTCACTTTCTAGTCATCCAAAAAGGGTAATTCTATCATGATTTTCTCGTTATCAAGTTGTTCTGTTGAACACAAAAGAGTTGGCCCACTGGCTTACATGTTATTGTTTGTCCCATACTATGTACAGTAAGTCAATGGCTACAGTCAACTGTTTGGTTACCAGACTTTTAAAAAAATATTTTAATGAGGATGAGTAAATGATGGGTGAATCAAGCTCTCAGCTGTGTTTATTTTAGTTTAAAGATGCAAAAACACATGTAGCTTTCTTAATGGTTTACCCACAGAGAAATTAGACAGGCTATCAATAGATCAAACTCACTGCTTATGCTTTGTCTCCCAGCACGTGCCATTTTCCCCATTGGCTTGTCACCTTAGCTTTTCAAGTCTCAAACTTTACTTTTCTTGAAGGAACAGTTCACTCAAAATGACAATAGCCTTCACTTACTCACTCATATTGTTCCAAATCCATACTATTTTCATTCTGCCATAAAATATTAAAGGTAATATTTTAAATAATGTTAACGCTGCTCTTTTCCTAATATTTCATAGCTTGAGGCTCAAAAAGCACCACAAACATGATACTTATTTTAAAGTTTACATTTTTTAAGCTCACATAAACCTCATAAAATCTTCAGAAGCCATGTGTTTGGACACCAAACTCCCTTGGTTCTCAAGTCACATGGCCAAACACAACATCATACTGCATTAAATAGCAGCATTTTTTGTATAGCCTATTTATGACTGTCAGAGATGCAGATACATGCTTGGTCATAGAAGAACTTTTCGTCAGTCTGTCTATTCATTATTCCTATGCATTCAAAGGGATTTTAACCAGAGGGAGCAAAGGGACAGGCTTACACAATGCTGCTGTTAGAGAAGAAGTCCACTGGGTTTCCTGCTATAGAAGTCTTCTCTTCAGATCTATAGCCCACACAGTCTCTGTTCATTTATGCTGGATCATCGGAGGTCCGCAGGGGAAAGGTCTTCTTCTTCTCCGAGCATGTCAGTGCCAGTTTTAGATGTACTCTACAGGCCAATGCAGACGGTCTCGTTGCCCTGCCGTGTTTTACAAGCAGACACGATGCCTTGAAGTTCAGTGCCTGGAATAGTCACAGGCGTTCATGTTTAGAACAGTTGTTATCTGTTCTTCTGCAGATACCCAGCTGTGTTTGGAGCCCCAAAATGATTAGATTAGCATTTTTTCTGGATACCGCTGTCTGATACACGCCATGGAAGGGATAGCGGTATCATTCAAGCAAATTAGCAGTGTATCCATCATGCTTTGACTCGATAACATAACCTTTGGTTGCAGTGGAACACTATCCTTATGTGTTGACGTTACGGTCTGCTGCTCCTATATGGGTGAATTTTACAAAACCTGTCAAGGCCATAGAGCAGTTCGCTTTTATGAAAAAAGTGTTGTTATTTTTTATATTTAAAATAGGCTCTTTCATTCATGTTGTTTATTTTATTTTATTGTATTATGACGTCACAGTTGGCTGGTCTCTCAGCAAACATTCTATCCTAATAATTTAAGTTAAGTTAAGTTAAGTTAAGTTAGCATAGTTTAAAAAGTGATATTGCAGATATATATCTACAATATATATATATATTGAAAATAACTTCATGTTGATCTTTTTGGACTTTGACATGTTCTTGACAGGTTTCGTGAGATTCCCACATACACTGCTCATCACGTCGACCGTGAGGACTTTAAAATTTGTACCACCAGTAGGGTTACGCAGCCTTGGCTTGGTCCTGGAACCTTACGACCTCGGTCTGTCGTCCATGCCAGCTCACCACAACAGTTTGTCCATACGTCAGCCTTTAAGTGCGCTCCGTTACCATAATTAGTAGGTGCAATCCCATTTGTGCAAACATTCAGCGGAGCATCTCGCTAGCATTTGCCAAAAGTGTTTCCCCCCTCTGCTATTAGCTTCCTGCCGAGTGTATTTCTCCATGCTCCCGTTCAGCGTCTCCAGTGGTATTAAGCTGAGAGAAGCTCTTTCCCACTCATGAGACCCGGCCAAGCCCGAGCTCCCCACTGACCTCATGTTTAAGTGGGTGTGCAGAGAATGTTGCTCTGGGTTAAAAGAAATAAAAAGAAGGAAAACTACAAACGACTGAGGAAAATCATTACGTGGATCTAATTATGGCTTCTCTCTCACCCTGCATTTACTGTTTTTGAGGTTTTCTGAAAGCCATATTTAGCTGATTTATACTTTTATTCATAGCTTTTTGTTGTTTTGTGCATGTGTGTAAGTGCATTTGTGTTTTTTTTCTGTCATTTGCACTTGGCTGTGTTGCAGCTTTTTTAACTGTACATCAATACATGCCTTTTTTATATACAGCACAAGTATTCATTTTTGCAGCCATATACTCTTTTTCTGAATGAAGCTGATGTTACATTTTACATGTTACATTACCATTCTAAGATTAAAAGATTTCTTGTATATTTGTGGCAATTTCACAGATGAGCGATCAGAGTGTTTCCCAGAAAGCCTCCTCCTGCCTTTGAGTCTGAGATCTCACTAGCCGTTGAAGCACAGTGAGACTTGGTCGATATTCAAGAACATTTAGCTACCTTACGAGCTTTGTAGAGAATTCAAAATTATGTGGACATGTTATATGCCAATTGAGAATTTAATTTCAATACCACTGGCATTAAAATTAAGCTAATGCTCTGTTTGCTGCTACTACAGCTTCTAGGTAAGCGAGTCCAAAACCATTTTGCTCAGAGGTTTATTTTAAAGGTGCCATAGAATGCATTGAGAGAATATTTTCAATTGTTCTCTGATATGTACATAGAAGGTATGTAGCTT
>JAUMHQ010000073.1:1625315-1637343 GCA_032361165.1 Enteromius paludinosus
AAATATAAATTACACAAACATAAATAGTAATTTGTAAATATTTTTTTTTATTATATTATTATTATTATAATTTTTAAGAGGCAAAGAGTCGCTTGTTAAATTATTTTGATTTGCAAACTAATTAAACCTTTCTTACATTTATTTATTAAAATGATGTAAATTGAATTGTTCCTGCCCACCAAGTGAAACTAGACATGTTTCAAATTATAGATTTTTTTATTTTATTTTAATCTTTATCATTTGTGCCTCTCAATAAATGAAACCATGTTGCATCCAAAACGATGCCATATACATGTAGGCCTATCTATCAGCTGTGATGATAGAGGCTTCATCAGATTGAAAAGTGGTCCTCTTATGCTGAAGGACCATTTTGAAAAGCCTGAACTTTCAGAGTGTGATCTTATATCATGCATTTAAATGATGTGGTGGGCTGACAGTAATGCAGAATAAAATTGTGGTCATTTGGAACTGCTTTTTAACAGGTGGCCTCCCATCTGTCCAATGTGCTTTTAACCACTCTCTCTAATGAGCACCAGGTCACCTTGGCGCACCGATTCTCCATAAATTAGAAACTATCTCTTCAACAAGTGGAATATGTGACTTCAGTCTGAGCCTCCAATTTGGCCTGATCTTCTTGTTCTTCAGTTTATGCACTACAAATTGGGAAAAACCAACATGGGCTGTAATACTAAATGGCTTGGTGTAGTCTTTAGCCTTTACTTACCGTAGCTGCCTTCACCATGCAAGATAAGCTTTAAAAGCCCTGGCTTTTGGCCTTTGTGAGGCAAATTTGATGTTGAGTCATGAGAGCGGATCATGCAGTGTATCAGCGAGGGGCTCTGAATACGAAATGTCAAAGAAAGAATGGATCCCGGAAAGTCCTTGACACAAAAAGTGTGGTATTGTCACCGTTCTCTCTAGCAAATTAGACACTTCATCACAATGAGGTTGTTGCTTTCGGGAGGAAATCTTAAGCCCAAATAATAACTCGATATCAGCAGAAGTTAGAAGAAGGTGTTATTAAAACTCACTTGTTTCACAGTTGAACAGTGCAGGAAGCACTTCTGTGATTGAGTCACACATTTGCTTTTTTTCATGAAAGACCTATTTCTAGGTGTAGATAAGTTTTTTTTTTTTTTTTTTTCTTTGATTAAGTTCAGCATTAGCCTCTGGAAATGTATTTCATTTGTACTTTAGAGACATCAGTTTTACTGTATTACGTTGATTAAAAGCTATTTAATAGTATTACAAGATTTTTTTTAGTTTAAGTACATGCATACAAAATTGTATTCTATTTAGTTTTGTCAAATGATTAATCGCATCCAAAAGAACAGGTTTTGTTAACATAATATATGTGTATACTGTGCATATGTATAAATATAAATACAAACACATGCATGTATATATTTAAGAAAAAAATTGTTTATGAAATAAATATATTTTATATAATATAAAGTGTATACAATATAAATGTATATACATGGGTATATACAGTACATATATACACAATACATACATGTATTAGTCGTAATTAAACTTTGACAACACTAGTAAAATTTTATTAAATTTGATTTTATTTATGTATGTATGTAATAACATATTGAGGCCTTACTTGAAGGTCATAAAAATGCCTTGAACTTCCATATATAGTGTTCAGAGTGGTTTAATTTTTTATTTTTCTTCTCTTGTGAAGTAAAGTAGCATTTTCTCTCATTTCCGGCCAGCTGAATTGTACGCTTGAACTGTTGGGGTTCAACCCTTTTAATTTGTGCAAGAGATATTGAGGTGAAAATTGTCTGTTCGAGACGGCATTGATAGACTTGGCAAGCGTACAGCTCAGCTTTATTAATTGAATACTCCAGTAGGTGGTCAGCGGTGTATAATAAATCATACTAAACCGGGGTAAATTGTCTAGAATTAGTGCCTGCGTGTTTATCACTTGAGTCTCAGAATGCTTGCTGGAAGTTAAATAATGAAGAGTGGCATCCCCTGCAACTGGGGGCAAATAAAATGTAATCATATTAGAGAAAGAGGGAGAAGGGAAAAGATAGAGGGAATGAATGTTGAGTGTGTGAGAAATTATTTAATACAGTGCAAGCACTGCGGCCATGTAAATGATGCAATTATTATAAAATATTATGTGGTGAATATCCCATTCTCGCACATTTATATCAAGAATTTGTGTACGTACAAGCAAGAAGGATACAAACAGGTTCTAGAAATGATATAAATACAGAAATGCTTGTATTATCTTTATTTGTATAACTGCTTTATTGTACATGTTATTAGTAAATAAGCAATCTTATACATATAACACAAATTCTCAAATGAGAAATGATATCTGTGTACTGTATGTGACCTGTGTTGGTTGGATTTAACTTCTTGAATCATTTCAATTTTGGGACACAAGACTGTGCACTTTATAATTAACTGAATATTAAATTGCCATTAATTCTCCAGAGCACAAACCTACTTCTCCTTCATATTTAATTTAAGGTGACTTCCTCAGCACAGGTCTTCATGTGGACATTCAGACATTGTAATTCAATTCTACAATGAGCAGTCTGTTTTATTTAGAGCTGTGCTAATTAATGAACATCAGACTGGCACACTGTACAGCTCTGCCTTCAGGCTACTTTAAAGCTGTTATTCAAAACATGTTTAATTGAATATTCTGAGTAAAGTATGTGAACCTCGGTTCTATTGGGAATTATATGTCAATGAATAGGGAACATCGTATATACTAATGCTAATATTCCTTTACTTACTTCAGACGACCTTACTTACTGACTTCAGTCAACAGCTAGCCTAGTTTACCTAAATTCCCCATCCATAGTCTGATAAATCTCTAGGTTCATAATTGTTCCTCGGCCTGCTTTGCAACCTGGTCATTTCCTGTTTTTATATACACTTTAAATCAGATGGCGTCATCCTTTGGGCCCATAGCTGGACACCCTCAAGACTTTATGCTCTGCCCCGAGCCTGAGATGATAATGTGTGATGGAGATAGCCATCTCTGAGCTAGTGTTGTGCTAATGTGATCTTTTCTCCTCTCCTTCCAGTAAGCACAAAAGAAGATCCGGAGAAGAAAAGGAGGCGACGGCTGTGCTTTCTGTAGGTACTGTGCTTTTTGTTCTTGTGAATCTTATCAGCATTAGTATAGTGTTGTTCATGTCGCACTATAACCCTGAAGATACACAACGCAATTGTATTGTAGATCCTTTAGGAGACTGCAAAGAGAAACCGCTTTTCAAAGAATTTTAGATAAAGCTGTACCTTGAAATCATTCTGTATAATAATATTTCAACTGATATCATCAGTCCATCAATCACAGGGCAGAGATTGTTCTCATAGAATGATCTCTCTCTCTCTATCATCGCAGTACACTGTAAACAGTTTTCGTATTTTCAGCTATGAGTTACCATACACGTGACTTTACAGAGAACAGGGTCATGTAAAATCTAAATGTTTGTCTGTGTGTAGTACAGTACATCACTTGTACAATTACAAATTCAAAGCAGTATGGTGATGTCCAGAGTACGGTTTTCCAACACACACTGCATCTTGAATAAATTATAAGATTGATTGAGTGATTGATTGATTGATTGATTGATTGATTGATTGATTGATTGAATGATTGACTTGTTTCATACTGTCCACGATCTATAAATAAACTGCAGTTTGAAATAACACGCATATACAGCATATTCATATCTGTTGCGCCAACATTCATTGTTTGAATTCATCTTGATTCCCGGCTGATTCATCCATGTTAAGTACCCAACTCCAGTTTACAATCTGAGGTGTCAGGGATGTTTGAAGCAACTAGTAATTAATGCTTCCACTGCTACTTTGCTGAGCTGTGTGGGTCCCCCTCTCTTTCATGATGAATAGAGCTCCTGGACCCTGTCCCAGCTGTCATCTGTGATTGATGCACTGTGCTTGTATTCGTCCGGGTTTCTTGCGCTCTGTACCTCCCTTCCCACATCCGATCTTCAGCCTCATCCTATTAGCCACAGTATTAATCACCGCCAGTGCTGCTAATTGCTTTATAATCCCACCCCTGAGCTGTACAATGTGTTGAGGGAAGTCACCTCTGAATCCCATCACTTTCTCCGTTGTCTTCGTATCTCTGGCTCCGCCATGCTTGTTTTTGATAGCCGTGTATTACCCATGATTCCCTTCCCACCCTAATCCTCTTCCGATCTCCTCGACAGATAATCTAACCAAGTCACTCGCCATAAAAACTGCACCGCCGCACCCATGCTGATGTAAGAGACAAAGGGCCTGGTCGGCTTTGTCAGGACGGCCATTCAGAGGATCGGAGGCAAGCGGAGGTCGACCTCCAGCACTAAGCCTAAGCCCTTTTGCTCATTCCTAAGAGTGAAATCTCAATCGGATTTCACTCCTGATTAGTCTAGGTCAGGATTTCTCAATGCATTCCCAAAGCACATTTCTAGAGATCTGACTAATCGAACACACCCAGGTTAGTTCATAGACTCAAGAGGGTCTCTGTAGAGCGACTAATGACCCGAATCAGGTGTGCTCAAATTTGGGAGATATCCAAATTGCATCTGTCATGGCTTGAACCCGGGTGTAGGTCATTCAAGCATTTTCACAGAACCTAAGGGGGTATTTGACGTTCACGCTTCATTCCAGATGTGGCTTTGGGTAACTGTACCGTCATGAGAGAAGACACAGTGCATTGAGCATGGAAATGGAAGATTATGGGGAATAAACTCAAGCTTGAGCGATTGGCTCAACCAGGCAACCCAGCGGTCACGCTTTGATATTTTTATTTATTGCCTCCCTCAGCGATAGATGACATCTTTTCTCTTTCTGAGAGTCAGCGAGCATAAATTCTCCTGAAAGCGAAGGCACCTTGTTGGGCGCTCCTCGTTGACGGGATAGACTGACAAGCCACTCAAGCGGCCCTCGCTAATCAGAACTCCCATGTGGAGAGCAAAGCCCTGGGAAACTCATTTAAAGTTGTCGGACATATTGGTATGCAAAGCACATCAACGTCAATAGGGAACAATCAGGAGAAATATGAGAAAAATCAATCCATCTGTGAAAATAATCAACACGCCGGCCTTCTCGGCTTGTCTTTCATCTGTCTATATCCAGGCATCCGATTATGGATTGAAATAATTTAGAGATGTGAGGTCCAGTAATGGAGGCGAAGACCATTCTGGAGATATTTGGATATTTGGAGCTTTTACAGAGCTGTTAGTTTGCTACGTCTCGTCCCCGGTGCTATAACAAGGCATACATCATCCCTCTCTAGAGTGCATTAGGGGCACTTTGTGCAGGCTTTTAGTACCCCTATTCCGCAAGCAACCCTCTTTCCTCTCTTTACTTGTGCTTGCTCTCTTTTGCCACACTTTAAACAGCGTATTACCATCGCTAACCCGTCTCCCTCATTTTCTCGACTGATAAGGCTGCTTTTTTTCCAAGCCTGTGTCTAACAGCACAGGCTATGCCCAATGTTCCTCTTTTAATCCATCACATTATACTATTTCATTTCTTCTCTAATTCGTTAATCAGCGAAGCGCCCAAGCTGATATGACCACAGTCATACCAGAAGCAATTTCACATCTCCGGTTCGTCTCTCGATTTCTGCCTGGCGAATTCTCAGATTGTTCCTTTAATAACCTTGTCATGGATGTATCACAGCTTTTGGCACATGACTCACGTTAATGCGTCGGCCCATTAAGAGGAAATTAAGGGACAGACTTTTGCATAGGACTGTCTTATCAACAGCTGACAGATGGACATGTCAGGGAGACATGCCATGGGGTTATTTGGATGCAGCGGCGCGTACTGAAGAGTTAATCCTGTTGTGTGACCTCTAATAAGAAATTAGACATGAAGTGCTGCAACAATAAGTGGGATTATTAACAAGAAAAAGTGCATTGCATATGAGGTCTCAACTAGCAGAAACCTGAACTTTGAGGCTGAATTAGCGTACCTTCCTTTGAGCAATGTTTGTGCAGGGCTGCTTATAGTATACTATGAAGCATGGTTTACACCAGAGTTTAAAGGAAACTTTGGAAGGTCTTCTACAAATGGCAGATTGCCTGATGGTGTTTCACACCATCTGGGGTTTCTTGCGTGCCATGTTCTATATCAAGGATGACAACATTTACTAAAGGTGCTCAAACTATTGACAGAAGTTGGAGGAAATGCTTATTTAGGGAATCCATTAAACATATATATCATGGTTCCAGACTATTCCATACATCGCAGCACTGCAAAATTATACTATTAATTTAATATTCATATATAACAATGCATTTAATACAGTATATAATATTCAAGTATAATATAATACTAATCTAATACTAATATGATGTTACATAACTGTTCAAAGGTTTAGGTTTTTCCTTAAGTCTCTTCAAGAGTTAATTTTTAGGATCGTTTAATGAAAAGAAATTTGTAAAAACAAAATTTATTCATGTCTTTACTGTAAAATTTTTTAAATCTTTTTATATTATATATTTATACTTACCCTAAACTTCTAAATATTATAATTGTATATAACACAATTAATAATTGTATTATAACATTGTATTATAATATATTATTCAGTGCTGTCAAGTGCTTAATCATGTTTAATCGCATCTAAAATAAAGAAAAAAGTTTTTCTGTGTGTGTGTGTGTATATATATATATATATATATATATGATGAACATGTTATGTTTGTATATTAAATTTATGGATATATAGTATAAAAAATATTTAACTTTTAATATTTTAATATTATTTCAAAATGTATCTATGTAAATGTGTATATATATATATGTAAATATTTTCTAGATATATACAGTGTGTGTGTCTTTATATAATGTATACACTGTAAATATACACAGTACATGCACGTATTATGTAAGAAAGAACTTTCATTAATTTGATTAATTTTACTATTAATCATTTGACAGCACTAATTATATTTTATTATATAATTAGGATTAAAAGTAACATTTCATGTACAGTAACAAACATTTACGAAAGTGAATGTTCTCAGTTCTCCCACTATTGTCCTGTGTGGCACACAGTTAATTGTAGCCCCTGCTCGCAGAGATTGAGAGGTCTACTTCTGCGGTTTAATTATTCTCATCCCATTTTCTTTTTATGCGCGATCACATGTTATTGTACAATGGAGCAGTGATGATGTTAGTGTCAGGGACACATTTTACATCCATTTATAATTAGAACAGAAACCTAACATGGCTGTTCAGACAGATGCTAACAGTATCACTTTCAAGCCAATTTCTCCATGGTAACAGAGCCATGTGACACAGTTATTCCACCGGCTGTCAGTGAAGCGGAGCCAGCGGGGGGTGGCTCAGAGAATGTCCAAAGGTCTCACGTTCACTCAGTCATGACACTGACTTCAGGTCAGGTGATCTCCTGCTTTTACATGCTCTTTTTGCTCCATTTCTATTGGGTTAAAGAAAAAAGGCCAATGGCGTAGTGTATGTTTTTAGATCCAGCCTATGAGATGCTAGGCACGTTCCTCCATATGGCTCTTCTGTATTATGATGTTTATCCCAAGAGAGAGACTGACTGAGGCTTTGGAGAAGCTTTGCATTAGATGACACGCACACACCCATCACTCTCAGACATTACCTGAATCAGAGGCTTGGATTCCCCATGATTTTCTGTCAGGGCTGTTTAAAGGAAGCAAGGGTGAAGCAATGGTCATGCATTTCAGCCAGACCTCTGCAAAGAGAAAAACAAACACAGCAAATTACCCTTGGGAAAGCAAGAGTCCACTACAATCTGCTAGACATCCAAGACAATGTACTCTGCTGAATGCCCGCAAATAAGTATTCTCAGGCCAAATAAAGGTGACTGGCACCTTGACTATCAGCATATGAAAGCTTCTCCGTTCAGAAACAAGACAGGATGAAATTTATCCTGAGCCACACACGCAATGGCATTTTGCCACTTAAACGAAATGAAGACTAATACAGCAGGCTTTTCCAGCAATTATAGAATGCCTACCGGTGCTGATTATTTAGACGGGGTTGATAAATCAAAAAAACACATATACTTTGACTTCAATTAAGTTTGGTGAGCTTGAGTCGGCAGTATTGGTAATTTGAGGAGCTTAAAGACCTCGCCGACCTAACTCTGCCTTTAAGCTGCATGTGACGCGCAAGTTGTTTTCATCCCCTCCGTGGCTGCTCCGCTGTGAGTTGGTCACGATGAATGCCAACCAGCCCCCAGGGGCTTTGAAGTCAGATGCTTACCGTAATCTCCAGAGCTGCCCATCATCATCTGGCACAGCGGAGGCCTGTCCATCACAGGCATACCTGAATCTCCCCAGGTTAAGTCTTTTTTTGTTGATGAAATTGAAGCCTTACAGAAAGGGCGCTGCATACTAACACGAGACATATTTATGCAAGCTGTCTCTGTCAATGATTGTCTCTGCTGTGAGTCAACACAGCTTGCATTTTGATGCATATAGAAATATTTTGCTCTGAATATGTTTTGCATGCAGCTCGTCTCCTGATCATCTGTAAGTAAATGTGCTTAGGTAGCAGCGAGTGTAAGTGAACTGGCACTGCAGGCTTATTCATTTATTACTTAGACAGTTTTCAGTGAAATAGCCAGCAGTTGCTTCCTATAAGACAGAATTTTGTTCCGAAAAATTGTTCTCTATAATCTGACCCCGGAGAAATGCTGCAAAAATGTACAATTCTCAATGAGCAAGTCGTACCAAAAAGCAAATAAAACATCCCTAAAGCAACAGACATTTACCTGAGAAGATGGCATAAGATAGTGAGATTTTTTTATAATTGGTTATAAAAAATCATATTATAACAATTATAACCCGAACTAGGGTTGGGCGATGTCGACCAATTTGGCATCGTACGATGTCGTAGTTGTAACTAAAACACCAAGCCCCGCCCCACGACTGACAAAACGGTGTTTGGGCGAGCAGGTGAGAGAGGATTGAGCGCAGGAGTGATAGTGCACGAGTGCTTGACTTGCGCGTGGATGACACATCAAGCGCGCACGAGGGTTTGATATGAGCTTGGGGCCCCGTTTCTTCGCATGTACATCTATTTTCCTCTCGCGGAAATCATTTACCGTGCTCGGCAGCATCAGTGGTGCGCTCGCTTATTAATGCCATAGATTTGCCGCCATGGATTAAGTGTTTTTCACAAGCTGGTTGCTGCTGCCGCGACGGGGCGGAGCATCGCGATGCCAGCTCATCATTGTGATGTCTATCGGCCATCGGCGATGGACGATGGCATCGTCTATCGACCCAACCCTAACCCGAACTCATGAAAAAGAGAAACTATTTTACAAGATGTGGATTTTAGGCAAATGTTTTGTAAAATGTAAACGCAAACCCAACCAGTCAGTAGGGCAAAAAAAGTTACTACATACGTTTCTGAATATGAGGCATAAAATTGCAATTTCAAAATATAAAGTCACAATAACAAGTTTTATTAAATTGCATTTGTATTCCAATTGTACTCATATCCAAGACTTATATTGAACATTTATTATGTTATTTAATTTAGTTTCTCAAAATAATGCATGTTGTTTTAAGGGGTTTTACATATTTTACTGATGAACAGGACAAAGCTACTAATTATTTTTTGCATCCATAGTCTGAAAAAACCTAGATTGGTATGTCTATGTTCTGGTCCCATTCTCTTATGTAAAACACATGATCTCTCACCTTTACAGTTTCAAAGAGCCTTATCACTATTCTTTACTTCTGTCACACCTGCAAAGTCATAGCTCTCATCTGCTTTAAGGCAAAAGTAGAAAAAAAACGATAAAAGGAAGGGAGGAGTAGGATAGAGAACCAACCCACACAGTGAGCTGACCTATGCCCATCGCAACCTAATCATGTTATCCACGGTAGCACAGCAGAAATGTTTCGGGATGTTGCATTAGAGGGATCAAAGCGAGAGCATCTTAATCGGTTCTTGAACTGTATGAAATATCTAGGGCAGGTTTTTCTCTTTTTTTCTTCAAATTGCACTTAGATCCGCCGTCGGTGAGTCATACACATCATCGAGGCTCTAGGCGCTTCCAAAGCAGTGCCACGTTAATGCAAAGTAACATTTGGTTAGTGTAAAATATTCTAAATCACATAAGAGAGACGCAAAAATAACTGGATTTGTGCAGATGGAAGGGTTGCTGTGTGCATTGCTGTGCAGTGTTTGTGTGAGTATGTGTGAAAAAGCAGCATATGAGCGTTTGAGGTAGTAACTTCCATCTAAATCCTTTTCCCGCCATTTAACATGCAGTGTAGGTGGTGTGCTCAGGGATTATGTCTAGCCTTTAATATGTATTCGGCAAGTGCATGAGCTGTAGACTTTCTATTTCGTACTGTATGGGGATCAAACCTATTAAGCCAGTGCAGCTATAGAAACCTACCAAAAGAATCCAACTTAAACTGCTGAAAATGTTCAGTTCTTGAAAACCCATATGGCAAATTAACAGTCCCATTGCGAAACAATACAATGCAAGCAAACACAGACAAACTATTCTATCACAAGTCACAATAGCCAATACACAGTAAATGTCACCTTATGGAGGGTAAAAAAAATAGTTTACACAGCAATCCATCTCACTTCTTGCTATGTTTCTTTCTATCTTCACTTCAATTGAACCAATGCTGTCTTCCATTAAGCACATAATATTGTACTGGCAGTTTACTACTTGTAAAAGTGCCACAGAATGGCAATCAACAATCTGGTTAGAAAATCTTACTCATTTTCTAAATAGGGGAAAGGTTTTTCAACAATCATTTCCGTAATATATACATAGAGACCCAAAGTATGGTATAAGCTTTTGTTAAAGCTGGCTTTCTACGTTTGAGTACGCTGAGTACTTTTCAGAACTCAAGCTCTCTGTTGAGGAGGGTCAAAACAGGATGGAAAATAGCCTGTTACGTCTAAATTTAGTTTTTGATAATATAATAATATTTTTATATATAATATAATATTGATAATATAGTGGACCTCAGAGAATGGTACAACATATTAAAGGCAGTTCATGGCCCTTTTAAGCAAAATAAGCTAGCATTACAGTGTCTTTATATATCATTTTTTAAGTTTTAGACGGTTGAAAAGGTTGAAAGGGGATATCAGGTAGAAATATTCCAGATAGTCCACATACTGAATCAAATGCAGAATGAGATAACATCCACTCAGTTCAGGTGGGAGTAATCTTGTTTTCTCAGATAGCATGTTGATATAGTATAAAATTG
Source organism: Enteromius paludinosus (assembly GCA_032361165.1). Lineage (NCBI taxonomy): Eukaryota > Metazoa > Chordata > Actinopteri > Cypriniformes > Cyprinidae > Enteromius > Enteromius paludinosus. The sequence goes on from JAUMHQ010000073.1 coordinate 1,636,562, forward strand.
CAACAGCGAAGGCTTTTGAGGCTTTTTCATTCTAAGTAATGTGTCTCGAATACAGAAACTTCTTGGACTCAAGTTACTGTGCACTGACGGCTCTACTAATTACACACAAATTGTGTGTTCAGCAAACTTAATCGAGCAGAGAAATATTGAAACGGTACATGGGGTGAACTCAATCTCACCGCTAATGCCTCTTAAATCCACTCTTTGCAATCAGAGCTGGGCAATTCCAGGAAAATTAATCATGGACTCTGCGTTGATGTTGAAGGAATGCTGCTCTTAACAGCTTCTCAACATGGTTCTTTAAATGTTGCACAAAACAAGAATGTATTTCTTGTGCTGCATGTGCTTGTGTACATTTATCCAATAGTAATTTACAGTTTAGCGTAATTACCTTTACTGTAGAGTAAACAAGAAATCACAATTGGCACTGTTTAGTTTCTTAATGTGTGTATTTTGTCCTATTGTTTATAATTCATCAGTGCAGGTCATTCCAGAAGAAGAAAAATGCCTTGTGTGACTTGCTCAGTATTTGAAATGACTGCTTTTTGGCTTAAATCAACTTCAGCAAGCCTTGTGGCCTATTGGTATGCTAATTAATAAACTAGTCATTACTTTAAGCACCAAAGCGAAAACAAACTTCGGCCAACCAATCGGCAAGAAGAGGTGGGGTTTAATACGCGCAATCAAACTTCGGCCAACCAATCCGCAAGAAGAGGTGGGGTTTAATGAGCGCAAACAAACTTCGACCAACCAATCGGCAAGAAGAGGTGGGGTTTAATTCG
>JAUMHQ010000073.1:1637443-1652578 GCA_032361165.1 Enteromius paludinosus
GGCAAGAAGAGGTGGGGTTTAATGAGCGCAAACAAACTTCGACCAACCAATCGGCAAGAAGAGGTGGGGTTTAATTCACGCAGACAAACTTCAGCCAACCAATCGGCAAGAAGAGGTGAGGTTTAATGAGCGCAGACAAACTTCGACCAACCAATCGGCAAGAAGAGGTGAGGTTTAATGAGCGCAGACAAACTTCGGCCAACCAATCGGCAAGAATAGGTGGGGTTTAATGTGCGCAAACAAACTTCGGCCAACCAATCGGCAAGAAGAGGTGGGGTTTAAAGTGCATTAAGCACCACCTCTTCTTGCCGATTGGTTGGTCGAAGTTTGTTTTTGTTGTGGTGCCCATAGTGTTTCTTTCGGTATTGCAGCCTCTGTGTTGTCTTTCAAGACCGGGTTTTTTCCCAATGTATTCAGAGGGCAGACAGCAAGACGATCAAGGGGTGACGCATACGGTTTGAGATAAAAATGAAATCGAGCTAACATCCTGCAACATCGCATAGAGCACCTTTAATTCAGGTGATTGATTATTTCTTTGATCTAAAATCATTGTGTGTTCTATGAACACTTTGAAAACATGACACCTTTTTGAAATGTGATTTCCGAAGGATGTCTCTGATATATGTTGTTCAATAGCAGCAAACAGTATCTCCATGCATAGGGAGATGGGATTCTTCTCAGGTTGGCCTACAGGAGCGTGAGCCAAAATGCCCAGATGCTTATTAAATGCCGCTTTGGCTCACATGCGGCTGTAAATTGAACATGTGAGCGTAATTCTGAAGGTCTGTTTGTTGTGTTCAAACACAGACAGTCCTTCTGCTACCCTTCCTTATCTGTACACATTCCTGAGATTAGCCCTTTATAGCTGCCCGCCCATTCTTTTCAATAATGACTGTTCCTTTAGTGAAGAGTGAAGAATATTTCTGTTTTTTATCTTTAATGTTTTACGTAAAAGAATACCTTACATTTCATGCCTTTTGAGGGGACAGTAAACGCAAAATAAATAATCCAGGTTCAATGCAAGTTATGTTTGTTCGACAGTACAATGGAAGTACAGTAAATTGGTCCAATTTTTGTTCCTCACTGATTGTGGCCCAATCACTTCTATTGTACAGGAAGTGGCGTGCCTTACTGTAACCCAGATTTCATTCTTTATTTTAAGAAAATAAAGAGTCAAGTAGAAATTAAGTGCTGTCAGTTCAGGTTAACATTTATTGAACCTGCAGTATTCCTTTAGATGGGGCTGGGGTCATTCCAAGGGCAGCCACACAAAAAGCTAACTCACAAAGACAGATAATAATACCAACAAAGAAGCAGCAGTCAGGTGACAGCCCGTAATTTTTTTTACAGTTCTGGATGTGTCCCAAATGATTTCTTATTTGGAACTGCTGTCAGTGTTATCAAAAATTGGAGGCCCCATGTGTGTTGTCATGTCTTTTGTTCTTTGTGTTTTCACTCTCTGTACCCGATATAAGCCTTGTTTCCTAAATGACCTTAAAATAACCCCACCATGTCCTTTGGGATCGTACAGCTTAAGAGCTAGTGTTCCTTGATAAGGCCATTCACAAGACTGTGTGACTGAAGCTAGGCCAATTATGTCTCCAGTGGTTGTTTGCACCATTTTTATCACAGTTTTTCTTCAAATCGATACCAAGATTTGCCAAAAAAGAAAAAAGCGTACACGTGAAGACTACATTTCATCATTTTGGCAACAAAAATAACTTTTTGAAGAGTTAGTGCACCTGCCGAGAACAGTGTGAATCAGGACACAAGAGGCAGAGGAAGAAAGAAGTTTCTCCAGGATCCACAGTTATGCAAGTTTCCACAACCTGTCAAAGCAAAATTCCCTTAAGAAACATCATAGTCTGTGCAGGAGATGAGAAGCAACCACCTCCAAATCGGACAGGAAACTTCTCAAGAAGGCTGCAGATTAGTACACGTGTTCTACAAATGCTTCAATATCATAACGCCAGTTCCACACTGCATGACCGAACTGAACCGTGGCTTGTGCTGCAGTAGTCTTCAGACAAGTATCTCTGTCGTATTTTCCAGTGTTCTCCTCCGAACAATGTGCTTTGATTTATGATATTGCCAACATATTCTGTGATGTGTCCGTGTCCCCCTCCTCTCCATCCAAAATAGTTGTCTACATATGTAAATAACATGCTATGCCTCTATACTTGAGCCAAGTTTTCGATACCCTGTGAAAAATTATGGCGTGAATGCTCTCATCTATTAGCATGGGCGCCGAAAAAATGATGCGCTGCTTACGCCCTGTGAAACCAGCGTAAGCTGTAGTGGCTTAGAAGGAAGGAAACAGACATTGATAAGCGATTTTGATAGTGAAGCAATCCAAGAATATTACATGGACATATGGACACCAAGATCGCTTAATGTCTTTCTTGATAAGCAGACTTGTCTCTTCCAAATGGCTTCATAAACCTACAAGGAACTAATATGGCCATTGATTTGCTCAGTGTATTGCAACATAGCTGTAGGTGACCTATCTGTAGCCGTATTGTACACTCCCTTCATATTTAGAGCTAAACATCATCATTAGCACCAAGTTATGAGAGTGGGCCTAAAGGAGGTTGCTAAGGAACAAAAAGCTACTTCTGAACGTGCAGTTATTTCTGATTTCCACGTCACAGCTTTTCACACCTCTGAAGAACAATGGCCGAGAATGTGGAGAGGAGACGAGGAGGAGATCATGTGTGATGTTGCCATGGAGTCTTGAATGGAATCACAGTATACTACCATTGTGTGAGCTGGACGCCACATAAACAAACACTCAATACTGTGTTATTAAACATGAAAACGGAAAGCTTTAAAAGCTCACACCATATGATGCCCAACACAATCTCATTATCTGCTATATCTTGCGTCCCTCTGTCGCTTTCCTTCTCTTTCACATCCCCCTCTCTATCTCTCCAGCTTTCTCTATGTCTTATCTGCTTTGCTCTGTTCTTCTTTCTTTCCCAAAGCGAGTAGCATATTGGAAATGTCAACCCCTTTCTGCATTGGCCTTTTACCTTGGGGCACATTACAGTGTCCAGGTCACACCATCTCCCCAGAGAGGCTGGAGAAAGCATTCTAGCATGATTTTATTCTTAGTGAGAGCCAGCTGGAATAGAGAGAGAGAGAGAGAGAGAGAGAGAGAGAAGGTTCTAGAGATTGACATTAAGTTGATGATGACCAGAAATACAGCTGCTGTGGATAGATTCTGCATTTTGGCAGATATTTTTATGCAAAGCGACTTTCAGTGCATCTTAATCCATGATATTTCTATTGCTAGCTTAATCATATAATGGGGGAGCTAAGGGGTAAATATACTGTAATACAGTAAATCAAATAAACGAAGCTGTAGTTGACCAGATATATGCATCAATTTGCATCTTTGGATTGACTTTTATAGAATCTACTCACACAAATAATTAAATTCACTTTTGGTGCGGGACTAGGTAGTCTATCTGAAACATCTTCACCTTGGATAGAGTAATATTACAGATCTCGATAATGCAAAACTCTACAGTTGCTGGTTTAGTATTCAGAACGAAAATGCATTCCAGGCATCTCGCATCATAAGAGCTCGTCTCAACCAACAGGTGATGTGTGGTTGGGCCTGCTGAGCTGAATGTTCCTCGCCAAAGGGCATGCTATCAGCAGGAAATAAACAAGCCAAGATACATCTTTTCACAGGCTCTCTCTGGATATATATGGTCATACTGTTCAGAGGGGGACAAGAGACTTGACCGCTTTCCCCCCCAGTAACTTGGTTTTGCTACACTCTGCACTGTGCACAGTTTTATGTTCACCTTAGTTGCCTCACAGTGTGCAACTGGCCCCTGTGTCTTTTTTCTCAAAGCCCACTGTGCAATCAGCACAAACTGCTTTCCCCAAGCCCCAATTGCTAAGACAGCATGCAAGCCCTCCTGTAAAGGCCCGCATTTAGAGATGAAAAGAGGACAGGCATCTGCAGGGCATCCACTCTCTATAATGACCACCAGCATAAGGGTGTACATGAAAGTCTGAGTCATCTTGCCCAGGCCCCTGAGTGAAGCTTTTACTGGGCCTAGGCTTGCTTTGATCCCTCCCTTGGAGAGACCAGGGGGAAAATCGCATTAAAAAGGTGAGGGTGGAAATCTGATTGGCTTTGTGTAGAAATCTGTAATGCAAAGCTTCCATTTTGTTGCTGTCGTGTATTGTGTAGGCTTAATGAAGCCCAATGCTGTTGGTGGTGGGAGAGTGCCAGCACACAATGCCCATATGGTGGAGTGCAGAATATTTGATAGAAGTCAGCTTGACCTTTTTACAAGGGGATTTAACCTTATTTGTGTCAAGGTGCTCGTGGGACTTACAAAAATCACAGAAAATTGAAAACTTCTGAAAGTCATTTTGTGTTACTTCTGACAAGAAATGAAGGAGAGATTTGGGTTTTTTTCAGAAAATGAGAGGAAAATGAGCATATTCACCACTTTGTGAGAGAAAGTTGGAGCTGTGGCATAGTGGTTACCATATAAACATGCACATTGATCTATGATGATCAAGCAGATTATATGGGTTTGAGGATCATTGTTTAGTGACTATATAACCACTGAATTATGGGGATAGTTCTACCAAAATCTTTAAATGTTGCTAACATATACAAACCATTCCTAGGTTTTCACTCAACCGGAGTAAAACCGCTACAGCACAATTCCCTGTCTTCTCTATGTAAATATGTAATGAATGTAATGAAATCAAACAAGCGTAGGTAAGTTCTAAAAGTATTAAAATGACTAAAACTTAAACTGAATTTAAAATAAATCTAGACATAAAGAAAATGTACAAAGGTTCCAGATGTTAGTATGCTGTAAACGTATACACTGTAAGTAATACTGTGAATGAAGCCCGGGGGTTGTCAAGTTTTAAAAAGGAAGCACCATAAAAATATCATAAATATAGCAATAAACGTAGTTGCTGTGATTGAGATTTGGTTCGGTTTGATTCGTAAACCAATTATTCAGACTGGCAATTATAATGAAGTGATGGTGAGTAAGTAATAACAAATTATTCACTATTCCCTTTAATAATGTAGAGAGGCACCGTACGCCCTCTTATGTTGTCATTTTGTGGTAATTGCCATGGGTTTAACCACATCAGTAACATTTTCTAGTTTAGTCGTGGCTATTGTTCTTATTTTGCTGGTCAAGGGCGCTAATGAACAGGTGATAAAGATCAAAGTGGCGTGATCAACTCTTGTCTTCCTTGTATAGCGTTTGATGGTGCCTTTGCTGACGCTCCTTGTACTTTGCCACAAGGTTACAAAAGAGGAGGAACAGATGCATGTACGGATAACACACTAAATCAATGTATTATTTCCTTCTTCCTGCGAGTCATACTCCAGACATGCACACACATGCACGAATTACATCTAGTAGAAACACTTTTTGCACACGAGTTTGCATGCACAACCAGTCATTACGCACTCTCACACACATCTGTTTGGCATACGTGCTGAACCAAGAAGACCCAGTATGATCAGTGGACCACTTTACTGTTGCCTTTGAGACCTTTTTAGATTCAAACCCAGTCAGTACTTTAGCTGTTTGTTACTTCCCCACTTTATGAAAAACATATTATCATTTGGTTTGGAACCTTGCATATTTTACACTGTTTTCATTTGTCCAGTATTTAATTGTTCATGCTTATTTCCTTTGACTATACATTTAGATTATTTATGATTCTTTCGAAGATTCTTAGGATCTCACTAATTAATTAATAGCGATGTCAAATGCAATGCAATTAGAATGAACAATCATATTTCATTCCATTATCATGCTGTGATGACTTAAGTAGCTGTCTTTTTAATGTATTTAGACAAAATATTTTATATATTTTTTTTTTATTTTGGCCATTTATTTGTTATTGTTCATTAAGTACTAAATAAAAACAGTTTGTTGGGAAATTTTCAGTTTTTGCCCGTTTTAAGATAATAGTTGAATCAAGTATAAAATTATACAATTTAGAACATTATTACAATTTAGACCCTATTTTGGGGGTTGCAAGTGCACTTAGTGAAGATCCATCTTCCTACATGGTTTCAATTCATCACGAGAATGAGAATGTTACTTTGTCCTTTCCAGACATCTTAAAACTTAATGCAGACTCCAAAAAGCTTCAAAAATGCACTAGAAAAACATACAAGATTGAGACTTTTTTGCTAATAGCAGTTCATCCTCTGAAGTGCTCTGTAGTTCTCTGAACCTGACAGATTTTTTTAAAGCAAATTTTGAAAGTTGGTTGTGTTTCTTTACTGATGGTGCTCCAATTGGTGCCAAATTGATCTCAGTCCGGTATTTATGCACCGAAACTTGGTGATGGCATCAGATTTCATAAAGCGTTAATATGGCGTACCGCTCCTCATTTTTGTAAACAAGGAGCGCTTGTAAATTGGCCGTGCAGCTGAGCCCTTTTTTTCCCCAAACCCATGGATAATGATCGCTTAAGATGAAACGAGTAAGGAAAACATTGTTGGCTGCCGACTCCTACTGCACTTCATTTACATATCTTTTCTACAAGGACACAACTGTAGATGAGTTGGCAATCTTGAACCTAAAAATTCAACAATTCAGAAGCTGCATTTCACTGCTGCTCTCTGATGGCCGTCCTCTCAATTTCTGTCTCACTATTCCTTTGTTTATCTTGTCTGTCTCTAAAAACGGAGTTCGGGGACCACTGTTCTGTCACAGTTGATCAGCTGTCAAGCTTTATTTTCCCAGCCATCGACATCCATATTCATACTCATCAGCCACTGAACAAGTGCTGTAGGAAAAAGTTAATGTACTGTAACAACCCTAACAATCATTTTACGTCACATCATCGGGGTAGGTAGGCAGTGAGAAGCTGCCATCCTTGGACATGACCAAGTCTAAAGCCCAAACCTACTGGAGCGCAAAGCTTGTCTCCTCAAACAACAACACCCCTCGTATTCTTCACATTGGCTGTTAACGCCCTTTGCCAAGCAGCCAATCCACCAGAGATTATTTGACACATCCTGGTTAATCTCCTTTATACTGGCATGTCTCAGGATGAATGTGATTTAGATACAGTGTCACCGTTCCAGTGACAAAATGGTGACCCAGTGGAGCCAGTCTGAGCATGGGAGGTAGATGTGGTGATTCCAGGCTTCCGGACGGGGAATGCAGGCACCCAACTCGAATGGATTTGTTCCTGCACAGCTTTTGGCAATAACAATAGGAGTCGTGCAGAGGGTTGGAGCAAATAGCTCCCTGTTGTGCCTTGTGCCAGGTTGTTTGGAGATGGCTGAGACCCAGTCCTCCTTCAGCAGTCTTCCTTCCCAACCAGTCTGGGTTCTCAGTTAGGAGACCCCTCCAAACTAAGTCCTTGTATTTAAAGTGAAGTGTCTCTTTTTCTCCTATTCGTTTCTAGGATGGCAAATGTGGTCATTCATTTTTGTTCCATGCCAGATAAGACTGATTTAATCCAAATTAAAGTTAGACCTTATATATTTATTTATTCGTGGAGTAACTTAATGATGCATGTAGGTTTTGTCACCCTGGTCAGTCTTTCAGTAAATAATCAAATTGGGTTTTTAACATATGCTCCAGGGATCCAATCATATATTGTTGTCATTATACGTACTATACCAGATTAAGGTGTTTTGCTGTCTTGATCAAGTTGAAATCTCTTTTCTCTTAATAATTTGTCATTTTGTTGTTATTTTGCACTCCTGACCCTTCAATTCATGACTAATCCTCTTGAAAATGTTGATATAAAATTGGTTTTGATTTTCAATGGTTTCATAAAGGATTGTCTTTAAACTTACTTTACTTTTGTTTACTACACAAGAGCAATACATTTCAGTGAAAAGCAACAGTGCATAACACTGCATTTGTTTGTAGAGATGTATCTTTAATACAGGCATATTTCCCCTTCTAGTATTTTAGGATCAACATGTTCAATTAAAAACAAGAAACAAAAAAGCAGTAAGAGCAAATACACTTATTTCCGAGTCATAATCTATTAAAACAATTCTTAATGTGTTTTTCTGTGTTACCTCTCAAGTAAATGTATCTTGTTATTGGAAAACAAATGAAAAAGACTCTTTCAAAACTTAAGACGCATTTTCTTTTTTTTTCCAGTACATTCACATCATGGCTTTGAAATCAGATATTATTTCCTTCTTGTTGGAATTAGCTTTAATGTTTATTGTCTTTGCAAATGACAAAGATCATAACCAAACTGTGATAATGCAAGTTATGTTTTTGCTTATGTTATCCCATCATAGTCTTGAGTTTTCTTTTTAAACAACAGACATTCATTTGGATGTAGTCCATTTATTAGCCTTCACCAGCGCTCTCTTTCAGTATAGCATTCATTTGTCCTTAATGGATGTGGCTGAGTACTAAATCAGTGACACGTTTCAGCTGGTCATGTGACCCTTGTAAAAACGTACCCAGCACTCCATTTTCCATGCATGTTTTTCTCTCAAAAATATTTCTTTCCTCCCACACATATACGAGTAGCCCGTCCTCTCAGTCCACTCATTTTGAGAGAGAGAACTGTTTACCACTTGTCCCCATGATCAGACCGTCGGTTGAATCTCTGGTGAAATCCACTAAAAGCATTGTCTGAAGTTTTTTGAATCCCATTGAATTAAGAATGAGTCATCACTAAAGTACTTGAATAAGGAGAAACCATCGTTTGTCTTTTTCAAGGTAAATCCTGTTTACTCAGGTGGCATTACCAGTAGAGGACAGAGCCCTTCTCGAGAATAAAAGGCTGCCTTGGAGATACTGCAATGCCAGAGGTGCTGCTTTAAAGAAGAGAGCTTGAATGGATGGCCTCAGGTCCACTATCATGGAGCTGTTGAAGCGCAGGGCGCAAAGTCCTCTTGAAAAGACACAATTTAAGGCAGAATATTTATATATTTAAGCTTCTGGGAAAGGTTGTGATGCACAAGGACAAAGCTATTGAAGAGACGGATGGATGAGAATAATATCCACAGGATAAATGAGTCACTTCTTTTCAGATTTTTTATTTTTGTGATTTTTTATTTTTTAGCAATACCAGTTATATGAACTTAAAGCACTCGTTTGTTTTTCCTTCATCAAAGATCAAACTCAAATCTGCAATCAATCAATCTTTTACAACTATTTAAAATGCTGCATGTAAATGTTTAACTTATTTGTCACTTTTTGAAAAGCCAAACAGTATTAGTCATGCTTAAATAACTATAGTACAGTTGCTTACACACACACACATGCTAATTAAGTTTTTGTTTCAAAACTATGCATCTTTTTGTTGATTACCAAAGACAATCCTGTCTTATTAGTCGTAAACATGGAACAGATTCTGGAGCCGTGCCACAAGGTCGCGATTTAACACAAACGTTTGAGTTTATAATTACTCACTCCAGGAGCTGCCATTACAGCAAAGAGGCAGAGGATGGCAAATGTGTCATGTTGGGATAAGTAATCCAGGCACGCTGCAGAAATCACTTCTTAACTGGGTGCGGCGTGTCTTTCCTCCAGACTTATGATTCTTGCGCAGCGGCACGTCAAAGAAGGAAGGGTGGGGGGTGGCCTTGAGGAGAAAACAGATTTAAAAAGTCATAGAAAGAGAAGAGAAATGGATAGACTCAACTGGCGACAATAAAAGGCATCTCACTGTTCTTATTTGTCATCCATTCCTCCATCAAACCACTCACTAGGCTCCCCTCAGTCGATTTATATTGCGCTTTGGCCCTGACGTTCGCACACATCCACACACCGTTTGAAATGAAAGTGAGCACAGTGTATGACTTGTGAATGGTATTTTTCCGAAGCTAGAAAACCTTGTCTCGGGGGAGTGGCAGCGGGGAAAGATGGGAAGGGCTGTTGTTGGCTCACAGAGCCTGAAGAGTAACTTTTAAGTGTCTTCGGAACACAAGTGAAGATATTTCTGATCAGTTCTGAGGGCTTTCTAACCCTCCCACAGACAGCAAGGATCCTAGCACAATTAAGGTCGAGAGACGTAGTAAGGACATCGTTAAAATAATTAATGTGACATAAGGTGTTCAACCGTAATTTGACAAAGCTACGAGAACACTTTTTGCGCTCAAGAAAACAAAAATAAGCACTTTATTCCAAAATCACTTTGGGGACATTTTGGAGAGTATGACAGAAGTAATTAACATAAAGAACATGAGCAACGTATGTATGCGGATATGCTGTTTATGCTTTGAGATGAGCGTTAACAATGTATCAGCATACATGCGTTGCTTAAGTATTTGATACTAGTTCCACTTTAGCACAATCAAATAAACTTTATTACATCAAATTTTAGCATTACTTTTTTAAGTGCATTAAGTACAAAATTAGTTGTTCCAATATACAGTAGAAGACTTAAAGTATACTAACTTGTAGGGGTGTGCATTGGGAATGATTCGATTCGATTACAATTCACCAGGTAACAATGCGATTCAATTCGATTCTATGATGCATTGTGATCCATCAAAATTCTACTGCACACAAGGCAAATTTTACATCAGTCATGAGGCAATACAAGCAGATATTAAACCACAGATTTTATTGGCTGCTATGTGTCTCCTGTATCTTTGACATAAAAGTTATTAAATTAAATGAAATGTGATTAAATAAAATGTAATTAAATAAAACGGTACAGGGTATTGGATATGGCATTTTCAAACCTGAAAAAGAAAACAATCAAAATCAGTGCTTTAAATGAGAAATGTTTCTCTTCTCTCTGCTTAAGAACCATTTGAAATTAAATAAATAGAGCAATAAAATAACAGCCAACTTTTTGCAGCAGTGAACATAAATATTTTTTTTTCGCACAGTAAAATAGCAGCTCTAAGACAGGCCACTTCCTGAAGTCCTGTGCAAATATTAAAATAATGAGTAGCACTATGCCACCGATCGTGTGATCCTCTTTGCTCTCTCTGAGTTGTGTGGCAATGTGGACACTAGCGACTCGTCAATTCTTGGCCGGGATGTGTCGAATTTTTGTGTTGTTGTTGTTGTTGAAGCTAACTCAGGATGCCAACTATCAACATGGTTCGTGAAGTTAGTTGTATTGCCAACGTGCTTGATTTTAGTGTGGCCCATTTCTTACACCTTGTAAGACTTGTCTAGTTTCCCATTCACTGCATAAAATCCAAAATGTGCCCAGATGTCTGCTTTCCAAGCTTTGGGCGCGTTTTTGATAACCCATCTATCGCAGTCATCTCCCTCCACCTCGGCCATCTTGCTCATTGTTGATGTTATTCCCCCGGAACCGGAAGTATTTGAAACTTCACAACTTTATTTTCCGCCAGAAAATAAACAGTGACATAATCGATTAAGGCACTTTGCCGCATCGATGCTGAATCGTTCATGCCCCGCATCGCGATGCATCGCCGAATCGATTATTGTTGACACCCCTACTAACTTGGAACCAAATTTACTAAACAGGGGAAATTCTATTAAAGCGCCAATGAGAGGGGAGAATTCTGTGGGAGATTTACTGTTGATGCATTACAAAACATTACAGAACACAGATGCAGCCACATCATTTCCGAAATGACCAGCGCAATCTACCAAGAGCAGCGCAAATTAACGCATGTTTTAAATAATGATGCAAATACCAGTAATTTGACCAGCGCAAACGTTAGTAGATTACATTTCAAATTGAATTTAGTATATTTATATTTCACTAGGTTATTTAGTTTACTGTATATTAAATGCTGGAGATACTTATTTAAATCAGGGGTTACCAAACTTGATCCTGGAGGGTTGGTGTCCTGCAGAGTTTAGATCCAGCCTGCTTCAGCACACCTGCGTAAAATTTTCAAGTACACCTAACAAGGCCTTAATTAGCTGGTCAAGGTTAAATTACAGTTGGAGTTAAACTTGGAGCCTGGTGACCCCTGATTGAAATAAATGAAACAATTATTAAAATGAACAATAGAGTAGATGTTGAATAAAGAGTCAACTTTTTTGGATGCTTGAACCAAAAAGAAAAAGTGATTTTGTTTCAAAACCATGCTAATTTGTATCAGGGCTTGCAAGGATTGTTGTTGGCTGACAGTGCCTGAAGAGTGACTTAAATGGGCGACTGAAGGCGGCTCAGTGGAAATCAGCAGGGTAGAGTGACACATCTCTCAAATGAGCTGCTTTTGTCGTCTTATATCAGACTATCAAATAGCTGGAGATGAATGTTGGGGATAAAGCAAGGAAAAAAGAAGATAAGTCACGGAATTATTTATTGCAGTCTGTCATGCTGTGCTCTGCCCAAGTTATCCACAGCAATGCATCCCTAACGGCGCATGTTTACATATTGCGACGTCACCGCAGAGGTCGCTTCAGTATAATGAGTCGGCCGCAGTCAAGGCAGATGGTTGGCTCTGGTCTCCCTCCAGCTGAGGGAGGCCTTGTGCTTTGGACACAGGCTTTGGAGGTCTGGAGGGAGGGATGGCTCCCAATCATTTCGGAGGCTGTTAGCCAGCTATTCTGCAGTGATTGTGGTAGGACGTGCCAGAGCTGGTGCTCCCTGCTCGTCTGACAATCACACCCTCATCATCGCTCTGACAACCTGTTCTGCTTCACTCCAGGGTGAACACTGCCCCTGCTATTTCTAAACATAATGATCTGTTTCTTTTTAGCAAATTTTGCCAGCTGTATTTCATCATTTTAGAATGGGATTTCGTCCAATGACTGCAAACTCTGAGGCAAATTATGCCCGTTGGTTTTGAATACCATTATTAACGGAGAAATTGGTCACAGTTATTTGTTGGTTGGGACGTCAGAAGGCTTTGGTCATGAACATTACTTAGGTGGAAAGCAATATTTGGATTTGTTTATTTTTGACAATAGTCTACTCTAAGAGATCAAGTTTGTAGTACAGTTAGTAAAAACTAAAATGAAACTCAAGCCAGATAAGTTAAAAAAAACACAGCATGATGAACAACAACAATCATAGTAAATCATTTAGTTTAAATACATATTGTACCAATCAAATCAATAATTAATTTCTATTAAGTCTCCATTATAATGATGGTGATTGATGTTGATTAATAATCATTCAAATCAGTGTGCCCAAAAATATTGCTCCAGTCAAATCAATTGTTCCGGTCAAGTCTCCTTTTCTAATAATAATAGAGAATTTATTGAATTATTGTTCCTTCAGTGTAAATAAATGTTGTTCCAATCAAATCAATTAATATTTTCAATCAAGTCTCCATTATAATGATGATGATGATGATGATGATGATGATTTTTAAAAATAATATAGTATTTCATTAATTATTATTCTTTCAACACAATGTGTCCATAAATATTGTTCCAGTCAAATTAATAATATTATTTTCCTATTTCAAAGTCTCCATTTGTAAATTTAATAATAAAAATAATATGAGGGATAGTATGTATGAGGGATTTGTGGGTTTTAATGTGGCCTAAAATAATCTTTTATTATTTGTCAATGGATCTATATGGAGTGGAGCAGCAGAAACATATTTGTTAGCATTTCATCTAGTGGTTTCACTAGAATGGAAAGACAGCCATGGAAAATCAATAGACTGCAGTGTGAGAAGGGAACATTGCTACTGTCACTTTCCACCACTGATGGCGACATTAAAAATAAATTCTAGCACCAGATCTCCACTCGTTATAACACAGATGCAGTGAAACTCCTGCTAGGCACTCGTATGTGCTGCTTCTCTTTTAGACCCATCTCAGTGAGCCATTTCACAGAGTGATGGGGACAAAATTGGCCTTGGCTAATAGCGGTGGGGCCATTCTAAATGACATCTATGACTGTAAAATTATAACCGAACTCTATGTCTCATTTTGGGGTGTCTATCTTGGAAAATAGTTTAAGATGTGTTTTTGTACTACATGGGCCTACATGCACATCAATAGACATAACTAGGTCTCGGGTGTCCTGTTGGATAATCATCAAATGGATGCCTGTCACAATTGGCAGAGGCAAGTCACATGGGTCAGCAGGCTCTACAGCTCAAAGCTCAAACTGCATTACAATCGCAATATCTCTGCTGTCATAAACACTACTGCTCCTACAAAGCTTTTAATCAAAGGCCACAGAGTTGTTGTCCTGTGCTTGTTGTTACATATCGGGACGTAAAAGCAATTAATAGACACGGATTGAATTTAATCCCGTTTCCTCTGTTCTGAAACACATGGATATGAAATATGTCACAGTGCCATCTGCAGCGGTTGCACTGGGTGGCCTAATGATAGCACGTAAACGCATTCTGGCTGCTTGTAGGCTAACATCATTCAGTGCAGGCTTTGGTTCTATTGCAGTCATTGACCTTTTAAGGGATGCTGTGCACAAGCATGTAATGAGAAATGCTAAGCTGGGGTAAGCATAGATGACTGAACAAAAACAGGGCTTGGAAATCACACCGTTACTTTGCAATATGACAAAAAACAATATGACAAGTACGAAATACAAGGATCTCAACTTTATAGGTCTGAAGAAGAACTTTTTTTACTTATCCATTCTCGTCTATAACTAGGGGTGGGTATCATCCAAAATGTATGTAAATTATCAGTACAGATACCTTGACTTTAATACCACTTCCTGAATGATACTTTTTTACAATGCCAATTTTATTAAATCCATTTTAACAAGATTAAATTGCACAAAAAGCACAAAACAAATGCATCTACGTAACAACACTCGACTTTGACGAGATTTACCTCTTAGGTATCATAATTTGCTACTGAACAATAAGAAATTGGTTCATAATCCATAGTCTTCAGGCAATTTGGAAGGTGTTTCAGTACCCAAACCCATCTATGATAGAAATTATGTGTTAAAGTATGTTTATGTGTTATGTGGGCAGTTCAAAACTTTTGAAAACATTTAAGGTGTGGTCAGAATTTTGTGGGCAAAATTGACTAGTAGGAATTAACACACAAAGGAATTTTGTTTGAGGGCAAAGGTTGATAGATTCACCCTCACAGACTTTGCAGCGGGTCCATGTCATTTTTCCAGTACTTGCCAGGTATAGACCTTTCTCACAACCATATTTTGCACCGGAAATACGCAATTGACCTTTCGCAAAACCCCGCCCCAAAATGGCCATTGTCCAATCACACATCGTAGCAACGGTTACTAAGTAAG
>JAUMHQ010000073.1:1676446-1693709 GCA_032361165.1 Enteromius paludinosus
CCTTTTGAATTACGGGGACACTGAAAATGTCCTCATAAAACACCTTCATATTGTAATACCTATGTCATACCCATGTCGTTATACAAATTTGTGTCCTCAAACCACATAAACCCACACACACATACACAAAAAGAATAAAATGAAACAAATTTGTAATAATAAGCAATAAATTAATCATAAAATTAAAAACTACTTTAATGGATATTATATATGTAAGGGATAATGTACAACTAGCAGGTTGTTATCCGCTTCGCATCAGGCTGCCAATAAGCCTGTCGGGCTTTATTCTGCGATAACAACTTGTTTACTGTATATTATCCTGCTTATTACACAGCTTCTTCCGCCAAAAGTAAATGATAAAACAATGAATAAATAACATAATACAATGATTAAAAAAAAGACCTCCATTTAACTCATGGTTACGCATTTTTAAGCGACAGGATGGTGCCAAACTGTCAGCGACAGCAGAGTGATATAATTACTAACGGTCAAGATGATGCGCACACCCAGATGAGCCTGTGTTATTATTTTTACAGGATGTTATCTGTCTGACCAATCAGAATAGAGTATTCTACGAAGCCGTGTAATATATGAAGAGTTTTGTTGCAAAACGAGATACATCCATTTTGAGAAATGTTGGTTATTTGACATTATTATTTAAGACATCAACAGTCAAGTTCATTCACAATTTTTGTATATTAAACTATTACTTGAGCTCAGTGAAGGCCAGAGCACAATATTCCTTAAATCCAGGATATTTATTTTTATTTTTTTATGTCCATAAATAGTTCATAAATCAGTCAAAAACCATGCCAAAATGCAACATATTTATCTTAACATTGTTAAACATCTTAAATTGGTTAAAAAAACAATACATGATAAATATATGGAATAGTATATACAAGGATAATAATACGATTCTGATTTAGTTTTGGCCAGAACACACAACCAATTTTTTTTTTTTTTTTTTTGCAAAGCGCTATATATCCACCTTAGGCTATATTCCACTACTGTAATACCATTTCAGGAGTTTGCGCTTCCTGAATGATAAATAATGGTAAGTTTGGCGAGCTGTCGGGGGGCGAGCCAGGAGTTCGGTGATCCCCGAGCCCTAGTTACAAGAGCCCGGAGGGAAATACAAAAAAGAAGATGCGGAAGGGAACTAAACTGGACTATTTATAGTGGTGAATAGCGACTGGATTGGCTGTAGATGGGGATGTGCTGATTGAAAGATTGGTACAGTAACAGCTGGTTTGTGTTTCGTACGCGCTTTCTCCCGAAATTGGCAGTGACTCTCTTCCCAGGGGATGCTGCGCTTGCTCGCTCGTTCTATAACCGCTATATCGCGCTTTGTAAAGAAACTGGTCTGGCGGATATCGCGTTTTGTGAAAAAACACATGTTGTAGTAGACCTAAAATGTACATTCTTAAATTTTATTAATGGCAGCAATTCACACATAGATTAAGGTACATCTGAACAGTGATTTCCAATAATAAAATCCAAATGACAAAAAATGGTATTTTATCACGTTTTGCAACGAAACTCTTCATATATATATATTTATTAGTTAATTGAGGGAAAACTAAACAGTGAATACATGTAACACTTTAGATTAAGTAACCAAACTATCGAAGTGGGTCTCATCTCTTTGTGGAGCATAAAAATTCAAACATGAGAAACGCAAACACACCTGCTGTAAGTCAGGGTCATTTGAGACCTGTGTGAGATTAAGGAGTTCCTGCTCATGTTTGAGGATTTGTTCTTGAAATCGCACGTCTTTTTCCTTCACCACAGCCTGAAGAATTCGCACCTGGATGACATTTTGAAAAAGTGGATGTTGTCTTTAAAATGTTGTTTCATTATTACAGAAATAAAGCGGTACTAAAGGACAGATCATCATATGAAACATTTAAAGATCAAAATAAGCACTTATCCATGAATAATTCGACTTCTGAACACACCTGCTCTGCGTGACCTTCCTCTCTCACACGCTGTTCGGCCTCCCAGAGCTGATGTTGGAGGGTCACGTTAGCAGACTCTGCCTGGCTGAGCTTTTCTTTCAGCTGCTGGAGTTCCTCCTCCACTCCTGGAGGCATTTGGAAGGAGCTCTCTGAATTCTTAAAAAAAAAAAAAATAATTTTTTTTTTTTTAATTTGGCAATCATCCATATATAGATGAACAACAGAATGCAAAAATAACAATTATATTAAGCTTTCCAAGACCAGTTCATGCTAAAAAGAACAAATATGTCAGCTTATCGGTTTACCTGACTGCTGTTTAATGCTTCTTGTCCTTTCAGCTCATTGAGCTGTTTGTTTAGGGCAGCCATCTTGGCTTTGGCCTGCAGTTTAAGCTTAGTAAACTTGACTTCTGCCTGCTCTTTCTCTTCCTGTATGAAAACAAACAGAGTCACAAACCCAAAATCAAGCTTTAGACTCATGGTCTACTTTTTATGTGCTTTTCTTGTTATGCAAGTCCACACCTTGAGCTGTTTTTCGGTGCTGGCGAGCTGGCCGTCCTTCTCTCGAATGAGCTCCTTCAGCTGCACCACCAGCTGTTCGGTCTGAGCCAGCCTCTCCAGGACCTCTTCTGAGGTCCCCGAGCCCTCCAAGGATGCTTCAGCATCAGGCTGGGGCTGAGGTACCAGACCATCCTGCTTCCAAGACAACATAAAAACATTATAGAGGGCTTTGGTTAATCACTTGCTTCCGACCACATGAATTAGACTTGAATATTAAGTTCACCCTATTTTCCAAATGCATGTTCAGATATAATCTGCTTATGCCACAGTGATTGCTACTTTTAGAGGTGGAGCTTTTCTAGAAATCATGCACTTTGATAAGGCTTCATGAACACATTTTTTTGTTAACCCATTACACTCAGATATACGTCACAATGTGGCAGGTAAGATCTTTTGCTACTTCCATTTCATTATATATCAAAATAAACTGGTGCTAACTTAGCATTGTTCTTGTTTTTCTACTTATGCTTGTCTCAAGGCCCATTCACACTTAGAACGATAACTGTAAAGATAACTATATCTGCATTCACAATAACGTATAACACCACCCTGTTTATTGTAAGCATTCACTACTGCATTATTGTCGCCTGCCACTTTAAATGCTCCAGCTCTTTATAGTAGGATGGATTTCGATTGCATCAGCTGGGAAAAAAATCATTCTGAAAGTGATTCCAATGATTTCGTTGTCTGTTATTGTTATAGGCCTAGTTGTTTTATAGACTCTGCTGCTCTTTTAAATTTAGACTGACAAATTATTTATTGTTATAGATATTGTCTTTGGTGTGAACGGGCCTTTTAAGATGGTACAAGGCTTGCAAACCAACTCATAAATCTGTAAATAAGTACGTAAATGTGGGCTATAATCAGATCTTTCAGCTCTTGTAATAAGTTACTGTAATTATTCAGACAATTGCAATGTCCATTTGTGTTGCACCAAGTTTCTTGGTATTGACCCAAAAATTCAGTTCAAGGACTGTTCGCATTTTGTCTACTCACCTGGAGGTCTCCATCAGAGCGTTCCTCACCTGAGAGCTCCTGGAGGACAGAGGACACCCCTTGGGTCAGCCGGCTAAACATAGCTGACCTGCATGTAAAGATATGCATTAAAATGTTTGATTATTTTGTCTCTGTGTTGTGTGCATTACTGACACATTTAGGACACAAGTAAAGATAAACCAGAATCAAAGACTGTAATAACAACAGATAAAGACTTCCCATCTGGCATAATTGACACTTACGCACAACAAGATCTATAATTTATAATATATTACTACAGATATAATGATTTTTTTTGTTTTCATTTTAGCCTTTCATGAGGGCATACAACCATGGGAAATATCCAAATCAAACTCACATTACACGTGGGAGCACCTTTGTGCTATTATTAAATGTCACTCACTATTAATGTACAGTCTCCCATAAACCAATCATTTTATATAAATCTAACATTTCTGTTCTGCATACATCAAATACATAACGCATGCATAGGTCTTATAGGGTTAGTCTATATGCTTCTTGTAATTCTCACAGATTATGACTAGACAAAGACTGTAAGTACATCACAAGCATAACTCAAAATACATCATGCCTAACTAGAACACTTGATGAGCTCCAATCTGTTTAGCAATGCGTGCTCACTGTACGTTACTGACAACAACTAGCTTACAGAAGCTGCGAACGCTATAACCGTAACAATATCTCTCTGTATTTCCTGATAATAAATAACCACCTTTGACAGAGCCATAAAGCGGAGAAAAACGAACAGAACCGAACAACGCCGAAGCATAGCAACTAACGACTGCGGCTGCGTCGCTTTCATTTTGTCTACACAACAGCAAAGATTATTGAGCGACTCTTCTTCCTTGCGTTTTAAAATCGATTGGTATAAGAGCACTTGATCAAGACAAACAGAGGTATGACTTTTGTTTTGTATATTTGTTACAAAACGCCATTATTAAAGCCCAACGAGCGGCAGTAACGAGCGCGAGCTGTAACTGGGCTCGTGCTGATGACTCGTAAACAACTCTTAACGATATTTATAAATGTACCTGTTTTTGTGCATGTCAGCGGCTGGATACATTTAGAGACAAGTTGTTAATGTTATTAAAGCATGAAACTGACCTGAGTAATCGGCGCAGGGAAGAGCTGCGTGGTTTATTTGATCAATTTCGTCTCCAGGATTTTAGAGCCACATCACCAAACATCCCGGAAAAAGAAACGCAGCGCTGTGATTGGACCGCGCAAGGGGGCGTGTGAAAACTACTCGTGACTTTGTGAGCCGCAAGACTGTACACCAAGGGATCGTCCACAAAAACAAAACGTAGAATCAAAATAATGCAGGCATGGCCCTTTGCAAGAGATAATAGTAACCAGTTAAAACGATTATTTTAGTTTTGGAGTTACATCATGGTTCAAAACAGAATGGGAAGACATGATTTAAAGCTTAACATGATTATCAATTATGGAAAGCAGTTGGGACGCAGTCTCGTTCTCCTGGCACACTACATCACAGTATTTGTAAGCTTCATATCTCGCTCTGTGAACTGTTTCGCCGAAGTGATCAAGTGGACGTTGGTGTTTGCCAGATACACGGTAGCAGTGTTTGATTCTCTTCATAGGAGCCTACATTGGTGGACCAGAAGACGCAGCAGGACATCCGTAGAGATGCTCTCCAGCAGTGACACGGAGTCAGACTGATGAAGGATGTAAAGTTCGTATGAACTCAGTGATGTTCCTGGGAAAAAAATGCTTGCGTGGATGGGCTCATCAAAAGCACTGGGGTCTAGAGGTTAAGGAAGAGTCTACCACTGTTGTAACCACACCTGCAGGTCTAAACTAGTATTTTATTGGAAGGAAACAATACCCTATCAATAAAAAAAATAATAAATATTTCATATCCACAGAATGTAGTCTAGCGAATGTAGTTTTAGCATATATTACCTAATTTATTTTATGTCTGTGGTTGGAGCTAATTTGTCTTTGTAGAACCAAAAGTGGTTCTTCTGTGGCATGCATCGGCGTGAAGAACATCTTAAGGACCTTTATTTTTATCATTGTTTTATTTTTATATAATTCATTATTGTATTTTTATGTTTTAAGTCAGCTTTTTAGTGATGCGAAGTTCCGATCATCTCACAGACCCGTTCATTTGATGTTCTCGTTCTTTATAAATAATAATTCACAACTTTCCTTACAAACGCATGGATCGTCACGTGATGAACGAACGACTCAAACCCGAAGACTCTATAGATGATCACTAACAGCTTTTGTCACTTCAGGTACAATCATGTTTTAGCAATTAATCAATTAATTATAATTCTATTATTAATATCATTTATTTACTATAAATAGACTGTGAAAAGGGTCCATTGAAGTTCTCCTATGGCCAGATTGCAACTGTGTGCCAGTATCCAATATTTGGAAGCAAGCTTTGAATATTGTCTATCTATATTATTGCTTATCCAAAACATCTCATTGACTATAAAAGTGTTGAAATGTCTCTGTAATGGAACTCTCTATAATCCCATGCAAGGTTTTACATGTTTGATATAGCTACTAATCTTAATACCTCTCCTAATATTTATCGTAAAACACTGTGCTCTGAGAACAAAGTACTGTCATGATCAACAAAACGCATTTTTAGAAACATGTATCATCTCTAGCAAGGTTTACTTAGTTTAAGCCTGAGAAGAGAGAAATAAGACAGCATTTTAGATCATTGTGGCTTAATTTCTTGTGAAGTTCATTTCGTTCATGCAATACTGTCTATGATGTTAGCTTTTGAATGGTTTCAACTACTATTATCTTATATAAATCATGTAAGATGGATGTGATGTGTGTAATTTGACAATCAAATGGTAACAAACTAATAAAATGTTGTTGTTGTTTTTTTCATGTGAAGAATGTTAACTGCATTATTTGGAATCAGTATGTAATCATTGTAAAGGCTTGTATGGAAATGTATGGAAAAACTATACTTGTTGCCCTGGCATAAGACGATGACTCAAAATCGCGACATGGCTACTAACGTGTGAATATTTGTCAGCTAATAAATTTAGAAACCACTTGCGTTTGAGAAATGCTGATGCAGTTGCATCTGTTGGCAGGCCGTCACATGGGAACGTTTGTCAGCATGTCCCCAATCTCACATGCAATTACCAATGGCCGTCCCAGCCATGGTCATCCTTAAGCCTCACACACAGTGAGCTGGATTAGTCGCAGTTAATATCAATAAGATGAAGTTGGTGAGGCGTGTCTGATCCCAGGCCAGTACAAAAGCCTCCCAAGGGTGCCCACCTCTCTCTTAGGTCCCAGTGTCGTGTGTCTGTGAGAAGCGAAACGCTCGCCAGCACAGCAGACCAGTTGGGCTTTGTGACAGATTTAGCTCCAGTCTTGCTCGCCAGAACAATCGGTTCTCAGTTCAGCGATGGGGAATTCAACGGGAAGCACCGTGGACGACCTGCAGGCTGTTGAAATGCATCTGTGGTATAAGAAGTTCATGACTGAATGTCCATCTGGTCAGCTCACGCTGCATGAGTTCAAGCAGTTCTTCGGGCTCAGAGGTCTGGACCCAGAGGCCAATGCCTACATCGAGCAGATGTTTCGCACTTTTGACATGAACAAGGTGAGTGAAAGACGAGATCATTCTGATTGAGTAATAACAGGATGCCTCTACAATATTCGACTTTCAGAAAGTTTCAGCATGACTTGGGTATTAAAACACTGGTTATAATATGCAGACTCGTTGCAATCTGTTACATCAGACTTTAAACTATGCTTGCTGATTTGATTTCACCCTGATTTATATTACATATATATATATATATATATATATATATATGTATACACACACATTTCTCATTTCTTTCACTAGCAGTCATACACTAATATATTGGTCAAAATTAACCAAAATGTGACCATTATGAGCTTATCAGCTTTGGTTGATAGCTATACACTGATTAAAAGTTTGGGGTTATACTTTTACTCAGCAAAGATGCATTAACTGCTCAAGAAGACAAGAAATATATATATATATACAAATAAATGCTGCTGTTTCTATTCATCAAAGAATATTGCAAAAAAAAAACATATGTTAAGCAGCAGTTTTCAAAATTGATAATTTCACTTATTTATTTATTCAATTTCTTTATTTTATGAGCACCATATCGGTATATTGGAAGGATTTCTGACGGATCACGTGACTCCAAAAGTTATATATATATATACTACATATAGAATGATTCACAATATCTTAATCAATTAAGTACAATCTTGGTGAATATTAACCCAAATATTGACCCAAAACTTTTAAACAGTAGTATACATATAAACCCATGTTTGTGGATGACTGTACACGTGAGTTCATTATTTATCAGATCAGATCTGAGCACATCTCAGATCATACTTACTGTGTTGTCTGGCACTATATTTATAGCGCTATATTTGGCACTTCATGTCAGCTTTATTTACAGTGACTCGTGTTAATACAATGAATAATGAGCTTATCTATGAGATTGAGATTTACAGATTGTTGAACAGGTTTGAGATTGTATTACAGAAACCAATCCCATTCACGTGCTGTAACTACTCTTATTCCTCCAAGCCAAAGCCATCCTTTCATAATTGACTCCCAGTGGGATTTTTGGCATTTTTTTATGATGCTACTTGTATCTTCATACAAGAGTCCCAGCATGCATTTCAGATATGTTCAGCTTAATAACCTGTTTTAACGAGTATGTCTTTACATCTGTGTTAAAGTCAACAGGCTTCACCAATCTAAACCTCTTAGTATTTCCTGCTGTTGTTGCATAAAGCTGTTTGACTATATATTTCACTAGCATTATGTCAGTTTCCACAACAACTTTAACATATGCTTTATATTTTGATTACAGCAAATTGTATAACAGTGGTTGTTTTGTATATTTATGTATCGCTTGTATTGGATGCCTCAGAGAAACGCATTTATTAATATTACAATAAGTGGATAACAAAAGTTTGGGGCTCTTATAACTTGAACAAAATACAATAATAAAAACAATAATATTGTAAAATGTTATTGCAAATCAAAATAATAATTTTCGGTTTGAATATACTTTAATATATAAAATTATATATCAATATTATATATCAATTACATATCTTGTATATAAATTTTGTTTGTATGTATGCATACACTAAATACTAATAATAGATACTAAGAAATACTAAAATACTGATTAAAAGGTATATATATACATTTATTTTTTTTAGTAGTATTTGATGCTGTTGTTGCATCATTTTAATATATCAGTGACACTTTTTCCCCCCATATTATTGAGGCCTGCATTATATAAATATCAAAGTTTTTTGGAAATCTTTTTATATTGTAAATTTTTACTAATGTTAAGCTTTGCAGATTTTCACCCACTACTACTACTACCAGTAAAAGCACGTCTGACCAATCGCTCATGGATGCAACTATGCAATACAGAATATCCATACATCTCTGCATTAACACACCTCAGCTTTGCCCATGTTGACCTTCTGCCAGACACTGCCCTAGACAGCTGGAGTCTGTGTCACAAAACAGAGGTGACATTTGGAGGAAAGTGTGTTGACCCGAGGATTATGTCTGCGGCTGGTGTCTGTGTCTCAGACGCAGACCTTGGAATTGGCAGTAATCCTCCAGAGGGCACCCTCATCATCCCGATCGTGATCCTCGACACCTCCATCACCTAAATAACAGACATCCAGCTGCTTCAGAATTCATTACCAAATAATAAGAGCACATATTGGCCACTTATTGAATATAAAACCGATTGTTCCAGTTCCAGATGTGAATGCTGATTGGTAGACCGATCTCTCAAAGGTCACTTCTCTTTCATCAAACTTGGTTGAATCATCACAATCTATAAATAAAAGTTCTAAGCCATAATAGATTGAACATAGAGTGCGTATGAAGTGTACTACATCAGTCACAAGTGTTTAAAATGTATTGTTTCTCTCTTTTTCAGGATGGTTATATAGACTTTATGGAGTACGTGGCCGCTCTCAGTCTTGTAATGAGAGGCAAGATGGAGCACAAACTGCGCTGGTATTTCAGACTTTATGATGTTGATGGCAACGGCTGCATAGACAGACACGAGCTCCTTAATATCATAAAGGTAAGAAAGATAATGCACTAGATGAAAATGTAAATTCAGTAACACTTGTTAACTATTAACTAAATTCTTAATTTACCGTTTATTAATAGTTAGTGTGATATATTATATAGTTCAGGTATTGGGTAGGATCAGGAATGAGGAGTAAGGTCTAAAGCATTACTATGTGCTCAAGTAACACCAATATTCTAGTAATATGCATGCTAATAAGTAACTGTAAAATATAATGATTGTTTCCCCCCTACAATAGGCCATCCGTGCCATCAATGGAAGTGAGTCACAGGAGTTGAGCGCAGAGGAGTTCACCAACCGAGTGTTTGATAGGATCGACATCAATGGAGATGGTGAGTGCAATAACAAGATTCTGATCTTAAGAATCACATCCAATCTTTAAAAGAGTATGAATATGATTTGCCTGGTTATAATCGCTGTTCTCTGTTTAACAGGGGAGCTGTCACTGGAGGAGTTTGTAGCGGGGGCACGTAGTGATGAAGAATTTATGGAGGTGATGATAAAGAGTTTAGACCTTGCTCACATCGTGGCCATGATCCATAACCGGAGACACAGCGTCTAAGAGACAGTCCACATTCGTATATGCCACGTACACTTCTCCCTTTGAGTCTCTTGATCAGAAAACAAGGGCAACACTCAATCTAATTCCGAAAGCACTTTAAAGCACAAACAGTCACTTCAAACAGAGCTGAAGGGGCCAAGAAATTAAATTGGTGTGGGACATCCCACATCTAATAAACTGACTGTTTCCCAAAAACAGCCTTCTTGCTAAGCAGAAAGAGGCTTCATGGGAAAAGAATCAGTATGATGGGGATGCCCATTTATATTTTTTGTTACTTTAACAAAAAAAAATAAAAAAGTCATTTTTTTATGTATATTTATGCATCACTTGTATTAGATGCCTCAGAGAAAGATATTTCTAAATATTTGACTAATAAGTGGATAAATGCATTTGTTCAAATGAATATTTTTCTGTTTAAATGCATTTTAAAATGTGATTTAAAAAAGAAAGATGTCCTGTCAAGTCAAACTGAATGATTAGCAGCCGATACGGCAGACTCCAGTTATATCATAGTTGCTCAAGAAATATTTTTGAGAGCATACAAAAGAACAGCATTTCTTACAATTCATCTTTTGTAATCATTTACAAATAGTCACCTTAGATCAATTTAATGTGTCCTTTCTCAAAATGAATAAAATAAACTTTTGAACCAGTGTTTGTCCACTTCTGCAATTTAGTTGTAACGAATGTTCAAGGTTAGCTGATATTTTTGGTATTATAAATGTCATTTGTTAATAATTCCATCTTCCACTGCATTTCAAAATGATTCTCCAGTCTGATTTAGTGTCTCAAGTACTATAAGGTTAATAAAAACACCTCCATACTAACTGAATTTCGTTCGTTAATGCACATTTGTTTAAACGGTCTTCAGTTAAGTATTCCACTGCATGTCAAACTCAGTGAGGTCAGGAATGTTTACTTCCCTGTAGATATATGCATACTGCATGTTATCTTATACCGTTCTGTATTTGCATAGACATGTTGTAAGGGTGCCTTCTGTTGCAGGACTACAGGGCCTACTTTAAGCTTGTTAATGAACTGCTTGTGCTTCCATTTTGACATTAAAACACAATAAACGACACAGTTATTAAGTTCATGAATGCATTAACTAACAGCCGACACCAAAACGATCCTTTGCCCTTGTGTCTCAAGCCTCCATCGTCCATTCAAACTCCGTCGGTGTGTGAGAAAACACATGAGTCACATTTGGAGCCTTTTTAACTGCGGCCCCTCAGTTTCTATGACAACCCCAATCTATTACCATGGAGACCTTGTGAGTCAGACGCAGCATCAGGAACCTCTGAAAAGCTGAATTAACAGACCGGGATACTAAAAGCCTAAATTTCAATTAATCACTTACACTCCATTGCGCACACACTGCTCCTCTCTCCCAGATCCTCGTTTAGTGGTTGTTCTGGCTTGTGTTTGTCTGCATCCGAGAGGGCGATTGGTATTCATGCCAGCTTTGCCATCATGTTGCAAAAGGATAAGGAGGTCAGTCCTCCGAGCTGAGCTACTCTTCTACAAAGGAGCCAAATAACACAAAATATATTTGTAATATCTCACTCATTTAAATGTGGCTGAATGGACATGTGCAACTGTTAAGATTACCATGAAGCTCAGGAGGGATGTTAACCAGCCAGTCATCATGCTGCAAAAACACTGCACCAACATGGGAAGAACACCTAATGCATATGAATTATTGTTTAATAGTTACTTAGTAAAGCTTTCATTTTAACACACTTTGAGCCGAGCACAGATATTATGCAACAAACTACCTTTTCGTTTCAAAGTTTGAAGTGGGTGAATTAAAATTTGTATTAATAGTTTTGAGCAAGAATGCATTGAATTGATCATTATAATGTTATCATATAATAATTAAAATAACATACTAATTACTATTTTAAATAAATACTATTTTTTTAACATTGTTTTTCAATAAATAATGGCTACTTTGACTTTACTGAAATAAATTACGTTTCCCAAACTTAAAAAAAAAATTGTGTGTATAAAATAAACTGGACTCGTTTACAATTTTATTAGAAACTATACATTATTTATTAGACCAATATTAAGTTGCGTCACCCATTATCACACCAAACCCATCAAATCTCGCTTTAAGGAAAGAGTTTGTTGTATAAACTGAGTATTTCCCCATGGTGACATCTGATCGGATTAAAATAAATGCAGGTATTTCTGAAACACAATTTATAAAGCATTCCGTTCATGTCCATAATTCCAAGTGATGTGTTTTTGTCCGCTTCATGTCCACTGCAAGAGGATCACAGGAAGTCGTACAGATACTTCACCACATCAAAGCCTACGGTTCTAGAATAACAAAACAGAGTCAACAAGCTGCACACAACCAGTGATTGAAACACGTCATCAAAGAGACTGTTTACACTTGAAATTAACTCTTTTGGATAATATGCTATAGTGCTGTCAAACGAATAAATCGCATCTAAAATATAATTTTTTGTTTACATAATGTATGTATGTGTACTGTGTATATTTCTTATGTATATATAAATACAGATCTCAATAGATCAGAAGCAAGTTCCTGTGTAGGGTATTGTGTATAAAGCAATGCATTAAAATAGACAGTGACTTGAACAGAAAATAAGGCATCCTCCACTTGAAATCTGATCACAAGCAGTCACTGAAGATGCAAGTTATCGATTATCTTTTTTGCCTCACCATTTGTGTCACAAGACAGATAGGCAGACCAAAAGGTCTGACACAATCTCACACACCTGGAGATCGCAAGAATGAAGTCCAGTGAAACTGCACATTTGTATTTGGGTGAGTCCAGCTGGTCATCGTGCCCCACTTGAGAGAGAAGCTGCAGAGTCACTAGAGATGAAATCTGTAAGACAGAAACAAACGATGCATGCCTTATGAATTAAAACGAGTAAGTTTAAATATTGATTTTAAAAACATCATAATATGTGATTAAGGTTCAACGGTTATTTAAGCTCCCTGGGCCACCAAGTGTTTTAAAAGGAAACTTTACTAGAAAAGTTATTAAAATGTAAATGTCACACAATGAGTCACGCAGGCAGTTAACCTTAAAAACTGCCTTCAAACTACTTTTAAAGCCCCCGAAACTTGTGTAAAAAAAATGCACATCGCAATGAATGTACACATGGACACTGTTCTTGACTGTAACTTGCAGTGATGACCAGTGTTGGGGAAAGTTACTTTTAAAAGTAATGCATTACAATATTGCGTTACTCCCTAAAAAAACTAATTACGTCACTTAGTTACTTTTTATGGAAAGTAATGCATTACTTTTTAAATATGGGCAGAGCTTGCGTGTCTGTTAATATAAGAAGTTCTATTTATAGCAAATGCAAAAGCCCTTTCACACCAGTGTAATGAATAAACCTCAGCAAATTATTAGCAAAAGCAGATAACTCTGTTTATATTAGTTTTTAATAAATTGTGTTTTTTATTGTTTTATCATATTTTTTATCGTGTTTAATTATGGACATTTTAGTTATTATTTAATCAAAACAACCTAACTGCAGCCTGTCTGACTGATATTAATGGAAGGCAGGATAAAAAAAAAAAAAAAAAAGTAGTTATCTTTTCGCAAAGTTAACTCTTCATGTGCTGTTAATTTATCAACAGAAATGTTTTGACAAAAAAAATAAATAAAGTTTTAAAAAGGTGAAACGCTGCCACCCAGTGTCGAAAAAAAAAAAAGATTCAAAGATTTGCTGCCATATTATGCGTAAATCATGTTTTACTGCCTTATACAGGCAAAATGAATAGCATCGTTTGTTATCGCTGAAGCATAATTATTTGCCAAACCTCATTATTTGATCAATTAAATTACCTGTGAGAAGATACTGGCTGTAGGTGCAACTCTGCTATCAACCACACTGTAAAATATGGCCAACAGTCTGTCCAGAGGAAAAGGCTTCGGTCCCAACAGATGGTTACTAGTCTGCAGCGAAAAAGAGATTAATCAGTTAATAAACCTGCAAGAAGTACAATGATGAATCATAAGCAACATCAGCAGCTTCTCACCTTCTCATGTTTCTTCAAGAAATTAGTCTTCCTTATTTTCCCGTGACTCTGAAGCAAAGACAAGCCTTTTTTAGTGACATCACATCATTCACGAAGGTGCAGTTATGATCTCGTGATTGCGTGTAGATAATAAAGACAACATCTGAATGCTCCAATACACCTTGAGGAAGAAGCGGCGATCCGTGCGAGCGGGGTTAAATGATGCCAGGTAAGCAGCGATCAGCAGAAACTTGGAGTAATACGGCAGCTCTATGTGAGCATGTGCTGATAAACCTACAGGAGAAGGAAAAGACTTCTTACTGGCTGATATTAGCAAAGCAAATGGATTTCCATTGGTAGAAAATGAACAAAGACACATATTGTTTTTAACTTTATCTATACCATATCCAAACTGATTCTTTAAGATTTCATAAATCCTAAATCAAAAGTAGATTTATATCTAAAAAAAAAAAAAAAACTAATGCTTTCAATATTATGGACTTTCAATAAAATTATGATTACTCCTATAAACATTTTATGTGAAGCACATATAATAGAAATGATATCCTTTGTGCATATATTATGCATACATTTAGTGTAATGTATATTTGTTTTATTTGCATGTTATTTAAAATTCAATTAAAATGCAGAATAGTTTAAATCCACAAGCAGGGCATCTTTATATAATTCCATAATCCTACTGTCCTTCAAATATAGGCAAGTGTGCTGCAGAACGGACAAGCATTTATGCTAAACTGAAATATTCTTCAATGTCATTTCTACTGAAACCTGTTTGTAAAATGTTAAAATGGTTAACGGTAAACGATAAATTCCTGTAAAATTTACAGGGGAAAACCAAAAACCGACATTCCCAGGATTCCCTGCATTGCATTTCAAATTTAGTTTGAATTTGATGTTTTTTTCTCATCAGTTGTGTTTATTAGGGTTGTATGTTACATGTGATGTTGTTAAATGACCGTTTATTGCATATTTGTGCCATAGTTTAATGAGTGTCACCATGATGATGTTTAGTGTTTGTGTGAATGACACTGAGCGCCTTCTCTCTCTCTCTCTCGCTCTCAAAGCTTTTGATAGGCTTTGGTTCATCATTTGACAGATTTTGTTCAGTAATTTAATAGTTTGGTATATAAACATATCAGTTCATGAAATTACGGTATTTAACTGTACATTTATCTTAGAACCTAAAATCTTACCACCATATTTTTTATGGTCAAAATCTTCAGTCTTTTCTATCTTAGGTTCTTAAATTGTGCAATTACGCATTTGCAATGATGAAATTACAATTTAGCACATTTAAAATACATTAAAATAGAATAACATGACAGTCATTACAATCAAGTACTTTTAGTGTTTGGAAAGACCCTTTGTATAACTTTACAGTATTACAAAGTGCATTTAAGTGTAATTAAGTGTAAGAAACAGTCCTGAAGTGTTCTCTTTAAGTGCACTTATGTGGTCTTACATTTAATTTATATTACACTCAGCAAATACAGCTTTTTTATTATACTTTTAATGCAATCATTTTTTATATGGGTTCAAATACCTAACCTTTAATAGGATAACAACAACAACAACGCTGATGACACTGGCCTTAGCAAACACACCACTATCAAATTATCGTGAAATATGACTCATGGGGGCAGCCCATCAGCTAATGTGTGGTCAGAGGGTTGATATAAGTCAAAATCTTGGCAGTCTATCCTAGAAAAGCACTGCACCCATTTTTTAGTAGCCCTATGCAGTGCCAGCGGATGGTCTGTGAGGGCATGGCTGAGGCCCTGATCTAAGGCCTGTCTGAACACAAAGCGTGTGTGTCTATCTGTGTACCTCTGAGGGTCGTGGCCTCCTTCTCGTCCATCTGCTGCTGCTCCCATTGCATGCTGATTGAAGTAAACCAGAGCACAAACACTCAGAGACTGATGTGACACACAGCTCAAGCACAATCTCAACCGTGAGCGCTTACAGACCTGGACACCTCTCGGAGGTAAACCGTCTGCATGGCTCTCTGCAGATGGGGCTCAATGTTTTTCCATAACTTGTGAATATCGCTCTCTTTGGCTGAAGGAAGCAAAAAAAGAATTCAAACACCATACGGACACAAAAAAAGCAGTTGGCATATGGATCAGACCAAGAAAACCACTGAACTACTTTAAAAGGAATAGCTCGCCCCAAAATGAAAAATCTTTCAAATATAGTTTTTTCATCAGAACAGATATGGAGAAATTTAGCATTACATCACTTGCTCACCAATGGATCGACTGCAGTGAATGATTGTCTAAACAGCTGATAAAAATCACAGTAATCCAGAAGTATTAGAAGTATTATAAGAAGTGAATGGGACTCATTCACACGAGCAGAACACATTTTTGTAATTGATTTGTAAAGCTGTTCTGAAGTAATTATTTGGATTCATGAAACGTAATGGTACGAAAGAAATTTACACCTGTGGGGGTTTTTTGCAAACTGATGGCACTGAATCTTTATGCCCTGCCATTATAATATGGACACATGTTTTTTTGCAATATACTGTAGACAAACCAGAGAAATAGTGCAATGCACATGGTTAACGAACAAATCAGCAGAGGTGTAAAGTACTTGAGTAAATGTAACTAATTACTATACTTAATTCGATATGTACAAAGGGGTTGGGAAAGGTCTGTTTAAGGTGCTTCTATAATTATGAATGTTTCAGGAATGAGGCCCAACGTGAGAAGAGAATAATAGCAGACAGACTTTTTCCACTGGAAGGCAGCCTTATTGTGGATAACGGACTGGTGTTTTGGCTAAAAATGATGGTTTAAAAGTTAAAATGCACTACTGCTACATTTGTTCCTTAATCGTGCATCTTCTGACAGCTGTATTGATCAGCTGTTTGGCCTGTCATTTTGACTTCACCCATTCACTGCAGAGGTTAATACTTTTAAAGGTGCCATAGAATGCATTGAGAGAATATTTTAAATTGTTCTCTGATATGTACATAGAAGGTGTGTAGCT
>JAUMHQ010000073.1:1693809-1714446 GCA_032361165.1 Enteromius paludinosus
ACAGTATGTTATGTCCATGTACTGAACTGTTATTATTCAACCATGCCAACCAGGTCAATTCAGTTTTCCATTCTATGACACCTTTAAACATAAGAATACAGACTGCAGAGGCTCAAAATTTGTTCAACATAATAAGAACACACGAGGTTGAACAGATTATAGGAATTACATTTCTGTGTTTAATTGGAAAATTTCCATAGTACTGCAGTTGTGTATAAATATTTTACCTTCTCCTTTCTCCAGGGGTTCACAGAACTTGGAGAAATTCAGGGCGGCCTGTTTAAATGAAATTTTAAACAGTGCATTTTAGTATATTTAGCATTTTACTGCCACCTAATTTATTGTGTCTTCATAAAGCTGGTGAGAAGCAAAAACACTTCCCACTGGTTTATGACCCCCCCTACATCATAAAACGACTACAAAATAACTGTGGTTTGTTGCTGCAGACTCAGATAGTTTAAAGGCAAGAATGATCTCACCAGGTGCCTGAGCTCTCTCAGATCTCTGCATACGGAGAAGAAGACCCCCAGCAGGATGTTGATGTAGGAGGCGTAGAGCTCAGGTGTGTAGGATGGGTGATGATCCTCAGACAGAATCTGCACAAGCTCCGCTGAGAGATCAGAAAAAGGATTTTAGACACATTTCATACAAGTATTAAATATCCTCGGCCCCGTTTGCACCCAATACTAATGCTCAGGTGAGAGCCTCCAGTTTTCTGATTGTGTGTAACTGTATGTTGAAAAAGCTCCAAGAAAAAGTGTTAACAAATGCACTTTTAATCTCATCACAAAACAGGATCCAGCTGAATAATCATTGTTATATAAAATGCTGGGGCACTGACAAATTTGATCTTCACTTGCATTTACATGACCTCACTGGTCAGTTTGTACTGCAATTATATAATAAACCAAAAGCTCTTTATTACATAATCAGAATCTGTTTGATACCCATCTTTCACTGTGATGGTCTTACTCTCTTACCTTTACTGTAGTCTGGAAAATTTAAGAGCAGGGGTTCGAAGCAGCCAGTGTTCGGCCGAAACTTTTCCCACACAATTTCACTGAGCAATATAACTGTCACGTTATCGTTTACCTGCCAAGAGTGTGGATTAAATGTGGATAAATGGATTGTTTATTTAGACACATACACACAATATTGCCAAAAGTACTGGGTCACCACTGAAAAGATCTGACTACTTTAGTTATTTCCATGAGTGCAAACTTTAATATTTATGCATCTAATGATATTCTAGGGAATAGTATACAGTTTGGCCAGGACCCTTTTCTCTTCTAACATGACAATGCCTCTGCGTATAAGGCAAGGCTTAAAACTAAATGATTGATTCAGTCAGTGTAGAGGAACTTGACAGGTCTGCAGAGGGCAAAGTCACAATGTCAGCTGGACAACTCTGGTGTGACATTAAATGCAGACCCTGAGCCAAAAACTCATCACCAAACACCAAGGACTAGCACATACACTACATGGACAAAAGTATTGGGATTCCCCCTTCTTCAGAACATAAAAAGGCACACAGTGACAGTGTCTTCAACTATAAGGTCTGGTCACACAAACCTCACTTTGGGTTAAGAAACAGAAGACAGCTTTGCTACACCACTTTCTGAATAAAACTCTTTTCCCCTGGACTTTGATCAAGCTTACTTGTTTTATGTATTAGAGAAATCTAATACATATGGCGAGCCATTAAAACCACTGGTCAACCAAGTACAGAGAAATCTAACAGGTGTCCAGCAGGCTTTGTGACTTTGCTCTCTGCAGACCAGTCAAGTTCTTCCACACTGACTTGATCAACCATTTCATTCTTTTTAAGCCTTTTTTAAGGCATTGTCATGTTAGAAGAGAAAAAGGTCCTGTCCAAACTGTTACTATAAAATTAGAAGCACACAATTCCCTAGAATCTCATTATATGCATAAATATTAAGGTGTGCACTCATGGAATTGACTGAAGTAGTCAGATCTGTTAATCAGAAACAGGTGACCCAATACTTTTGGCAATACACATATTTATATCCAATGTATAACAATGAATACTAAAAAATTAAGTCTCAACAAAGTCTCAAATCTCCAACAGAGGTCAAATAAAGAAGAATGAAGAAAAGAGAATTTGGTTATCTCATAAGAGTATATAAAGAACAGGTATTCTACTTGATGCAGTAAAACATTAGTTAAACTGAGCACATACCAACTCCTGTAGGCGCAGAAGAGCAGGAAGCAGACTGAAATCCATATCTCTCATGCGTTCAGCTCTGTCCAGAATCTACAGGGACATTATATCACATTATGTCACATATCCTGACTAAACTCCAAAAATATGATTTCATCAACTCACTATGTAGCGTGTCTGAGCGCCAGGTGAGTTGGAGCACATCTGTTTGTATAGTCGCACAAAGTCTGATAAAGATGGGCAACGAGGAAGCAATGCTGCTGCATCAGCCCCAAAAAAAGCAGACAACACCTGGTGAAAGAGAAGCCCACTGGACACACACTCAACACAGTCCACTGACGCATGGGGGAGCTGAAACACACACACACACAATAACAAAACTACAGTCATTGTCTTATTTTACATTTAGTATACACTTTTACTCAAAGCAACTTTAAAACATTTATTACAGTAATAATTCTAGCTAGTTAGATAAAACAAAGTGTTGCATTGGTGCAAAGATGAGTGGTTATGATATTAATTTTGTACAACTGCTTAATCACTTAATCATGTGGTCTTTGTCCTACAGAAAATATGTCATATAAGAAGTAAAGTGGTCAAGCGCAAATAAGTGTGGGTATTTAGACAAAGCAGGAGACAATCTCTGTATTTACCTCCAAGTCCTTCATGATAGAGAGCACCACGTGACTCTTTCCCGTTGCTCTGTGGCCGTAGATGAAGAGTGAAGGATAACTGTATTGATCTGGCTGATAGCAGACAGAGAAACCCCAGCTTACATCTACTGCAAATGTGTAACTTGGCTTGATATTTCACAATATTAGTATGACACAAAGTTGTAAGACGATTCTTTTTAGTTGTCCCTAATTAAAGAATCACCTATGTTAAACCATTTTTAATTGAACAAACACCATATAAACAATAGGACCGTTATTAACACAATAAATATAGGTATGTTAACTCACCTGTCCCATGAGTGAGAGCAGTGACATGAGCTGTGTCTCTCTGCATGGCAGTCTGTCAGCCAAAGAGCGCAGCGTGTCCTCAGGATAACCGGGACACTGCAGCGTCCCAGACATTCTCTGATCATAATAAAACATCTGTATTAGTGTACTGTTAAAAAAAGACCCTTATGCTGCATTTCAGACTCGAGTTTCAGACTTATAAGAAAGGGTTCAGCGGCGTTGAGAAACACCAACGTTAATGTAAAGGCGCTGAACGAACTTTAAGCTTAATATTAAATGCTAAAAAGCACAGAAAGTCATTCATCCGATGCATATAACGCTACGTAACCAATTAATATCCAAAAGTGCAAGAACACATTGTGAATAATATTTCCACGTGTTGGAACCAAACAAACCGTTTCGTTGAGCGGTCGCTAACCAAAACAATCCTCATAAATACCTATAAGTTACTTGAACAGGTGCTTTTTCATGAGGAACGAGTGATATTATTCCAGTTTGTGAAGTACTGTAATCTTTCCTGCAAGATGAACTAACTTCACACCACTTTCCCCGCGCGGTTCACGAAGGACGTCACGACCAGCCTGCGTCATTTCCGGACACGGAACACTGGGATTTGTAGTTCGTGGTGTTTTAAATCCCAACGCTCTTGATTTAAATTTTTAAACGTTTAAAACCGAGAATCGGTGCAATCGTCGGCCTGGGAGCCAACAGAGACGCGGGTGAATTTGGATATAATTTTAGGGAATAATGGTATTCTCCAGGCATGCGAGCGTCTCTCCATCTGCTATGCGGAGAGGAGTGACAGACGCAGACTGAATAACGTTATTCGGGTGTGACAGAAATCTGCGCTGTTCGCTCGAGCGCGTCTCAGTGAGATCCGCACGCGCGGCATGAATCTCATCCCAGCGTTTATTTACTCATACGACATCGCTGTGGTCAGGTGTAATGTGTTTTATTGCTCTGAGATGTGCGCACAGGATTAAATCGGATGGAGCAGCGGTCCGCCGTTAAGCCAGCAACCGAGAGGAGAGCGATATTTGCGTTGAATCTGAGGAGAATGGACACGCGAAATATGATGCAGTGCAAGTGTCGTCATCTGAACATCCGTTATTTCTGTTAAACGCATCAGCACGGCGAGATTTATCACGGATAGACATCATGGAAAAAAGCCTTTGGACTGTATAAGGTAGATTATTGTTTATATAAATCTATATTTTAATAGATCAAGGTCTTCAATCTCGTAAGGTTTGGGTATTCGCAAACCAGCCAAGTATTATTAATTTATTCGGGTCATCATTAAGTATTCATACTGACATTTCCGTTGGGAAAATTATCTCTGATGCACCGGAATGCGTCTTCTTCATATGGGCTGTGTCTTCTTATGAGTTTAGTCATTATTTTCGCTGTCCCGAGTGTGATTATTCACCTTAATGAGATTGCTTGGCTGAATGATGCGGATGCATAGAGGCTGAATGAGAAGAGAGCTGGAAGAGAACATCATTGGAGTCACGGACAGACTGCCACATCCACGCTGAACGAATCACTGTGACATCTGGCGCTAAAACTGCTTAGTCTGTCGAGACATCTGTGAGCTGCTCTCTCTGTACTTCAGTTTTTAGGTGGAACCCCAGGCAACATCGAGCGAGGACTGAGTCCTTGTTGAAACCACAGAAGACCAAAGCCTAAACTAAATGCAGACTGAATCTGGACCGAATTCATAAAAGTAGATTCAACCCAGACACAATCCGATTCCAGCGAGGACCTCAATCTAGATAGGATCTGAATCTTTATAAAGGACCCAAATCTAAACTGAACCAAGACACAACCCAAATCCAGAAAGCATATGAATTAGGACTGAATCTACAAAAGACCTGAGTGCAGTGTGAACTCACAGCGTATCTAAATCCAGATTTAATCTAGATCTACACTTCTCCAGATCTAACCAGAATCAAATATCAATCCAAATAAATTCTGAATCTAAAAAGGACTGAATCCAGCTAGAAACTAAATCTAGATCAAATCCGGATCGGACCAGAATTCAGACTCAATTCCGATAGGAGCTTAATCCTGAGTGAATCCAGGTCGAACCTTAGTCTAGATTCAGTCCAGATAGGATCTACACCTGAGAACTGAATCCAGACTAAATAGAAATTGAACCTAATCATTCATAGGGGGCCTAAGTCCTATTTGAATCAATAAAGTACTGAATCCATCTATGATCCCTGGGACACCTGCAGCGATGCTCCCAGCCACGGAGGCAGCCAAGATCTACCAAACCAACTATGTCAGGAACTCTCGAGCCATCGGGGTCCTGTGGGCCATCTTCACCATCCTCTTCGCCATCGTCAACGTGGTATGTTTCGTTCAGCCCTACTGGATTGGAGACGGCATGGACACGCCACAGGCCGGCTACTTCGGCCTCTTTCACTACTGCATAGGGAGCGGAATGTCCCGGGACCTGACGTGCCAGGGGAGCTTCACAGAGTTTGGCTCCATCCCGTCTAGCGCCTTCAAAGCCGCGTCTTTCTTCATTGGCATGTCCATGGTGCTGGTCCTCTCCTGCATCGGATGCTTCGCCTTCTTCTTCTTCTGCAGTACAGCCACTGTGTATAAGATCTGCGGGTGGATGCAGCTGGCAGCAGGTGAGTGAGTGACTGTGCATCATTTGGAGGTCTCCCAAATTGCGTGTACACATGTAGCCGAGAGTGTGATGAATGTAAACACAAACACATATCGGCATATCTTTTGGTTCTGGTTGCACTTGGCATATTTTCATAGGTTTTTATATATGATATTTATTAAAGGTTTTTGAATTTTTTATGGCACCGTGTCAAAAAAACAACAACAAAACTATATTATCATAGTACTTAAATCACAGCACTGTTCAAAATTGGAAGTTTTGGAAGAATTTTTTTTATTTTAAAGTGTATTTTTTATTTATTTATTACATTTTTGAGCACCAAACTGTCATAATAACATTATTTCTTAAGGATTATGTGCCACTAAAGACTGAACTAGTGGTTGCTGAAAATTCAGCTTTGCTATCAAAGGAACAAATGTCACAATATATCCAAATAAAAAAGAAACAGGATTTCAATGTAAAATGCAAATAATATTTTACCATTATTTTGTAATTTTTTATTTTGATCAAATAAATGCAGTCTTGACTGAAACTTTTGAACAGTAATGTACATTAATTCTTAAATTTTAGATTTTCAGGAGTAGTCTAACAATGTGTGGTCTAATACATTTTTTATATACATATAAACCTCAAATCTTTTATGTTTTTGAATAAACAAATAAATATATAGTTAATATCAATTAATTTCAATTAAAATGAACCCTTAGTTTACATTGCCATCCATTTGATCACTACTGATTAGTCTTTTTGGTGCCTCTTAAAAACATTTTGTAAATCAAACCCGCTAGCCATGCAGTGAATCCACAGTGGACAAGATTATATAAATAAATAAACGACGCACACCCTAAATTAAACAGATAAACACGATGAGAAAATTAGCTCAAGCACTGGACATGTCTTCTTTCTTCTGTAAAGAAAAAAAACAGATAGGCTTAGTTTATTTTCCCCAGCCGACCGATGCAGAACGTGTCCTTAATATTTTTGATAGATGCTTCTAGTAGTAATTTCATGTTGTTTAATGGCCTCTGAGACTTGGGTTTGGATATGTTGTGCTCAGAAGGCTTGTATATAACGGAAAGTAGAATCTATGAAATGAGCAGATGAGAGAGCTCAAGATGTGTGAACTGCATCTGCACACACTGCTTTCATCTGAAGGCTTTGGCTTCAAAGGACTGCATGAGTAGAGTCAGCAGTCAGAACATACATCGCCCTGTATGCTAATATTTACTTCATTCCAACTCACTTTTGCTTCTGATTCCCCCCCCCCCCGTTTCACTTGTATTCCTGACAACAAGTTTAAAAGCTCCAGGTTTCCATTTAGTTTGATGCATTTCCCTCTTTTAACGTGTCTGTGTTGGACTGTGTTCTGACCTATTGGCTTTAACTGTTGGGTGCACCACAGGAGAAAAGGTTCTAAACATATCCAGCCAAATTTCTCAAAATGTCGAGCGTTCTGTAAACACATCATTTTTTTTCTCTCAGAAAGGAAAAAGACAGGGGTTGTCTATTTTTGTGCCTGGCCTCAGGGACTTCAGGTGAGTTTTGAAAGTAACTCACAGCTGTGGACAAATTACTGTCATAGGTGGCTTATGTGTAGCTGTCTAAGCAAAATGACACATGATGTTCTCGCAAGCCTCTGTATTACTTACTGTAGCTTTTTATAGAGAACAATTCTGCCATCATTTACTCACCCTTATGTCATTCCAAATCTATGATTTATTTTTTCATTCTATGAAACACAAAAGGAGATGTTTCACAGAATAGCTTTTTGTCATGCAATGAAAAAAATATAGCAAAGGCAGTCAACCGTCAAAAATGACACAACAAGCAATATTAACGTGCAAAAAGGCCAATATTTAATTAGTTATGCTTATATAATAATATGAATAAAAAACAGTACCATTATTATTAATTGTATTATGTTTCTAATTATCTATCTATCTGAACATGGCATCAATCAAACAAATCAACTTATATTCATGTATAACAATATATACATTATTTACATATATTTAACGTGAGTATTGTGTCATTAATGTAAGCAAAAATGCATTTGCATCTTCTAGGATTTTCTGCTTATAAAGTTGCCCATGATCCTGATGATATGAGATGTTGTAGATCAGATCATTATATATCTTGCCTAAAGTATGATTTGCAAGATTGCAGCCTGCTTGACTGACAATTTTTTAATGAACCAATTAAAATGGCATTTGTCAGTAGATTTTTATTAGTAATGATGGTAAATTTGGTTGCACTTTCAGAGGGGAATAACCTCAAACAGCTTTACTGCTTTCAGCGATTGTGTGGAGAAAAAAATTTAAAAAAAGATTACATAATCAGATTTTTAAGGACGCCGGAAGCTCAGCTGCAGATTTTTAGGGGGGCTGAAGTTTAAATAGGTCTAGAATCGCCTATGGTGCCAAGTTTGAATTTGAAAGTGCCAAGGCAGATGGGAAGATCTGACAGGAATTTACTTGAGTTTAACTCTGGTTTTCATGGTAGGGTCACATTTTATTTTAAGGTCCGATTCTGACCATTAAGGGCCAGATTTACTAAACAGGGCAAATTAGTGTTGGAGTGCAATTCCCTAAAAAGTGCAGATGAGAGGGCATAGCCAGTTGCCAGAATGACAAGCACAATCTACTACGAGCATTAAGTGCTGCTTATTAATAGTTAGTAAGGTATTGTTACATTTAAATATTGTGTAGGATTAGAAATGTAGTATATGGTCATGTTTTATAAGTACTATGTTAATAATAGGCATGCTAATAAGCATCTATTTAAAGTAGTAAAATAAAAAATAAGCCATACAGGTTTGGAACTACGACTTTTTGATACAGGTGCTTTGGGGAAGTAAGGATTGATTGATTTTAGGCAAATCGGAAAGCGCTATAAAGACATTACGAAGCCATTAAGTGCAATGTTTTTGAAACCTTTATGCTTCTCAGACAGGTGAGCTCTGAATAGATGTTTCACAGGACTGTCTAAACAGCTTTTATGAGATAGAAACTAGGATTAGCAGTCAGCAATAAAAAGCCCATTTAGATTTCTAATGGTTCATTGATCGGGTGAAACTCTCCTCAGAGCAGCATGTATGTGGGTAATGAGAAACTAATGTTGTCACTGTTTACTTCTCACCGCCTTTAAGGAGCACAGTCAGTGCTGGTGGCCCTAGTGGGTCACACCAGACTGTAATCTGTTATTTTCAGACAGCGCTGCATTGACAATTACCAAGCATAAAATAACAACTGTGAAGACCTGCAGTGTGAATGTCCTAATACAAAGCAAAAGACGTGTTAATGGAATCAACCAGAAGTTAATATCCAAATGATACACTGCAAATGAAACTGTCACAAACACTCGCAAAACTTCACAAGGCTCAATAGCCGAAGGCTAAAATCAGACAGAATGGCTTTTGTCTGAGGTACGATGATGGATTTGTCACTTCTGAGAGCAATTACGCACATTAACATATGGGCATATGCATGCATAGTGACCATTAACGGCCGAGGGTTATGAGCTTCCCAGAGGCACTGATGGAAGCAGGGCAGCTTGTGAATGGAGGGTTGATAACGGACTGTACTTCATACTGAATGACTGACTCATTCAATTCGCTCTTGGCCTCCAATAAAACGCCCACTCTTCTATCTGTTTCTCTACTCGCTCCATACCTCCAGTTATCTGCTGTATTCCAGTGTAACAGATGCTTTACTCTTCTCTGCATTCATTTAAACAAGTAATGAGGTCATGGATGTACGAGGATCATATATGATATCATATTGTGCCTTGAAATATTATTGGTCCTTCAGTGATTCTTTGGGATGATTGAGATGCTACTATATATATACATAACACCACTGCTACATTACAAATCTCTCTCTTAGTCTCTTAGTTTAATTAGGTAAAGAGTTAAAAAAACATATAATATACACTTCTCACAATAAGATAGGGATACTGTTATTTGCATGAGTGCTTTTCCTATTTGCTCTGAATTTTAATGAAATAAGTAAAAGTTCCCTTTGATATTACTAATAATATATGGGAAGAAACACCATTTTCATTAGTTTAATATTTATTACCCCACAAATGTAGACAAGTACAAGGATAGCCCCATATAACAAAAATTGACAACGTCAGTAGCTGGTGTTTCTACCATTTGCCGCAATGACAGCTTGACAGCGACGTCTCATGCTCCTCACTAGCCTCATGATGTTGGTCTGAGGCGATGCGTTTCACTCTTGCGCAAGTGCTACATGGAGTTCTGCCAGGTCACGTGGGGGTGGAGTACGATCATCCAGTCTCTGCTTCAAATGGTCCCAGACGTGCTCTATGGGGTTCAAGTCAGGGGACATTGATGGCCATACCATATGAGGCCCTCCAACATCCTGAAGTCGAGTTGTGACAGTTCTGACACGATGTGGTGGAGCATTATCATCCATGAACAGATAGTTGGCGGTCTGCTGGGGGAATAGGTTGTTTGCACATGACGTCATTGCTGTGGCG
This sequence comes from Enteromius paludinosus, assembly GCA_032361165.1. Lineage (NCBI taxonomy): Eukaryota > Metazoa > Chordata > Actinopteri > Cypriniformes > Cyprinidae > Enteromius > Enteromius paludinosus. Next base: position 1,704,098 of record JAUMHQ010000073.1, read on the forward strand.
CAAAATGCTTCATAGGAATCAGTAGTAGAAGTGCAAAATTCCTGTGTTTTGCGTTGTTTATGAATGGAGAAAAATCACTTCCTGCCCTCCAGCTTTTTGCGCTGACTGGTGATGCCTGCCCAGACTGTCGCACCTGGGGACCATGTTGACCTCAGCGTATCGTTCACGCCTTCTCCAGCAACGCTGACAACCATCATTTCTGTGCAAGGTGACCCGACACTCATCAGTGAACAGGACGGTAGACCACTGCGGCATTGTCCAGGTCACATGGTCTTGTGCCCACTGCAAACGTTTACGGCGGTGTCTTGGTGTCAGTGGAGTCACCTGCAATGGTCGCCTGGCAATCAAGCCAAAGCGGTTGAGTCGGTGGCGAACGGTTTGTCTGGAAACCCTAGTACCCTTCACATCTCGTAAACGGGCCTGCAGCTGTGTGGCGGTTGTATAACAATGTCTGAGTCGGAGGTCCTTAGGTACTGGTCAATTGCGATCTGTCACTCCTGTCATGAACTCTGGAAGGCACGCCATGGCCAGGTGGCGCTGCTGACGTTGTGTGTTCATGGCTGTTTGAATTATGAACTTGGAATGACTTACTGACAAAACCAGCTTTTTATACCCACAGAATGTTGAAATTGATGCCACATTAAAAAGGTTGTCTTTTGGTATTTGCCCCAATATAAGGCACACCTGTACACAATGAGACCATTAGATGGAAAACACCAAAATGAGGCCTGTCTAACACCCCAATACAATTGCCTCCCTATCCCAAAAATGTCTGAACAAACACTGTATGCATGACATCCACTAAGTCTCTCACAATATCCCTAACTTATTGTGAGTAGTATATATATATATATATGCACACACACAAAACCTGTTTTGGCCCCAAGGCTGCCCATGCCCCTACACAAGACTTTTTGACCTTGTAAAGGCATAAAAGTGATTCAACTTTATGCAAATGAAGAGCGACAGACTCCCTTGGTTTTGAGACTTTGGTCTTTGCAACTGCAGGGATCTTGTCTATGCACAACCAGCCTGTAACACGCATCATATGACCCCTTTAAATGGTTACTCCACCCCAAAATGAAAATTCTGTCATTAATTACTCATCCTCATCTCGTTTCAAACCAGTAAGACCTTCGTTCATCTTCAGAACATAAATTAAATTAAACTATTTTTAATGAATATTTTTAATGAGGATTGGATGATTCTTAAAATCAATAATTTATGTTTTGGTTAAAATGTGCAATACAAATATCATTAAAATTGCATGCTAAACAAAACTGTACCATTTCACTTTTTAACTTAAATTCTAATTATTAAGTTGGCCTCATGAACTCAATTAATAAGCAATTTTTTCCCTCTCATTTTTAATTGTCTGGTGGTTTCAGCATTATGTCAACATAAAGAGGTAATGGTTATTTCACAGTTTCCTGAAAATATTGAATCTTTATTTAGCACATGTGTGAATCATATCCGAGAGCAGGCGAATCTTGCACTTGTGGGAGTGAGAAAACAAGGTGCTTTTTTCCTCATATTTTGTATGCTGAGAGACAGCAGGTGATATGTGATTATATTAAAATCCTAAAATTGGATACGCAATATGAAACACAACAAGTATTTGTTATTATATGAGCGTCATGAACATGATTGGTTTCTCTTTTTGCTAATGAAATGCATTTTTGGCGCATTACTATGCAATGATTTATGTTTGTAATCCTTATGAAGATAACATATAACAAGCCTGTGGTGTAGAACGTGATTGGCAGCTATAAATGAGAGGATGCTATAATTAAAAGTGCCTCTTTAGAGTTAAGTGTGAGCAGCTGACTCGACTGAGGACAGGGAACATCTGTTTGATCTAAACCACAAGACGCAGTCAGCGAATGACATCAATGAGGGCTCAGAAAGTCGAACGAGAAGTAGTAATAACCTACAGTGGCTTCGATGGCATATCTGACTGCAGTTTTAATATTAAAAGCCTATTGAGTTCAGTACACGTCTGTTAGTTTTCAGCGAAATTTATGTGCTAAATATATATGAAGGACTTGTTTTGTTCATATTATAATATAGATACCACACAACTATCCACCAATTAGCCTTAGCAAACAGCAAAAGAGCTAAAACTGGGTCATTTCAAATGGAAAAATATCTTAACAGGAAATACATTTAATTAGCATAGGGTCTTTAAAAGAGCAAAAAAGGGTTACATTTTTCATATTAAACTCAAATATAAACCTAGTTCATGGCCCAGGTGTTTCATATATTGAGTTTAACTCGAACAATTGCATATATAAGTGACTAATCAGCCTTATTCAAATGGTAAATCATAGTTTTAGATAGAATTTTCCATTTTCAATAGACTTTTACCAAATGCAACGTCAAATGTGATTTCAATTCAAGAGCCCAGAAACAGGTAGATGAAAGATATTATGGCATGAAAGGCGTCACGCTCCTCACCTCACAAAAACTGAATCAGTAATCACTATAATTGGCTGGTTGGTGGATTTTCTCAGAAGTTCATCTTGAAGACCCATCTCTCAGAAATCGACTGCTGTCCCTTGAGGGAAGTGTGAATGTTTGATGCCATCAAATCCTCTGCCTGGTTCATGTAGGCTCCGCAGGGAGCAGATGTTACTGCTGCTAGTTGCCGTTTGGACAGTGGGATGCTTACCTGGAAAACCAATGAAGAGATACAGAGAAATCAGCGACAGTAATGATGAGACCCTTTGGGACCCAGATGTGCCTGTTACAGCACTAACTATGTTTAACTATCGTGTACTGTGGGGAAAGCGAGTGAGAACTGGGAAGATAAGCTGAGAAAGACGTAGGTGTGGGTTCGTAATGACACAAACAGCAAAAATTAAATGAGCTCCAGGAAAAGTGTCACCTTTGTTCACTGTGAGAGAATGTGTGCACCTGACAGAATGACATTATTTAGGACAATTGCATTGGAATTTAACTAGCAGCAACCGAAAACCAAGTTAAAACCTTTTCTTGGCATAATAAATAAATAAATATATATATATATAAACAATATTGTGGGAAGCAGAATTAATGAAAAATTTAAATAAAGATTAAAAACTAATCAAAATGTATTAAATAATCAATAAATATCTCATTAAATAAATACAAAATAACTTGGAAATATATTATTTTATTCAATTATGATTAATTTATAAAAGTGTATCTTATCTTATTTTTTTCAATTGTGATTTATTTGTTTGCTGAAACATATATTGTAATTATTAATTATTATTCAAAGGGTTGGCCTCAGTAAGATTTTTAAAGACAGCAATACAGCATATTAAGCAGAGATGCATTGAAAAATTATCAAACTGATAAGCAACTTTTACATCGTTGAATATATATTTTTAAATGGGATATATATATATATATATATATATATATATATATACACACACACACATATTATATATATATATATATAAAACTGTCAACATGGATAATAATGAGAAATGTTTCTGAACAGCAAATCGGCATATTAAAATTATTTCATATTAACATTTCTGAAATATCATGTGACCCTAAAGACTGGACTGAAGATGCTGAAAAATCAGATTTCCCATTAAAAGTTTACTTAAATACAAAACATTTATATTAAATTATATTGCACAATATTACTGTTTTACATTAATTTGATCAAATAAATGAGCATAAGAGATCTCTTCCAAAACATAAAAACATTATCTGATCCCAAATGTTTGATGATAGTATACTGGTGAGAGTACTTATATACTTATGGTCCCAGTGATTTTCGTTACAGTCATCTATCCTTTCAAGGGCATGGGTTTGTTCAAATCTCGAACCTTAAGTACAAACCAATAACAACAATGGTGCTCAATTAACCCTTGCGCAAATACACACTCTACACTGCACTTGAAACTCAAGGACTAGCCATTTCTAAAACCAATGACCGTATATAGTGTACTGTGCCGGCCGCATTATGAATTGCAAAGTAATAAAATCGCAAACAAGCTTTGTTCAGCTAGCCATGATAGCCTTGAACTCCAACATGCAGCATGAATCGGTCCTTAGCTAGTCACGTATCTGAAATCCAGCATTAGAGATTAGCACTTAGCAGTTAAAAATACCCGCGCTCCATTAACACACAAGCTTTAATCCTCTCTGACTAGATCTCCGCGGCGTACTGATGAGCACATCGGGCCTGCTAATTTCAACTCAAAGTCACTTTCAAAACGTATGGCTCAAACTAATTATGATATTTAAAAAATGCATCAGCACACACTGGATGGAGTTTGTCGTCTCTTAATTGTGGTTGATGGCTTGGCCAAAGTCTTTAGTGGATTGATTAGCTTTTGTATCTGAAGTTAATGTCATTAGCGCATCCGTTGGAAAACTGGCTCTCACTTGCCGCTTCGCTTAGCGACTATTAGCTAATCTTGGCTAAGACTGCGTGCCCATGCTGACCACATTTCTCATTCTAAATGGATGATTGAAAGCCTGTGCTGACGTTGCTATTTGCTAGCATCAACCAGTTCTGTGAAGATCCGCACTGCTTTTAGCTTTGACTGTACTTCAGTGAAAGCTTGGCATGGCTTTACCTTTGTTTATCTGTTGCTAGCGTATCATGATCACAGATTAGCCTTCTTTAGTTTCAATTTCATTATAGAGACTTAACGTCATCCTGTTTTTTATAATGTTATAAACCAAAGTGCATTAATAATACTGATTAATATGTGATATTTAAAATACACACACTATGTGCAATATATTGGTGCTGCTTGGAAATTATGCTGTACTAAGGTAAAAATTCATTTTTACCACATTTTTGGAATTTACTCAGATCATCCAATTCAAAAGTCGAATTTTACACCCCCAGTTCTTAATCCATTATGTTTCCTTCTTGAGAATCAGTAAATATTTCCACCTTATATAATAGTTATGTATGATTCCCCCAATTGTGTGTAAAGATGGATCTCGAAATTATGCAGTCACAGTTGGAAAGGAGGATGTTGGTCACTGTTGCTTGAGAATTTGGAGGATGAACTGCTCAGGACCCACAAGGGGCTCATGAACAATTATCACAAAACAAAAAGACAGTCAGTATTAAAATTCAAGGGTATGTAAACTTTTGAACATTGTCATTTTTACAAATTCAGTCATTATTTTGTCTTGTGGAGAATATATAAAACTTGTGTTATGTTAAGTGGCTTATTCAGGACAGTATTACATAACAATAACGTGCAATTTTAACATTTTAACAAGGGGCATGTAAATTTATGAGCAGAACTGTATAAACCACAAATTATGTAAACCTTTACACACTATTATTTTTTGGATGTGATTAATTATAATTAATGAATTTGACAGAAATAAAGGTACAAAAGCTGTCACTGGGGCGGTATCTTTTCAAAAGGTACATATTTGTATCTAAATGGTTCATTTTGATACCTTAAAGGTAAATATTAGTACTTATAGGCCCGTTTTCACAAACAGGGTTTAGCTTAAGCCAGGACGAGGCATTAGTTAAATTAAGATATTTAAGCAACTTTTACAAAAATGCCTTACAGGAAAATATTACAGGTGTGCATCTTAACACAGAACAATGACACTGACATGTTTGAAGATATGTCAGAGCAAGATATTTTCATCTGAGACAGCTCAAACATGCAATTTAGTCTGGGACTAGCTTAAGCCTTGTCTGTGAAACTGGGGGAAAGCGTACATATTTTAACCTAAAAGTGTACCTTTTCAAAAGGTACCACGCCAGTGACAGCTTTTGTTCCTTTATTTCTGAGAGTGTAGTATAAACATTAATAAAGACTACTAAGGTAAGGAATGTTTTCATATTATCCAATGATGTGTAAACTAAATAAATTGCCAAACCTAACACTAAATGAATTTAAAAATAGGTTACTAAGTCAAATGTTTACATCAAATTATTATTGATACCAAGGTCCCAAAGGTTGGTATTGCAAATAATGTATGAATTGAGACTGGTTGCACTCCAGTGATAGAAGAAAAAAAAGTTTTTTGGAAGTTTCGAATCAAATTAACTAATTATTTTAGCAAAATGAAAACGAAGCGATGTGTTTGAATCACCACACCTGCTGGTCAAAACTGTACAAATGCATCAAGAACATGCAGAAAAACAGCTTTACAAACCTAATGCAAACGTTTTCTTGAATGTTTAATATATTAAATCGAATTAAAATACCATTAAATAGTAAGTGTTATTATTAAAAATTATTAATTTGCAAGATTTGTTTTGTTCGTTTTATGAAGAGCTTGTCTAAACAGGCCAATAAGAGGTTATTAACTAATACTCATCCTTTTCATTTCACTCAAAAAATGCAAAGAATGATCAGAGATTAAATGTAAGATCCATACACTCTGGTTTAGTGGTTCTCCACTGGGGGGGGCGATCTCAATGAATTTGCATGAGTCGAGTTCACAAATATCGCCCCCAACAGCAATCCATAGAATTTTCGAAACAGTTATGACAGTAACAAATCCTCATTTATTGAAGTCAAATGACTTTGACAGCTCAAACGTTTCGAAACTTCACAAAGCAGTGCTTCAAAAGCACCCATCACTAGTGCACACAAAAAGTCGCAGATGCTACAATAAGTCTCGGTTTAAAAATCTAGTTGTCCAAGCTTCCAAGTATGTGCGCTATCTAGCGAGAAAAGCAATGAGCAATAGCCACTGAAACGGTGAGACTAAACAGCGCAAATGGAGGGTGAGGTGAAGTCAATTAGGAAAAAAAATACTCAACAAGCCATCAAAGTATCAGCTCACTGCTGCCCACGTCTCTGCAAACAATTGTTCAGCTCTTACCCCCACAAAAACTACTGCAGGCACATCCTTGTTGTTTGTTGACATTGTCAAGAATTAATTCTTTTACAGCTGGGTTGAGTTGGTGTAAAAAGTGAATTTTTGGGATTGTACTGTAGCTACAAACTTAGAGGATAATAGACTACTAATAACTGATGCACATGATTTGAGTAAAGTGTGAGACTACATGACAGAATACTAATTATGAATCTGTAAATGTGCGTAGGACAAGGTTCTTTTGTAATGTATGCTCGGTCTGCGAATTACCACGAGCTGAGAGAAAATAGATTTTGATACTCCATCCTGCCATAATCAATAAAAAACAATAACACATCAAGCCCAAACAAGCAACAGCCAAATCTATTTTCTTTATAAACAGAAGTTTAAAAATACCAGCAACGGCTGCCTCGAATCTCCGAGGATGTGTCCTCAAACTGGCATTGGACATCGGCTTTGGAATAAATAGCTAAAAGCGAAGCATCACGCAGTCTGTCATTATCTAGGGTTATCACAGTTAAGTGGAGGTTAGGATGAAATTAATTTCATTTTCATTTCGAGCTCTTCAATTTGTGCTTCCTGTTAATTCTGCTTTTCCCGAGCACCGGAGCTACATCTCTTTCCTGCTTCACCTTTCTGTGGTTCTTTCTTCAAACGCCAGCTTGTTTAATTACGCATGACGTGTGTTTAATTAGGATCGGGAAAGAGAGAGACTTTAGAGTCTCCAAAGAATGAAGGTAAAAACCTGACAGCGGAATCTGGCTGAGCGCTTAAAATGCGAACCCATAAACACATTTGCGCACCTGCAGCAGAGAACAAATACAAGAACACAATGATCTCTACTGCACCGCTCTTGAAAGCAGGAAAAAAAAAGGAAACAGGAGAACATGTGCATAGCAACAGAAGATTAAAGGGCAAGGCATGTAAACAACCCGAAAAACGTGGTGAAAAAATTGCAGTACCCTTTTCAATAACATCTGTGGCCTTTATCACAGATTTACTACTTTTTTTTCTGTGAATAAAATGCTTAACTTTAGACATGCTGCGGATTATTATCATTCATCAACAACTATATATATGTGTGTGTATATATAATATTTATAATAAAATTATAATTGTACTATTAGGTTCAAATATAGGTGTTTTTTTATTTACTGTACTATAATTTAGCTTTTGTTCCACCCAAGGATAAATAATAGTATTTCTGTATGCAGCCAGAGGCAAAACACATAAAACAGCTTCAGTATCTTCTAGCCTACTAGTCATGCCATACCATCACTGTTCATAAGCATCAAACAATGTTTCTTGACTGTATATGTGTGAAGGCCGCTTTTTGCATCAATACTATTATAAGAAACACAGAGAATCATGCATAAAAATAAACACCACGAGAGACTGAGGAGTGATTCGATATACGTCGGCTTGCACTTTATATGTACCTACATGTTAGTACTTGAAAGCCAATCTGAGCCTCTGCTTTTTCCTGCAGCAGCAGGTCCGATGGGAGACTGAGAGAATCACACGTCTTCAGACAGTTTCATGATTTGCTTATTTCTCCCAGACTCTTTGATATTATGTATGTGTCAGTGATGGTCATCCCTAGTTTGTTTGATGTGTAGAACCTGTGCCTCACAATGCATCCACCCCTTCGCAGATAAAACCTGCTTCTGAAGCCACAGCCATGATCAAAGTGCCCGTCTGCCCTTGTATGTCCTATCCACCTCCTCCCTGACTCATTCCTCAAAACTCCTCACTGATGCAGTCAAAACCATAACTTCTAGGACGTTCTATGTGGATATACTGTACATCTAGTGTTTTAGGCACAAGGTAATATCTCAGACCAGCATCTAATACTAATTACATAATAATATTTAGACTTTTTTAAGAATGTGAAAACTTATTGTTAAATTATGTGCATTTTTCTTTATAATTAAAATTTTCTTTTCGAGAATTGTATTTTAATTAGTGCTGTCAAAATAACATTCAAAATAAAGGTTTTTGTTTACATATTACACTCGTTTTTATGTATATATCAATACAAACATGCATTTATATATATATATATATATAGAATATAAAATATAAGAATATGGACAATATATAAATATCTTTGTGCATGTGTGTGTATTTATATATAAATAATAAATATAAACAGTACACATATGTACTTTATACAAACTTTTTATTTTGGATGTGATTAATCACGATAAATCATTTGACAGCATTATTTTTAATACAGAAATTAAAATAGAAAATGTTAATAATAACAGAGAAGTTACTGTATACAATTTTGACCACCCTTTATATTAAGTGGCCTACACTATTACGTACTTGCATCAAAAAATAAGTGCAATTTACTTATTGCGTTGATATTGTATTGCAAAACACTTTAGCTGCTATTGAGGTGGGATACAGGTTAGGGACAGGTTTGGTGGTCTGGGTAGGTTAAGAGTGGGTTAAGGTGTAAGGGATGGGTCAATAGTGTAATTATAAATAGGGATTTTAAAAAATATGTGTGTACACAATAAGTTCACTGTACTTAATTATTAAATTAAATGTAAGTACACAGTAAGGTCACCTAATATAAAGTGGGACCACATTTTATAATGGATTTCTGATTACACTTGTAAATAGGACTAAATATGAGTGTAACTTGTTGGGTTACTAATTCTAAAACTCACTCGAAAGAGTAACAACGCCAAGACAGAGGTATTAACAAACATTTAACTAACTTGAATTATCTCACCCAGCAAAACTAAACGTATAGAAGACGGTTTACGCAAATACTCAAAATACAGTATAAACCCTTGTGGCGGCGATGCAGAATGCAACGATTTGAGCCTAAAAGATTCGAAAACTGTAAACCCCGCCTCACAGCACACATTGTAAACCCGCTTCTTTCCAAACCCAAACAACGCCCTTCTTTTCAGTGTCCTTGTCAATCAATACATAATAATGGATTGAGTTTGTCTGAGCCAGACCACAGGCCATTAGCAAGCGTATCAGTGTGCTGTCAGAATAAATTACAAGGCTGATGCTCTGTGGAGCACAGAAATCTCTCACCTAGTGGAGGCCGAAGAGCCGCTATGGCTCAGATGAGAAGGATAAACTGACCTCTACGGTTAGCACATTAAATCACGCAGGCAGGGCAAAACGGTAAAGACAGCTTTAGAAATGACAGCGTGAAAGCCCGTGGTGCTGTGTGTCGTCAAAGATTTTTGGAAAAGCACAGAGAGCACTGTTCTCTCTCCACATAAACCTACCTGGTCTCATGGCGTAAACGTAACACGAAGCACGTACCAATAAGTACATATCACTGCAGTTCCCAAAAGAAATGAACACTTTTGATTACTAAAGTGTAATTTTTGCGCAAATGCAGAGATGGGAAGTAACGAAGTACAAATACTTACTGTATTTAAGTAGAATTTTCGGGTATCTATACTTTACTTCACTACTTTTTTTTTGTGCCAACTTTCTACTTTTACTTCTTACATTTTAGCATGAGTATCTGTACTTTCTACTCCCTACATTTT
>JAUMHQ010000073.1:1740592-1758306 GCA_032361165.1 Enteromius paludinosus
ATGTTATGTCCATGTACTGAACTGTTATTATTCAACCATGCCAAGCTAAATTCAGTTTTCCATTCTATGGCACCTTTGACTAAAATCATCAACAGTTTTGGAATTATTGACTTTCAACAAAAATTGAGTTTGCACTGACCAATCGTAACGCCAAATCTGCCATTGTTCCACAAACAAACCAGACAGGAGAATAGATTAACTTCGGTCTTGAACTTGAAAAACAGCGTGTATTGACGACTTTCTACAGTTGAAACAAGACACCTTGTGACGTTTATTCATGTTTATTTTGTGATATAACTGTTGGACATAGCAAAGGTCATTTTTGAGAGTAAAGCCACAACTGTAAGATTCACTTTGTGATTTTTAAAGTCATAACTGAGTAAAAAAAAAAGTTGGAACTGGAAGGCATTGAATTGCAATATAAAAATTCGCAACTGCAAGATATAGTCACATTGTGAGTTCTAAAAATGTAATTAAGAAAAGCAAAATCCAGCCATACTGCAATATTAAAACATTGAACAGTGGCCATGATTGAACTAAAGTGCTTTGATTGAATTTCATCACCATGAATTTGTGCCCAGCATATTTTGTTTTTTCACCACTTTGGGCCTCTGTAAAAATGAATGAAATACATACACTATTGAAAATAAAGGCGTTTCATAGCGATGCCACACAATGACCATTTTTGTTTCCACAAAGAACCATTCAGTCAAAGGTACTTTAAAGAATCACCTCTTTCTTAACTTTTTATAATGTGAAGAAACTTCTTTTACCACAAAACAGAAAGGTTCTTTATGGAACCATTTAGACAAAAGGTTCTTATAGCATCACGAAGAACCTTTATGTTGTCATTTGGGCCAAAATAAGGTATTATAGCATAACGACAGTGTTGCATACAATATCAGTTTTGGAATATTGTCTATAATTTATATTCACTGCAAGGGTAGGCAAAACTCAAACCTGCCATGCAAACAGTCTCAGAGCGGCAGGTCACCACAGGCTGTGCCATTATGTATTTAGCGCTAAACTGGCTGTGAAAGGTTGGATTGGGCCCCAGGGAGCACTGCTGGCTCCATAGGCTGCAGAGCACAACAGTGCTTACCCAGCATGCCACTGAACACCCACGTCAAGTGCCTCCACTGATTTACGATACGATCAATGGATATGCATGCAATCTCGTCTGTAACTGACATTCCATCGCCAGTCTCCTCTGCCACGGTGACGCTGACCTCAAAATGAATTCAAACAATAAGCAAGAGTTTGAAATCTGTGTGAATTCGAAGGATTTTCCCAAGATGTCAAAAACAGACTTGAATAGGTCTTACATGTGCACTATAACCAGCTAGACGTACATACTAACAAGAATTCTTTCTGCTGATAGCTGTATAAATCATAAGGAAGTGCATCTGTATAGTCAATATTCATAAACATGCTGCAATGTACATTAAGCGTCGTAAGTCAGCAAGATGCTGAGGCTGTAAAAGACTAATTTGATGATCTGCTGCACATGTGTTGATGGGTCAATCTGCATACGGAGAGCACAAGCTATTGCATTTTTGTATGATATATGCTGGTAGCCCAAGTGTATGTGTGTGTGTGTGTGTGTGTGTGGTTTAGTCAAGCAGAGCAGCAAATCACAGTCTTAATGAATTCAGTTATGGTTAGATGCGAGAGATCATACTGTAGACAACAGCTGACAAATGCACCAGATGCTAAAACAGCATTATGTTAACATGGTCTGTTGGTTAATGAGCCTTTCAGGGGTAATCCTATCAAGAAAATTACTGACGAAAATGTTTGCTGATGAGGGATTTTGTGACTTCATCGATATGCATTATGATGATAATTCAATAATTCTGTGCATTAAAGTATGTAAACAAATAAATATGGTTTATTCATGTCAGTTTTATGAACAACACAACCATTTGCAACAGAGAAAAAGACTTCGAGAAAGAGTGAGAGAAAGATTTTCTTTTGTCCTGATGAATGATGTAATTTCCTCTTTTCAGGAGCAACTCAATAACAGTGAGTTATATAGCTCAGATCCTTTTAAGTAATTAAAACTGGTAAATGACTTAAAGACTTAATTATGTGCCTTTAACAAATTAGCTTGAAATTATCTTATAGAGCGAACACATTTAAAATTCTGTTATTATTAATCCCGTTTTGTTCATTAAGTCAAATGTTGTGCATTAAGACATGCGCACCATAACAATAATGGGAAGCATCATCCTGTATCATAATCAACTGCAGCAGTTGAATACGCAAAATGGCATATCCGTGCCCATAGATAATACCACTTTCTTTCAGCTCAGGTTTGGACTGGTCACATATGTTTGTAATCGTGTGTGGTTGATTGGCCAGCCTGTTTTGCCGTAATGAACCCATTTCCCGGGATTCTCAAAGTGGCCTCGAACACAGTTTGAACCTTTCATCAGCAAATGAGGTAATGGCACAATGAGGTTTTCCAGTAAAGACCCAAAGCCTCATGTAAATGAATACATGATGCAGTCCATCTGCTGTTGCAGTCTTATTTTACCAGGTTCTACCTGAAAGGTGCTATATAAGTTAATATCTGAAATGATACTTGCATTACAATATGTAATTTTATTCTTTATTTGCCAGATGAAAGTGTGCAGACATAGTAAACCTTTATGAAGCCTATTGTCATCTTATTTGATAAATAATTTTCTAAGGTCTCTAAAATAGCAATATCAAAATGCATGCCTTTTGTCATCTGATTTAAATATCATGTTAATTAAAGAGAGTGACAACTAATATTTATACACATTTTATGTAGCTAGTCTGCTGTACAGAATATGTATTTAATGACATATCATAATATAATTTTACGTTTTGGCAATACAGATTTGCAATGCTTTTTACTAATGGAGAATGAACTTCATGACTCATATTGAGCAATAAAAGACCAATGTATCAAATTTGATACTCAACACAAATACTTTTTGTAAAAAAAAAATAATGTAGTATTAGTATCTATTTTGTATTAATATTTAAAATATATTTAAAAACAAATAAAAAATCTGATTAAAAAGACAAATCACACACACTTATGTATTTTATTTATTCATTTTGTATGGTATTTATTTTTGGCCATGCCTTATTTAGGAGATGTTGTTTTTGTAAGATATATACGATCTTATTAATAAATTTGTATTAATATTTAATATATATTTAAAAACAAATTAAAAATCTGATTTAAAAAAAGAAATCACACACAAATAAATTTTCTTTATTTATTTTATGGTACTCATTTTTGGCCATGAATCTCTTCTAAATATATACATATATATATAATTTGATAATCACTATAAAACATGATGCATGTCTATATCACAAACTTCACATAATGATTAATGTGTGAGCTATTCTCCACTGTTTAATATTTAGGGTTAGGGGTTTGTTAAAATGATTAACTGTACTCCAAATAACGCATATTTATCTTTGATTGTTAGGACACAGTGTATGCAAAACCTTGCAATTGTGTACATATTCAGTCAATATTAATTTACAATAATAGCCATTTTATTAAAACAAAGACAAACCTATAGTGGCACTGGAATGTAGCAGCTTATTTCATTTAAACGCACATTTTGCAGTGTATCTGGAAAGCGTGTTGTTAACCTTGTCCATAAAAAATTCAATTCATCAACTGAAGTCAACATGCATCCTTCTTCAGTAAATTAAATGTAATTGAATTGCACTGTGTAGATGACAGGCCCCGCTTAGATCCAGATTTACATGATGATTGGTCATGCCTCTCTGCAGTGACCTCTGGCCCCAGGAAGCATATAAAACAGCAGGATGTTTGGACAGGGCGGATTCATAACAGCTCGCCGAATGTTTAGCCAACGCTCTTTCATTCCAGCTGACCAGACTAATTAGAGAAATGTGGCCTTGTACCACGTAAATTTACCCAGTTTGCAAAGTAATAATGCATGCCGCCCTATTCTTGTGAAAACATAGTCACGATTCGAGTGCATTGTTATTGATTGTGCAGTCTTAGCAGGTCTAGGGTGGAAGAAATTTATAGCTGCAACACAATTCAATTTTCAGATGAGGCTATCATATGATTAGTTAAACGTTAGAGCACTTTTAGTAAGAGTCGCATCCTGAAGCGCTGACTTCTTATAGTCAGATTTTCTTCAGGGAGTGTTTATTGAATAATGATAGAGGAAACTGAAACCATAATGACTCAGAGAGCGGAAAATAAGTCTAAAATATTTGTAAGCAGAGCATCTGGTAACATTGTCCAGAGGCGGAATTCGCTCTGCTCAGCAGCTACTTGTAAAATTAGCATCATAGAGCCTTGCATGACAATCTGAAATGGTAAAATGTCTTGCTTTCTGCAAAAAAACATAATCTGACATAACATGCTACTGATTATAGAGTACTAAAAAAAATAAAATAAAGTTTTGCCAGGTCTGAGAATATGTGTATGCATTCTATTACTTTGCATTAAAGGAATAGTTCATTAACATGTTGAGCACAAAAGAATTTGAAGAACCAAATAGTTGGACAATCAACTGTTTGATTACCAGCATTCTTCAAAATATCTTCTTTTATGCTCAACATAAGAAAGAAACTCATACAGGTGTGGAACGACTTGAGGCTGATTAAATGATGACAAAATTCCCATTGATGTTTTTTAAATACATAGTTGTATGAAAAATAACAGTAACGCATTTTAGGTGACATTCAAATGAATCATTGACAGTTCATTAACTGCAGATAAATAATTGCCAATAAGGTTTAAATGAAATGATCTCCATCTGAGAGCTTTTACATTTGAGTTGTGACACATAAATGGATCTAATGTCATGATTTATCAACCCCGTCTCAAGGCGATTTGTATATATTTTACGAGGTGGATAATTTTTAACAACTTCATTTATAATATTAAGTCGTACGAATTAGCCACCTCGTTAAATTTTCATTCATTCAATCTGAATAAAATAACTAACATTATTAATGTTGTGAGGATTTTAAAGCACTATAGATTCTACAGCCACATCATATTATTATATGAATGAATGAATGGGAAAATATATATATATATATACACATTGCAAGATGAGAATCAGGCATTCCATATGACATCTAACAATACATCTGCTTTTCATCTGTACATCTGTCTGTGCATTTCCCAGTGAAACAAATACACAGCTGGACTAGGTGAACTTCAGGCCACCGTACAATGCTATCTTGACCTGGTCGTCCCTCAGGAGAATCCAAAGCAGTCGACATCCTGCACTGGATTCTTAACCACAGGTGAGTGAACTTGGTAGGAGTCAAGGGGACGTTGGGACAGGTTTTAGTGGCTATCTGGGTATAGGAAGTTTCATTAAGGTCAAAAAGGGTGGCTGCATGAATACAAAATGTGGGTTCTGAGGTATATCGATTATTCCACAAGGGATGTTTCTCCCTCCCTCAGAGCCACACAAGGTCCCAAGGATTGAATAATGTCACATCGTGCATCTGCATTCAATGGCTGGAGAGGTAACTGATATGCTTTGTCCTTTAACCTCAACAGAAAGGCCAACATTCGTCACGCAGGAACGGGCTCCTGGAACATCTGTCAGAAAGCAGGTAGTCACTAGGGCAAACTGGGTCGGCACTCCCGCCCATGATGAATGGATGCTAATGGAAACTGACTCAAGAGCCACGAGACGGCTTGACCCTTAGTTAGCCTACATCTCTAAATTTACTATGAATGTCAAAAGCCTTTCACATGTTCTGAATTCTTGGTTAAATAGAATCTCAACTGTGTTTTGAAACATGATTTAGACTTTCAGTCAGCTTTGGAGACCATGTGGTGGTTTTTATGTCTTAAATGATTTTCTTTTACAATCTGCTGATACAGTACATGCATAGTTGATTTCAGACTTTTGAACTTTAAAATAATGGCAATGATGCTCACTTGGGTGGTGAGAGTTTGAATTTGGTATTATGTGGGAGTTACAGCGGAGGTGGCCATGACAAAATCTTATATTATATCGAATACTTGTTAAAAGTCTACCTGGTCTCATGGCATAAACGAACCTGGATGCACTTTTTTAGCAAATCACAAAATATGTACCAACAAGTACATATCCCTGCAGTTTTCAAAAGAAATGAACACTAGAAGCAGTAAAACAAAACAAATTTACAGAGTTTTAATAAATAAAAGTGTGATTTTCGCACAACTGCTTGAAGAATATCATGTTATGACTTCAAAACAATATTAATATGCTGGGATATTTTAAAAATGGTTCTTTTGAACGCTAGCATCTCACAAATCCAGCTTCATATCTATGGGTTTTCATACATGCTAGGTTTGTTTGGTAACTCAATTTCTGCAGCAATATATACCTACATCAACGTAATGAAAATGTGCCAGACTCTAAGTAATGTTTGTTCTGACATCACCAATTTAAATCTATTTGTTACTGTGAACGAGAGAAGGCTACTCAGTTGACCAGATGAGTATTCTTCATTACCTTATTTCCCTTGAGGTCGAGAAGGTCACCCTTGAGACTGCCACTCAGGTTGAGACAGACAGCTGACCTATGACCTTTCCAAAGGCTCAATAGGAACATCATGACCGTTCACAGCAGTCAACCCTGATGTGATTTTCTAAAAGAGAAAGACTACAATATCTATTGACATCAGCTGCATAAATGGAGGAACTGAGTATTGAGCCAATCTCTTTTAAAAAAAGCTGGTCACAATTGCATTCGATAGGTTTTCAATTAACACCAGCAAATTAAAATACCTCTAGTGTGTCCTTTTAAGCTTTCCAAGATGCTATAATCCTGCAATGGCAATTAAATTAAACCACTGTACTTAAGATAAGCCACCACAGTGACCTAAAGATATTGCATTACATTTTCATGTAATTTGTCTTGGATAGTATTATTTGTCATTGACCCAAGAATGTAGCTGAAGCCTCAACATTCAAATGTGACTGCTTGACAGGAATGTTGTTCAACAATGTGAATCCAAGAGCACGTCCCACTTGGCAAAATAACGGTAGGCCTGTCCAACTCAATAGAATAAGAAGAGTAATTTTGATTGATGAATCCTTGTAGGGAATGTTGAACCTGGTGCACCATGTTCCTAACAGGTCTAATTTATTGTGCTTGTTTCAGAGCTATATACATTGAAGGAGGTCTGTGACCGTCATCAGAATGCATAGAGTCTAAGCCGTGACCCCTTCAAAAAAGGTCAAGCAAGTTGGTGAAAACCTGAGTTTGGGGGCATCCCTCAACAGCATTGCTTTTTGTTTTGACTGTCCAAAAATCTTCACTGTCTCCACCTTGTGTGTCCACATACACACATTCTTTCTAAGGTGTTTGCATGGTATGTTCATCTGTTTTCACTTGCTTTTGGTTCCACCTGTCTACCAGCGAGTCAGACAATATCGTGTCGATGGACCGACCCCACTTTTTTCTGTCCAGTCTGATTTCCTTTCAGGTGAGGTTGTTGGATCTGGTCCAAGAGATACTCAGAGAGCAGACAGACCATGAAGAAGGTGATTGTTTACAGCCGTTCTGGAGGCACCAGGGCAAAGAGCATGTTCTGCAGTATTTCACATTGATTAGTACACGGTGCTGTGTCTTGTAAAGTTATATACCACCATATCATACTCATCCTCGAGCATTGGTTCAGATACAGTGAGTGTAAGCCAGGGACAAAGGAAAATTGGTCATCGGTCGAAATCACCATTCTATGTATAATCATTTACTCGTCCTGATGTCACTCTAAATCTGTACGGCTCTTTTACTTCAGAGTGACATAAAAGATGACGTTAAGATGAATGTGCATGCAACTCTTTTCCACATAATCCAAAGGGTCAAATAGTGACTAGGGGGTTTCAAAATCAAAGTCAAAACACTGTATGAATTCAGTAGACTTGGAATATAGTGCAGTTGTTTTGGAGTTCACTGAAGAAAAACAATCACTTGGCTGACGGTGAGTAAATGATGACAAAATATTAATTTGTAACTGAACTCTTCTTTAAGTGACAGAATGCAAATGTGAATCTGTACACATGAAATATCTCTTTTTATATGAATTGCATAATGATCCATGTCCAATAAATGTTCAAAACTCGTTAATTTGTTGACGAAGAGAGCTATGCGCTCCTTCTTCTCTGTCACTCACTCCAGTGGATCTTCATGTTCCTATTTTGGTGGATAATTATATCTTGTGATGTCCCATAGATGTGTCTGCTGCGAATGGGGCTTCTTTGGAGCGAGAAGAAGAGGAAAAGTGCCAATGACTATTAAAAAAAATGAAGGGAGACTATTGTCTCCTACATGTTCCCATGTTGTCAAGTGTGTTGCGTTGTGGTATGTAGGTCTTCAGAATCTGTTTCCCTTTTCTCTTTCTTACTCATTGGCTCTGAGCAAGCCTTGTATCAAATGCTAAACAATTCACACATTTTAGTTTGATGTTTATAGTGCTTTTAGGATTGTAACAGAAACAAGTGTGATTTACTTTGAATCTGGCCACTACTTCTGTTGATATCTGCTGGAATACAAACATTTTCTGACTGATGTCCAAAAACAAAAAAAACAAACCCAAACAAAACCAAAACACACACAACAAAACAAAACCAAAACAAAAAAATTGAAAAAACACAAAACAAAGCACATACAACAAAACAAAATAAAATACCTTGAATGAACACATTAAAGTGACAATCCTAGTAAAAACTAAAACATTTACGTTTATATAAACTGAATTCATGCCAAAGAACAAAAGACTTCTCTGAGACTTACACCCACGCTGTCTTGCAGCCAAAAATCAAGCCATGAATCAGAATAGTGGCTTTAAAGTGCAGGAAATGTGATCTGTCCAGGGGATCTTTTCCATGAACCTATTCTTTATTAGGGTAAAGTACCGAAATGCAAGGGATATTAACTTTAATGCAAGTCTGAATTGATTTAAAATCCAGTGATTATTTAATCATGAGAGCAAGCCTTTAGCTGTCAGCTTTAAGAAATATGTCATTATTAAAATTAGCTGTAGGGGCCAAAACTAATTTATCCATATTCATACCACATATCCGCTCACACCGAGCACAAGGAGAATAGATGTTATTAAGTATATTGTGCGACTACCATAAATATATCCAGTATTTTACGGAAATAGATGGGATTTGTCTTTTATTGGTACAATGATCCAAGACAGAAAATAAGATGTAACAGCTCAGTCAATGCACATTTTTGACAGATTTGGTCCATTTCAGATGTGCTCTGCTCTTGAAATCTCAGAAGCTGTCTTACGACATAGTTTTTGTTAGTAGTAAAACGGCTTCGTCGGTAAAACAGTTTTAGAAAAGTGTTTCAGAAAAGTGAAATTTTTTGCATGAGCAAATTCTACCCTTGTAAAAAATGAGTAGAAATTGTAGTGCAATCTAAATCGAAACTATATTTGCAAATGTCCACTCTAAAATATGCTGCAGTTAAAATGTTCAAATAACTTAAATATTTAACGTAACTAATGTTGAAGTCAAGCATGAATGCTCACTTAAAGCCGAAATAGCAAATGACTTATTTTAACGCTGATTTTATTTTAATGTTGAAATTGTTCATAGTGTAATAATAAAACACTAGAGTACACTTTATGACTTTTATTTTAAAATGTGCATTTTGTAATGTTAAATTACAAGTTTTATTTTAAAGGCGATTTTCTCAATAATTCGATTTTTTGAGCGGTTTAGTTCAACCAAAAATAAAAATTCTGTCATCATTGACTCACCCTTGGGTAGTTCCATATCTTTACGAATTTCTTTGTTCTGCCGAACACAACGGAAGATGTTTTGAAGTAAGTTTGTAACCAGGCTGTTTTTGGGCACCATTGACTTCCACAGTATTGTTTGTCCTACTGTGACCCAAAACAGCCTGGTTACAAATTTTCTTTAAAATATCTGTTTGACAGAACAAAGAAATTCATAAAGATTTGTAACTACTTAAGGGTGAGTAAATAATGGCAGAATTTTCATTTTTGGGGGAACTATTTCTTTAAGTTACTAATGCAATAAAATGATTATATATGCACTGTACCAGTTTAATACACTTTTGACAACCCAGCCACAGGAAACTAAAATTGAAATCTATATTAAATAAAGTAACATAAACAGGTTCTCAAACACATTTTTTATTTCTCATTTGCATAAAGTTTTCTCTACAATCTGATGCCCTCTCCACTTGCGCCACTTGTCTATTTTGAGGTACCGCATGGGAAAGAAACAGATTTTGACACAACAACATGCACTCAGAGAGACATGGTTGCTGAGTGAGTCAGGATGAGCTAATCTTGTTAGATCAAGATCACGCAGCTCTGGTATAAAGCTGACTTTGTCTGTTTTCCTCTTCATCGCTCGCTTACGAACTTTCCCCATCCCTTTGCTTCAATCCCAAAATCATGTGCTGTCGATATCACTTAGATATGGAAGTACTCTCAGTATCTCTCCAGAAAGCCAAGTCAGTTTCCATCAAATCTCACTCAAGCTCTTTGCAGCTCAACCTACAGGTCTGTGTGTTCCCCGGGGTTTTAGCAACTTGATTTAGCATGACTTCCAGAGAACAGGAACTCTCAGTGCTTGAAGCATGTCTAGCATCCTTCACAGCCGTGAATACCACCGTTGTCTAGTTGGTGGCCAACCGAAGTCCAGATCTGTCATTTCTTTGACAGTGATCCAAATTTTAAGCCCATTGACAAAATCTTTCAGTAGCTTAACACTTTATACCCTGCCCTGCTGCTTATTAGCACTCTCATTATTCACCTTTTCTCCTTTGTTTATCCAAGCTTTGCTTCCCAGGTTCCAGTCCCGGCCGCAGCTACGCTAGATATGCTAAAGCTAGGTCCCTTGGCCTTTCAGGGAACAATGTGTTTCTATTCAGAGTCATCGGCTAACACGCAAGGCTATCAATCAGCCGATCTGGTGCTCAGAAGTGACTTGCTCATCAAAGAACCTCATTAGAACTGAGGAACTTGTAGCGGGTAGAGCTACAAAGGGCCGTGCTGGGTGACTGGAGGTGAAGCTGGTGGATTTCCCTGGAGCATGCTGGGTAAAAAAAGGCCATATTTTATGCGTTTCAGCTGAAGCTTTGAATACAAGTGTAATAAAGTGAAGATTAACCTAAATAGTGATATATTTAAGGGCTATCTGACGCTAGATTTGAAGCTTTTTTGAAAGGTTAAGAGTAAAATTGGTATTTTTATCAGCCCTCATCAGACTTAAAATATTTACTTGAAGTGCAATTTTAGAGTTAATATTTTAATATTGTAAACATATTCACACATTTACAGCTCTCTGAGTTTGGGTCAAATTAGATATTTTATTTTCATCATATTTCATTTAATATAATTTTAGTAAATGGAGCGGTCTGTGTGTCTTTGCGTTAGCATGCGTGTCTGTTTGTGATGACCATTACTAATGAAGAGTTTAAGCCACCTCTGACCCCAGATTACGTATGAGCCACTTAACATCAGTGTGACAAATGCTAAACATCTGTAAAGACCCAAAGAAGTGGACAAAAGCGAACGCAGCACTTCTCTGCTGTGTGACTCAGATTTGATCTCCACTTACTCTGTATTCTTTTCCTTTCATTAAAATAATCGCCTTAATATTCCAGAAACATTTCCTTCAGGCAAAGTAGAGTTTTGGCTGCCAACCCACCCATTTTCAGCAAACGGTTCTAACATCACAGATATGTGTGCGTAACGCTTCCCAAATGCAGATTGAGTTATCATGCCAAAGTCTTTATAATTACAAGCCAAGTATTTAATATTAAACATTTCAGCAAGTCACATTTGTGTGTTTTTGTTGATTTAGGCCTGGAGACATGTTGTAATTTACTGTTTCTGATTTGTGCTGTTGATTCTTTACCTAAGGAAGTAATGCAGCGTACGTGTGTGTGTGGTTTTACAGCCCGACGAACAACCCTTCACTCTGACCATTCACTGGAAAGCTGTAAATCACTTCACGAGTCAAAGAAGAGCTAATTATTTCCCGCTGTCTCAACACACACACTAATACACACCCATGCACTTACACACAAACGGTTTCGGCTAGGCTTATTGCCGGGGCATTGCAAGCCAGGCAGACTGCTTGTGTATTAAAACTGAAGCTATAAAGTGGCAGCAAGACCTGTTGAGAGTATTTAACTTGAGACTGTCATTACAACACAGGAATATAGTAACCTCTAATTACAACTCACAACCACAGGAAACCCCTTCACACATCAGTGACCTCACAACAGCTCAACAATGCAGATATTTTACAATAGCGGTTTGCTTTCTGCAATTTAACCTTTTTCCTACAAAATAAAATGAATAAATTGGGCTATACTGTAAAAAATTACTGTGATTTTGACGGTAAGAGACACTAAAACCTATTAATTGGTTAACGGCAAGTTCCCCCATATGGTAAAAAAATTAAAAGAATGTATAATTTACACTTTAAAAAAAAAAAAAATGTATAACGTAATTTGTGTATATTATACCAGTTAAAGGAATATGTTTTTTTTTTTATGTAAATATAAGTAAAATAAGTAAAATTAATGGTGGCTACTTTATTTCTTAGGGTTAAGTTTTGGCAACCAATTCTGGATGAAATATAAAACAAAAACAAACAAGAGAAAAATTATTTTGACAGTAGCAAAATATTTTTAAACATTACTATAAAAAACAGAAGAAGATATTTTAGCTAATATGAATATTTAATATATTTACTTTCATTGTTATTTTTTTCTTTGTCTCATTTGCATATT
This sequence comes from Enteromius paludinosus, assembly GCA_032361165.1. Lineage (NCBI taxonomy): Eukaryota > Metazoa > Chordata > Actinopteri > Cypriniformes > Cyprinidae > Enteromius > Enteromius paludinosus. Next base: position 1,753,378 of record JAUMHQ010000073.1, read on the forward strand.
ATAAATAGCCTTATTTAAGCATATATACATTTATATATATATATATATATATATATATATAAATATAAATCTACCAATTTTTCAGTGGATCTTAAGATGTTTTTTAGGAGTCCCTAAGGGACAATTGAGAACATTTATGGTCAAAGCAATCCAAGATATCTTTATAGGTCCTGTCACGACATTGGTGAGCAAATTGTTGTGTGTGCTTTATTTTCACCATATTTGATTTTACATCTACTGAAGTTTGATTGTACAAGTACTTGAAACATAAGTCATCCAAAAATGCATGAAAGTCACTGCATCAGACACACAATTAAAAACCAAGTGGCATTTGGAAGCAAAACAAGGCACAATTTCAAGAGACATAAGTGTCCAAATTCTTTTTGGGGCCACTGTAGCTGTCATGCATGTATTTTAGAGTACTGTACATGTAATTCCATTGAACATTTGGCTATCATTCACATGATACAGATCCAGCTTTCACCATCTGTAATTAATAACTTGGCAGTGGGATTGCGGTAGAGGACAATTCTGACTTTCCTTGCTGAAGTCTGCACAATGTGGTTTGCAAAATTGGCTCCAGCGTGTCCTGTACTCCCTTTGCAACTGGAATCTTGGACAGTTAATCTGGGACGTGGATGGGTGTATGGAGACATTTTACCGTTGGTTAATGGTGCTTTATATTAATGGCAGGATGATAGTTTAATCCGGTGGTTCTGAACAAGAGGGGCTGTGCTTCAAATTGTCTGCAGGGTAATTTGCACATAGCAGGGATGTTAAATGCAAATAATAAAAAGCTACTAACCATATAATTGTGTATCCAGAAATGATTGCAAAATAATAGGGTTCCTGATCCTGATCACCCAGTTGGGGCTAATTTCAGGATTGCTTGTAAATTATTTTAAACTTTTAAACCTTTTTTTATGAATTGGTACTTTTAGCTGAATGGTCTCAATTATTAAATACTTAATTATATATATATATATATATATATATATATATATATATATATGTATATGTATAATTTAATTAAGGTAATAGATTATGAGAATTATTTTTATTACCTGATAACATGACAAAAATGCTTCTCAAGTTAAATGGTTTAAATGTACTTATACTTAATTCCTTACACCTTATAGATAGCAAATCTGTTTTTAGCTCATGGGCAGTTTATGTAAAGATTTATATTTATTAAATTATTTTTATTTTATTTTTTTAACTTAATTTACTTTATTCATGCATTAAAAGTGTGCTTAGATTCAAAAGGACTTTATTTTTGCCGTTGGTGCCAATATATAGAAAATAATGTTTTGGGATGGACAAATTCAGTCATTCAGTTTAGTTTGCTGATTTATAAAGAACATTTTAAAACAACAGATGTTGAAACCAAAGTGCTACAGAGGAAATATACAAAGTAATATATATATATATATATATATATATACACACATACATACAACACAACTATTTTCAACATTGATAATAAGATCTTTTTTAATTTCACCTGCTGAAATGTGTTATCCTTTTACATAAATGAAGTAAACTGACTGATAGATTTAAAGGGCCTTGTTAAGCTGAATATGACTCTGGAGCTCTGGCCCTGTCTCTCTGGATTGCTGTTGCTCACTGAGCAGACAGAGTCAGACTCAGAGGTCTGGAATATCTGTTCACTGACTTGTAGAGAGAGAGTCAGAAAGAAACAGAGAGAGAGAGAGAGAGGAGGGGGAAAGAAAAGAGGAGGGGGACTCAAGAGGAGAAGAATGTAATAGGAAACTAGTCCACCCTTCTCTCTCTCTCTCTCGCTCTCTCTTTGCCTCTCTCTCAATCTTCTCAAGCGCTCTCTTCCCTGTCCCGCAGTCAGCCGGTTGGAATAACACCTCTCTTCACTCTCACTCGGGAAGTCCACGCTACACTGTATTTCTACAGCACTCACCCACTCTCTGCTCAGCGAGGACAGCACGGCTGGGAAGCCTCAGAAGGTGAGTCCCGTTAGGGGCAGATGGGCTCCTGTGTGGACCGAACGGGACAGATTTAGGGGAGGGGGGGCTCCAGGCTCAGGCTAACAGGTGCAGACGCCCACCAGAGACGAGAAATCATAAGACCTCATGCTTCAGCCACTGAGAGAACAGTCTATTAAAAAATAAATAAAATGTTTCCTGTAGAAATAGACACATATATATTGCTATTTCTGAAAGGAGTTCTCAGTAATATTTATTGGAAGTTAATTTCAGCTGTTAAATTTACTTGTTATAGTATTTTTTCTTACCCCATTAACAATTTGTATTAATTGATTTAGCTTGATACCAATAAAAATGCTATATTTAAATGTGTATTGCTTTACAAAAGTGTTTTTTTTTTTGTTTTCTGCCAAATTCCTGATTTCTTACCTAATTTTCTATTTATTAGTAAAATTGTTTATTATTAGATACTGTGAAAAAGAGCTATTGTCTAGTTGTCTCAAGTTAATCCCTGGTAAGAGTTTTTTGTATAGGTAGAGACATTGGGGAATGTGTGCTGTGCGTCTCCCAGACAGGACAGCAGTGAGTGTGAATGAGTCTAGGGAGTTTGAGACTTAAGACAGTGATGTTATTATTTTATAAGCATGCCCTAAAGATAGTATCTGGGATTTGGTCCAATATTGAATGGGGATTTTTACTGCTGTCACATTGTGGTAGTGAGTGCATGCCTGGCATTGTGCGTGTGTGAGTTTGGTGAATGCCAGGGTGTGGTATAGTCATGGGCATCTCTCTTACAAAAAAGGGCAGCACTTATAAAATGTCCTAAGATACTACATTACAACTAAAAAACGATGCTGTCTATTTTGTTTTAAAGACTTGAATCTCTAACATTGAACTTTGGCACATTACCTCTTCAGTATGTCTCAGTTTGTGGCAATTTGTAGTGAAGGTTTGCTTTTATTGCAAAAGTTGTGATCACATTCATATTCACAATATTCGATAGCATAGCAATGTAAGAAGCACAGCTCACACAGAAGTCACTTTCAAACCAAATAGTTTTCTGTTGGTCAACGCAGTAAAATTGTATAAACAACGAAATCGGCCTCATTCAGAACTCATGGATTTCTATTGAAAATGACTGGAAAAAAAATAAATAAATCATTGAATAAAGGTCGATGCGAGTTGCATGTATTTCACCTGATGGATAATAACATTTAGGGCTGCAAAATGTTTAACCGTGACTAACCAATTGAAAATAAAAGTTAATATTTATATATAGTGTGTTTACGGTGTATATTTATTATATAAATACACACACATACATGTGTATATTAAGGAAAAATACTTCGTCTGTGGATTTTCTTTCTATGACTAAGCGACTAATAAAAATCTCTTTTGGGAGATTAGTTGATTATTAGTGGGCAGCCCTATACAATACATTCACTTTTTTTTTTTTTTATATATGTGTGTATGTAGCATGTATATTTAAGAAAAATATGCTCTTTATATTTAAAAATATATATTTATATATAAATTATATGAATATAAATATATACATGCAAATATTTTTGATATATATCCACTGTGTAATAAGTGTGTGTATATACATAAACAATAAATATACATAGTACTCATACGTTATTTAAACAAAAACTTATTTTGTATGCGATTAACCCGTGATGAATTGTTTTACATCACTAGTGTATTTATATACACATAATATATATAGAAAGTACACAGATATAGTAAGTAAACAAACTTTTTGGAATGTCATTACTAAGGGTAAGGGTTTTACAGCCCTAATAAAATTGACAAACAAAATCTCTTATTTTAAAGGATAAACCTGACACATTTACAAAGACTTGACTTTCACGGAGTCTAGCAAACACATAGCAGTGCTCTGGCGACCAACACAGTCATGGCAAAAATCAACATTCATACTGTATAACATAGCATTGTTTAAGAACATCAATCAACAAGACACTTGATTTCCTTCCATCTGTTTAACCTGTTTTAGATGAGCCAGTCCTTAGTTGAAGGTGGCTGTTATATTCCTAGTGAGCAATAATCGGTTTTGACTGACACTTTCATAAGGAGAAAGATGGAAAACTCATTACACAGATAGCCATGACAAACACAAGACGATAAGCTTGAAGATAAACCGCTCATAATACGTTTCCAGGCTGCTGTGCTCGGAGCTGAAGCGCATTATGACAGCTTTGATAGACGTTTGAGTTCCTCAGATGACACTGTGATCCAGCTTGGATCGTGTTGTGGTTAAAAGCCAGTCAGAAATCACCTCATGACAGAATTCATTTGGAATCAGGAAATGTCAGTGAAAAAGTTTTAAACAATTCAGCCAGATGTCACAGACTTTACATTTCGGGAGGAAATGTGAGAGGTGCTAACATAAGGATTAATAGGACTACTTGTCCTATAACCAGCCAAGAGGCAATAAAACAAAAATATACCAATATTTATTTATTTAAAGATAAGTTTAATACAATTTTAGTCAATTAGTTAGTTGGTTAGTTACAGTAGCTGCAATGTAACAAGCAATGACCAGTCCAAAACCTTACTTATAAGTGAAATTCTTAACAATAAATAATAATCTATTACAAAATATTACAGAATTTATTTTCTATATATTTGAATTAGGGCCGGGACTCGATTAAATTGTTTTAACTAATTCATTAGAGGCTTTGTAATTAATTAATGGAAATTAATCGCATTTTAATCGCATATAAATATTTGACCTGAGAACAGTGTGCAAGTTTTTTCATATGGATTGTTAGTTTACCATTGAATAATGACTGAATACATAAGCAACAAAATATATAAGTCCAACAGACCAATATTGTGGCGTGCGTGATGTCACATTGAGCCGTATATACTACACACAGCCGTTGTTCACTGACGAGCTGCGCAAAACCATCGCTGCGTCCGAAATCGCTTACTTCCCTACTATATA
>JAUMHQ010000073.1:1758406-1776054 GCA_032361165.1 Enteromius paludinosus
TATATCAGGTGTTTTGCTCTGCTCTGAAAACATAACTGACGGTGTGCACATCAGTTTTGTATAAAAGCATTTGAAAACGCAAGTGCATTAAACCACAGCCGCTTCAGGACAAACACAAAGCACGTGTGACTGTGTTTCCTGCATCTAATACCAATGCATTCCAAACGGTATATAAAAAACATATCTAAAGTAAAACGCCACGGATGGAAGCACACAGAGTCAAGCAACATGCACGTGTCTCAGCGCAAAGTCTGTGCAATGAAACCCGGTGCATCTCAAGTGTGCACATGTGTCATATGCAGGAAAAACTTTGATTATGAATTATTCAGAATCGTTAAAGAGAGAATAGCGTTGCATCGCTTTTTTTCTCCCACCCCTATTCACCATGGTATTGGTGATGATACTAATTGTAATCAATCTGAATGACTATAGTAGTGCAGGCATACAGAGCGCATGATCCAGCTCCCAACCCAACTTTGTGAATGTATTTACAGCGATATATTTTTATCGCGCGATAAGAGTCTCGCGTTAACGCAGCACGTTAACACCGATAACGGCCCACCACTAATACATACATATAATTGCTTAAAAATAATATCAAATTAACACAAAAAAAAATCGATAAAAAAATTGGAAAATGCCTGTGAACCGTTCGGTGCATGATACGCATATTGTTACACCCCTAATAATTAAAACAATATATTCTATATTATATTAAATATCCTCTGCTCCAAAATTGTCAACTACCAGCAATTAAGTTTTATAACTTTTCCAAATTTTTTTAGAAATGTATACTGCACTAAAAGCTGACCTGAGAATATAGAATTTTTGCATGAATAAAATGGGTAGATTTGTTTGCTTCACATATCACATAGTATTATTTATGAATTAATTTCTTTAGAACACATTCTAAAATCTTTAAATAATGATTTACCATAACCTTTTCTTATGATTATTTATGATGACTAGATATGGAAAACCATTTTGTACAAATGTGACCCTTATGAGATAACAAGCATCAAAGTTTAATTTCAACTATTAATTTGATTATATCTGACATGGACTTAAAAGTAAAGTTTAGTATGATTGTGAAATTTAGCCAACTTGAGTATAACTAGATTTAATGTATATTTAACATAAAAATATTATTTGCAAATATGTATATGTTGTCACATATCTTACCATATACATATATCACATACATTTACATATGCCGTCATGTGTGCAAATATACATACACGTGGGACAGCGCAGAGTTTGAGGAACACTTTCCTGAAGATTCAGTCAAGCAATATTGGACCAGAATCAAAAGACATTACAGAGACAGACTGCTGAGGCGTGCCACATTACACAGAGCACTGGTTAGTGAGAAAAGATTAGTGAAGGTGCAGTGATTTGTTCTCGGCTCTATTAAGTGTTTATTTCAAACTAGGGTCTCCACAGCTTTTAACTAATTAACTTCCATAATCTTTCCAGTTGTGATTACTGGATATTCAAAACAATTTTCCACTGACGAAAAAGCATTTTCTATTAAAACAAGATTTTAACAGAACAAATTATGCTTTTAACTAGAAAATATTAGCCAATTTGCTCTATTAAAATTGATTTTTTTTTGTATATATTTTAAATGTATTTGGTGTTGTAGTATTGTCTGTAAAGCAAATTAATCTAGGCTTATTGTATTAAGAGACGCAAGCAGTAGCTTAGTACAATGCAGTTAGTGGTAATATGTTATAAGAGTGTAATAAAGCCTTTATTATGCATGTAATAAAGCTCAACAGTCATGGTTATTAAAACATATGTTTTTTATAATGTGTAATAAAGACCTAATCACTCAATATTAAGAGTAAAAGGTTGATGTTAGTTTATTAATTAAATTCAAAGGGCTGGGATACGATACGTTTTACCTGTTTAGAGGTCTTCCAAGGTGAAAAGTGACCTGCAATGGAGAACAAAACCTTTAGCGTGCTGGATCTTTAGTATTAAGACTTGAAGGGATTTTTAAGCAAATCAAAACAGAAAAACAGCCAGACGATAACATTTATTATTTTGTTTACTCCGCAGCTGTTCTCTCTTGAGGTACATTCTGGGATCACTTGTATTTTGTAATATTCTAACTTAATACAAAATAATTTGGAAATGTTTCAATAGCATCTTTCAATGGAAGGAAGGAATTTTTACAAAGTCGTTCAAATTGGCCTATTTGACGAATGACCTAGAAATACTGCAGAATAAACATGTAATATCTATTCCCTTTTTTATTCCAGACTGTCTCATATACTTGTTTCGATAATTCAGTCACTGCGTAAAATACTTCCAAATTGCATCATTTTGCTGGAATTGTTGTGGTGTTGTATTAAGCATCTGATAAATAACACTAAGTAGTGTTAAACGAATAATCTTTAAAGTGCTTAAAATAACTATAACAGGATTAGTGTGCAATTACAAAATGAAAAGGGTTTAATCTGCAATTACAACGAAGATGCAATTCAAACAGCAGCTATTCAAATATCTATTCAGTTCGGAACATTCGCTCCTCTCTAAGGCAACTGCGTTTTGAGCACAAGCGGTTATTATTTGAATATTTCATGCATCTGTTGAGAGTAAGAGAGAGAGATTTGAATGTAAAATACACAAGTTTGACCCTGTGGACCGTGTTTGTTGATCCTTTTTGATGACAAATAAAAAAATATATAAATGAAATTCTCCTGTTGTTGCAATCAATGAAAGGACGCCCCCAAATCCAATGACAGAAAGATGCTTAAAATGCACCAAGCAGCAACTTCAAATGCACATCCCGCCCCCCTGGAGGAAAAACACTGGCTGAGATGAGGCGAAAGACCATGAGGCTTCTGAACTCTAATCATAGCAAACAGGAAGTAGAGGCAGTGTAGAGCACCTCTTCTGGTATTAAGAGCTAAACAATACTTGCCGACATCAAACGGCAGATTCATGAATATTTTCTTTCTAAACTCCTCCTAAATCGGCCTTGAAGTGCACAAAACAAACCCGCGCATACACCATCCAGTGTCTTGCATTCGACTTCTGTCTCTCTGTCTTTCATGTCTCACCGCAGATGACCTTCAGGAATGAACAAGGCGATGCAAATGACCTGTTTGGAATTAGCGAGAGAGAAACAAAGTGCACACACATGCTTGAGCTTAATCCAATAAAGAATTAAGAACACGGCTGCTGTGAAATGTATTCACATTTTAAAATTCATTTTTAATATATGTCATTTTCATAATCATACGTTATTTTAGCAATGATTTACATTTACATAAGTTGCAAGCTGTGTAAACTTGCACCATCAAAGGTTGTTCAAAAGAAAAGATCCACTTCTTATAAAGCATTTATTTTAGTATAAAGTTGCTATATTGAAATGAAAATATATGATATGTTTTTATAAGTTATTATAAGTTTATGTTTGCTCTTTAAGGATCCAAGATGACTGCGATTAAAATGTTTTTGTGATTATGTTATCTTGAACTTTTGATATAAAATTATTCATAAACAATCCTGTAGCCTAATGTAGCCTACATTAAGAATCTGACATGCTTCTTTACATAAAATAAGTATTTTAATTATTTAATTTAATAATCCAATGTGATCTCAAGAGTATTCTTATGTATTTAACATAACACACAGATATACCACATGCACATTTCATTATGTTTGCTTAGACCCTAAAATATAAATTATTCAGGTACTGACATAATCTAAAATGCATATAAACAACGTTACAGACATACATGTTTACGAACCCTCTCAATGAATAAACTATGAATATTTAATTGATAAAAATTAATTCTATTTATGATCAGTCAGATTTACTTCACACTGTTAAACATCTTATTCTGTTCAAGAAATGACCTTTATTTTCAACACGAGTTACTAGAAACTTTAAATAAGTGAATGTTTTTACTTAATCATTACATTTAACAAATCTTTTGAATATGCCAAGGCACAAAAAAGCATCAAATATTACAAATGCACCATTAAATGCCTATATGACATATCTATATGATATATTTTATTTTTGCATTATAAACTAAATCTTTAGAATTAGTTTGATTGTTGTGTTTGAAATACAGACGTGAATTCATGTCGTTATTCATCATCATTATCATCTCCATCCTCAGAGGTAAAAGCTTTAGAGGTAGCAGAAAAATGTGTTATATATATATATATATATTAGGGCTGTAACGATACACAATATGAAACCGAAATCGCGACACTCAGATCCACGATCCTGTGTCGCGGTGTGATAAGGGAGCATCGCGACACACCCCGTGACTACATTGAATTGTGCGCAGATGACATTTCATGCGCGCGCGTGTGCTTGAATTGCGCGCAGATGACAAGTTGGTTTTGAAATGAGCATGTTGCTCTTTGCGTGTAGATCTGTTTTCCTCTGGCGTATGTGATTTACCGCCCGCGCCAGCATCAGTGGTGCACTCGCGTATTACTGGCATAGATTTGCCACCATAGATATGCGACCATTTTCGGTTGTCGATAACGAAGGGTTCATGTATTTAATCAGTGTGCTCGAGCCCAGTTATCTATTACCACCCCCCAAGAAAAAAAATCGTGATACGAACCGAATCGTGGGTTTGGTGTATCGTTACAGCCATAATATATATATATATATATATATATTCATTTTTGCTGTTGCCAATGTGTCCACATTGTACACATCTATGGAAGCCTGTTTCCGTCAATGAATCCAAAGCAAAAAATGAAATTGCGACTTTTTAACTCACAATTTTTGCATATAAATTCTGAATTTCTACTTTTTTCTGAGAATTGCCATATAAACTAACAATTGTTAGTTAACAGTTATAAAGTCAAAATTGTGAGATCTAAAATTACTATGTTTTTTAATAACTCGCAACAGCAAGCTTTTATCAATTTTAGCAATTCTGACTTATTTTAGGTAGAAAACATTTGAATTCCAAGTTTGTATCAGGCAGTTCTTAGAAACAAGTTCAGAGTAGTGAGATAAAAAGTCAAAATTAACTTTTTTTTCTCCTTTCTTTTTTTTTATTCAGGCTTCAATACATACCAGCATACTAGATTCGCACATTTTGACTTTTTTTGTATCTAGCAATTCTGACATTTTTTCTTGTTCTTCTCACATTTTTATATTGTGAGATATAAACCTTGCAATTGTAAGTTATAAAGTTCAGTTTTAATAAGAATTGATTTTTTCTCAGAATTGCAATGTATATATCTCACAACTTCTCAATTCTGAAAAAAATGTAATGTATCAGGCAATTCTGATGCAAAAAGTCAGAATTGTGCGATATAAACTTGCTGTCGCAAGAAAAAAAGTCAGAATTGTGAGATAAAAATGACCTTTTAAATGTCATTTTAAGGTCAAAATGACCTTTCAAACTAAAATTTATTCACTGGCAGAAACAAACTTACCCAAACATACAAAAAAAGTTTTTTGTACCTATTAATGTTTTGTTCAAACAAAAACCACATATAAACAATGAGACCAAGCTGGAAATTCTCAAAAGCATCTGCTCATAAAAAGGGGATCTTTTTGAGTTTTGGATGTATAAAACAGTAATAGTCCAAAGCTTTTTGGATGTATAGCCTGCATACAGAATCTGACATGCATTCGCCTCACATTAGTAAGTACTTTAATGCACACTAAATTCTAATCAAAATTAATCACAGACTGCTACGCTTTCTTTGTGCTGCATTTCCAACACAAGCAAAGGCAAAAGGCTGATTAAAAAGCAAAGTGCTGCATGCACCGTCGGCTGGGCATGAGTCATCAAATGAGGAGCAGAGAGTCCAACAGGCCACAACTTGGCTGCTTCAGTGAGCAAGGCTGAACAAGAAATCAGTGACACTAGCTGAAAGGAAGGGAAAGTGGCTTGATTGCTCTTCATTTGTATGGACAGAGAAACAAATGGAAGAGTGCAGATACAAGTCATATCAATCATCTTAAATGGGTAAAAAAAAAACACGAGAAAATATTGCAAAACAAGAAAATATTTGCTCAAAGTAGCATTTTGCTAAAAATACAGGAGCTCTTGGTGCACTGTGGCCGATGGCTATTAATCACAATAAATGAACACAGCAAACAGAAAAGGTCAGTGGATAACCACCCTCAAATTTCGATTCCTAATGTGGTTCACATCACTTAACTTAATCAGCTCACGTCTGCAGTTGTTAAATATCTCGTCCAATTTTAAACCTGAACTGGTAAACATACTTTCAAATAAACACGCCCTAGATTATGCGACATCCTTGATGCATGTTAAGCAGATTAGGCTAACAACATTCATCAAACGCTGTAAATTTGTATGATGCAGGTGAGACTAGGAGAAAACGTAATCCAGACAGGTTTCTAGCAGTAAATGTGTCCCAGAGTACATCCTGCCATCTGGCAATTATGGAAGAGCTGCCTACTTGTCCAAATATGCTATTCACTAATTGGTGATCACATGAGTGGAGGATAACAAAATTAAGGGAGAGAAGATCATGCAGTATCTTTTTTGGACAACAAACAGAATAAAGCTAGGCACACAGGAAGTTGTCATGAAGGCTAATTATTATTAAAGATCAAGTATCATTATATTTGAGTTGATTTGTGGTCAAGAAAAATGTAGTATTATTATTATCATTATATTAAAACAAGTTGAGGTGCTTGTGCAGGCTGAAAGGTTCCAACTCAATCTGATATAAGAGCAGCATTAATCACATGGCATAGCTGATTGGTTTCTTTTCCCATCAAGAGCCAATAAGCTTGCTGCTCAACATTGAAATATTTGGCTGCTTGCCTTCCTTAGCAGTCCGAGTGCGCTTCAGAAACCCTCCCTCTTCCCCAGCTCCACCTGTATAGATCTGCTACAGGGTAATTTCATGTACGTTACAAATATATATATATATATCTCAAATATTGTAATATTGATGTTCTTGTACTACTGTCATTTTAAGCGTAATGCTATCTCTTTCTATGCTTCCAGCCTCTCATGTGTGGGGTCTAGTGCATTCTGATTAAAATATGCTGTGGAAAGTCAGGACATCAGATGTCCACTTTGCCACAAATCAACGACTTGCTTTCCCTCTAGTGCTCTCTTTATGACTGATGTGCATTTCATTAACTAAACAAGATTTAAGCAGCACATAGATCAGATGGGAAGCATTAATCTTCATTTACTCATAATATACACACAGACCAAGCAGGCAGCAGTCTGACTGCTGAGTACATTGAGGTATGAAGCTGCCGGTAGAATATATTCAATAAGTACCGAATGGCATATAACGATTGTTGCATATATTCAACAGCAATTCTGGATATTGAATAACATATATTAGATGTAAAGTAATAGGAACATAAAATATACAGTAAGTAAGTATGCATACATAAATGTGGTGAATATGGGTCCTTTAGAGGCCATAGTGAGAGTGACCCAGCTAATGAAATATGACCTCTCAGATGTCTTTCTAAAGTGAAAGATAAGCATTTATTGGTAGAGTGATGTAAATACGGTGTGTCCATCATGAGACTGAACCAAACTGTTCTTACTGAAAAGCTAGCGTGTGTGAGTGTGTGTGCATTCACATCCACTGTCAATTCCCACAAGCTCCTATTGAAATTTTGAAGCATGTGTCTTGGTAAGCTAATGGTCCCATGCCTATATCTGAGTTAATGGGTATAAATCAGCTAATGAGAATATCAGTAGAGCCGAAGCTAATTAGCTCTTTGATGAGACGCTGAGAGGCGTTTGTTTTCCTCAACCAGCTAAGAGTCATCTGCTTCTGTTACACACACATAAACAAGAACTCACACACACACACACACTTCAGGATGGACAGAGCTCCTAGTAAAGAGGATAATTGATAAGCCGGATTGATAACGCCAAATGTGATATTAATGCAAGCTTTGAAAAGTCATTTAAACAGTGCACACATACGCTCACATACACACACATCAAGCTAGATGGAACATGTCCTCTAAATACTAGCTACAGTCCAACCAAAATAGCAGATGCTTAAACTGGTGGCCATGACAACAGTGAGACAGGAAGCACAAGACTGAATGATATTCACCACCATGCGTATCAGTATAAATTACTCAGATATATAAATGTTTTCTCAGGGTACCCAAAAAAACCCACTGTGACAAAAATAGAACCTGACAATAATTTAGAGCGGAAGTGTATTGGATTTTCTACATTTAAATTCTTCCTTCTATCCCAGCTTAATACGCAGAGCTTTTTGAATGTTGATTTCTGAGCATCCTGACTAGCAAAACCAATGGGAATGTAGAGGAAACCAATCTGAAACAATCTAATAGTGGGCCGAAACCACACACTTTAGCTTTAAAACAAAGTCACCATAAGCAAAAGACACTAAGACATTTTGTTTATTTATTTAATTACAGGTGATGATGTGCTGTATTTTTAAAATGTTTTGCCTCTAAATGAAAGCAGTTAGAGATATTATTGTCACGTCTGGTGTACGTGGAGAAGGAAAGCGCTGGAGATGTAGATTACAATAATATATTCTTTTCACTAAACATACAAATAAACAACATGGAGCACTCAAAACCAAAAATAAAGGTTGACGGACAAACTACAACTCAAAAGACAGGGGTTTTATACAAGGGAGACTAATCACAAGACAAGACACAGCTGGAGAAGCACAGGTGGATGGGAATCAACTCATAATTACAACAAACACAGGAAAGACCATATAAGGGCAAACAGGAACTAGAACTAGACACAATGAAAATTAAACTAAACTAAGAATACAAAAACAGACTATAAACAGAACTTAGACAGACTTAAATGTTACAATTATAAGGTTTTCTGAAAGTATTATGAAAGGCGTAACAAAATTGGATGGTGAGGATATATAGAACTTTCGAAATGTTGGCAAAAATAAACAGATTTTGTTTGCACTTTATTTCACAGTACTCGTAATTACACGTAGTTACAGTGTACCAACCTACAGTAATTAAGCTTAAGGTAGTATAAGGTAAATACATTAGTTAAAATTTTTTTAGAATTTTTTTAGAATTTAGTTTTCAGAATCCACATGGGCCTGGTTATCACAAACTTCAATTTTACTGGGTCTTCAATTAATTTGGCTTCTTTAATTTCAGTGATGAAGCAATCATTTTCTTCTGGAAACCTTTATCTTGCTTTTGGGCATCGTAACCACTATTCTGCTGAGCTGTTTTGTGTGCCACACCGAAGCTGTTGTTGTGACGTTCCAAAGGACATTTTAGTGCAACAATTATCTGACAACAATACGATCTTTACCATCTTGGAAACGGCAGATGGCGCTCTGGAAGAGTATTTGGTAATCAACGGATTCCAGTCAAAGACTCTCATCCTGGAGCAGCTTTTCAAAGCAAGATCCAATGGATAACCATTCCAGGGGAATATGCCAAAATGCACTTAAATCAGCAGCCAAGGGCATTTTCACAAGTGAAGAGTGCTAGACATGTGGGGCAGTGAAATTATTGCAGAGACAAAGAGATCTGGCAGTAAAACCACATCACCATCTGGACATTATGAATGAGACATTTATAAACAATCAACCCACTGTTACACCATGGACAAGTCTTGAGGATTTAGGTTTAGACTCCCACACCGGAGATAGAAGGAAAGCAAAGATGGCAATCGATCAACAGGGAAAAAAGGGGTGTAATAAAAGAAGAGACAGAGAGGGTGAACCAAAATGTTCACAAGAGACTCTCACATTTGCACTAGTGTAATTAGAAAGGATGGCCAGTGTCCAGTGGTGAGACAGAGGGGCCAAATTGCAGCACATTAAGAAGTGGCACATCATTTGACTGGAGCACTGACAGTTTTATTAGGGTGTATAATAGGCTGTCTAAACGCTCCTGGACCGTTCCACTGATTGGAATCGTACAAAAGCCTATAAGTGTTGGCATTAGACATCTCTCTGTGTGAGTAAGCTACGCATTGTGTCATTGACTGGATCAGATGTAAAACCGAGAAGACCTGTTTGTTAATTGGTAAACTGCTTGTATATCTTGGTATAACAGCTCATTTCACATACAGCATAACATAGTTTAGCCAAGTACAACATTAGCATTCATCCACCCAGAGTGTTTTCCTGCCTATGGCCAAGACACTGGGACGAGCTCCGGCAACCCTGAAGCCAATCCTCACCCCAACCCCTAAATTCTAAATCAATTCTATTTCCAACCCTTCTCCAAACTCATTATTCCCATACCTTCATCGAACCTGGATCACAGCCCACAGCATCAGCTCTTACTCCAAACAGCCATTTAAATCTATCAAGGGCTCCCTAATCTTTTTACTGAACCCTGACCCAATCATCGAAATTTGAAATTCAACCACTATTTGTAATCCTTATCGGACTCCGATAAGGAGCATTACTCACATGCTTTCATCTACCCTGGATCCTATCCCTCAGCATCAAATCGTATCCCAAACTGTAACCTAAATCTATCATGGACTCCCTAAACTTTCCACTGAACCCTGACCCAAACACCTAAATTCGAAATGTTAACCTTTATCCCAAACTCATTAATTCTACACCTCCACCCTGGATCTTAAACCTCACATCAACTCCTATTCCAAACCGCAACCTAAATCTATCATGGACTCCCTGATCCTTTCCCTGAACCCTGACCCCAAACACCTAATTTTGAAATTCAACCTGTTTCTAACCCTTATCTCAAACCCATTACTCCCACAACTTGGGAACCTGGTTCCTTACACTTATCCTCAAACTAAATCCATCATGGATCCCACCATTCTTTAACTGAATCCAACTTTTAAATCGAACTATTATTTAGCCTGATCCCAAACCCTTTACTCCCAGCTCTTCCTTAGCCTAACCTAGATCCCAACAGTCAGCCCCAACTCCAAACCCCAAATCCTTAATGGCCTCCCTGATCCTAACCATAGCCTAAAAATCCAAAACCCCAAACACCTTCCTCCCACACCTTCATCTTACATGGATCCTTTTCCAAACCCGAACTCAAAATCTGTGAATCCATGGGCCTGAAGTCAGACCTGGATCAGTCTGATTTGTCAATGAATCACTTAGACTGGTTTTGTTAATATTATAAACCCATTCACTGAAAAGATCCTCATTTACAAACTCGGATGTTAGGTGAATAATGACACATTTCCTCACATAAAGGAGTTGTTTGGCTTTAGAAGTCACGTATCAAAAGGACGGAAGAAAGGAAGAAGTGCCGATAAAAAATACAGATGGAAGCAGCATTGAATAAAACTGACCCTGAGACTTGGCTTGACAAAAACTGTCGGTTTGT
The DNA here is from genome assembly GCA_032361165.1 of Enteromius paludinosus. Classification (NCBI taxonomy): domain Eukaryota; kingdom Metazoa; phylum Chordata; class Actinopteri; order Cypriniformes; family Cyprinidae; genus Enteromius; species Enteromius paludinosus. The sequence continues at coordinate 1,769,712 of JAUMHQ010000073.1, forward strand.
GCAAAGCGTCTTCTGTCCTCCTTATGTCATTCACGGCATGTTTGAACAGACGGATGTTAAACTCGAGTGGTATCGTGATGCTACAGGCTGTTTAGCGTTTCAGGGCTCACTGTGCAGTCTGAATGAATATGACGAGGATAGAAATGGGACAGATTGCTGAGGTACGGGACATAAGGCCAAATTCATAGTCAGGTGACCATAATGACCTTCAGGCACACTGACTCTGTTGCTGGCGCAGAAGTGCGTCTGCCCACACTGATTCGGAACAAAACATGCGCCTGGTTGTGGTTGAGTGGCCTTGCAAACACAAATGGCCATTTAACAGAATGTAGTTTCGTTACACTTCACTTTGGTAAGGCACAAATCACGCCACATCGACATCAAATGAATGAATACACATAACCCCAAATAAGAGTTTGGAATTAATCAAGATGACCTCTGTTTGTATTACCGTTCCAAACAAACTAACTGACAAAAGAGCTGAATACACACATTTGAAGCAGCCTGGTTTCTAAATGCATTTTCCCCATTCATTTCCTATGGCACTGCAGATATTTTGTAGAACCAAAACTCCTGAAGAAGCATTTACAAAACGACATTTTGCTTTCAAAGTGTGTTTTTGCCATCCATAAACAAACATATTTTTATTGATATTTTGTCATATAATGCAATCACATCCATATGTTTGAAATCAGTATAATTAGCATAGTACTAGAAACGCTCCTACCGTAATTATGCATGTGTGCACTTTGGAATGCAATCGTGCTTCATACTGTATGTAAAGCACATAGAGTCTGTAATCCAGCATACTGATCACTGGGGCTTAACGATGATTTAATGTCTCTCTCGTTAACCTTTGACCTGCACTGACACAGAGGAGAGGCATACTTCACAAAATCTCTCAAAATATTTCTCTAGATCTTTCTCTTCTTCACCTCATCATTCTCATTTTCTTCCGATCACCCCTCAGGGATGAGTTCTGACATTATACTGAAAATCAAACTCATTTTATTTCTCCGGTTCTAATTATTATAAACAGAGAGTTGCAAAATACAGTGTCTCATTCTCATTACTGTAACATGAAGATAATGTTAAAATATGTATGCCTCACGGCAGCATTTGCTTTATTATATGATAATAACCGATTTGAATACATGTTTTTTTGAAACATTGTCAGAATGTAATTTACTGTAGTTAACAAATATATTATAGAAATGAGAACGGGGGGAGGGTGGATGTACTGTAAATGCTGTTCTAAAAAGTCTTAATAAGAGATTACTCTTTATTTAATGCTATAATGCTGCATAACTGCTTTGATCATTAAGATCTCTATTCATTCCCACTCTATCCTGAATCTTTAATCTAAATATCCCTAAGCTTTCCTGCTCCCTTTCTCTCTGGGTTATATCAGACAATCTGATTTCTACGGGTCATAATTCACACTGGCTCAAGCTGCTTTTAAAAAAGGCTTATATGTTCTCAGTCAAGGTGTCAGTTGGAGCTAAAGCCATTGAAGGGCTTTTTTGTATTCAATACTGAAATGTTTAGAACGAGCTGCTTTTCTACAGTGTAGACAGGTGCATGTGGACCGGCTTTTACTGCCTTTTCATTTCCTACGAATGACTCACAATTAATCTGGGCCTAAAACCGCAGACCTAAAAAAAAAACAACAACGGCGAATGCTTCCAACTGCAATTAGAGATCAAATTATATGCTTTCCGGGGTCTGACATGCTGGAAAGGCTGTATGCATACGCCTGACAAAACAGGCTGTAATATATATATATATATATATATATATTTATGGCATAGAATTAAATTAATCTACTAAATATGTTCAGAGACAGTCACCTACATTTGTTTTCAACATTCTGCTTCTTCCATTTCCTCACAAATATGTAATATGTATAACTAATAGCAGATAATCTTGTTAAGTCCCAGGTCTCAAGAACTGTGATATATTGACAATGAATGCAGAGCTGGCTTTTTTATTGAATAGCTGGAGTAATCTGAGAAAAGTCAACTGCTTGATTAATTGGGGAGAATCTAAAATCAGTCTCAGGTGAGAAACAAGTTATCACTAGCAATAATCAACAGCACTGTAAAATAATCAGTATCGATTGACTGCCCCTTGAGAGCGAGACACCGAACCAGTGAACCATAATTTGTATGTGAGACAGTGTAGGTGTCTGGGACACGGCGTACGTGAGTGTAGGAAGTGCTTGTGTGCTGAAAAGCACATTACTGCGAAATGCCACGCGTGAAGCTTTAAATAGCTATTTGGCATCAGTTTTGGGAACAATTTGGACTTCAGCATAACTTTAAAGCTGGTGAAATGGCTTGATGAACGCTGTTTTCTATCCTGGATTAGAAGTAGCACACATCCAAAGGGTCAACAGCAAGTAGCTTTTGGCCTTGATTCTGTGTCACTGAGCTGTGGTCTCATTAGCGAAATTTAGGAAAAATGTTTAAGGCCAAAAATCACAAGTAATGCATAAAGCACATCAAAGTCACTTTCAAACCAAGAAGCTTTCTGTCAGTTCTTTTTAAAATTAGCTTGACCAGTAAGGCAAAATCTGCATGGGAAACTTTTACGCCCTCACTCAAAACTGTACAGATTCCTATTGAAATGACTGATTTCGCTTGGGAAACTTGTCCAAACTTGTCTCGTGACAAAACTCCAAAATTGATTTCAGAGAGTCTTTAAGTGTGCTGTTTCTGCATTTGTGAAAGCGAGTTATGTCCTTGTACAAAATGCAGGACCTACATATACTGAGCACACAGGTAGTGCGCATGCTTGTTTGTACACTACTGTAATTATGTGTCAGAGACTATTTTTACCCACAGAGCTTTTCTGCACAGCGAAGGTCATGGAAAGCCGAAACAGCTTGTTCTTCAGCGTGACTCAGCGCTTTAAGAAAGCCAAGGAGTGAATTATAAAACTGCTAAGAAGGGCAAGGTGGACTAATAAACCAATGAAAAGGCCTTTCCATATTTTAGTTTGTCGAAATATACACCGAAGAAAGCCTTCTTACCTGCCCCTCCTCTCTGCACAACCAGCGTGGCCTCCGCCCCAACGGGACAATCTTTTAGCAGCTCCACCACCTGTGTGTGTGACAGCGTTAGCGCCGATTGCTGGTTAATTTCCACAATCAGATCGCCCTCGCACAGCCCCGGGCATCCCTGCGCCTCCAGAATCTGCTTCACCCGCTGTCCTCCATTATAGTCTGCTATGGTGAATCCAAACCCGTCCGCCCCTTTTACCATGGTAACCGTTAACAGCTCTCCTCCGGCCGCACCTGATGATGCCATTGAGATGCTGTCCTCCAGTGGTCCCGCATCCAGGTGGGTGTCTCCAGGGTGAGGCTGCACCAACGTCGCTTGCATTGGGTCAACGAAGCGAGCGGTACGGGAGATGTACTCCAGGTAGCTGTCGTAGCTATTCCGTCCGTTGACCAGAAGAGGGCGATCAATTAGGCCAAGGGGGGATAGCAAAGTGTTGGCTGCGTCCTCCGGGTCGTACGGAAGAGGGTAACCCCTGCAAAGGACGAGGGTTACACTTTGTCCGATTGGCACCGACTGGAAAAGCTTCACCACGTCAGCGTGGGTGGTACCCAGGACACAGACGTCGTTAATGTAGACAATCACGTCTCCTGGAAAATAATTCAACACAAAAAAAGATATATTAGCAAACAGATGAGAAGACAAGGCTGATTCAGAAGGTAGGCATAATTACTTAAAACATAACTATTGTTTACAAGATACCGCTTTTTCAGAAAGCATTGCAATGAGCACAGTAATAAAATAGGTCCAAGATTGTGAACAAGTCAAAAAATTTTGATTCTTGTATTTGATTCAAGAAAAGTACAAGAAAAGTTTGTTACAAACATGAATTACAAATCAACTATGCATCTATTATTTGTATTTTGTAAGTGCTAACGCTTACAAAAATTAACTGTGGGTTTATAGATAAAACCATGGTTACTATAGTACAAACGCAACCACAAATTAACCATGTTTTTCTATACTAACTGTAGTTTACCCATGGTATTTGTAGTAAAACTGAGGTTATAAAAATAGTAATAAACACGCCAATGAACCATGGTATGATTTACTTTCAGCTTAGCATTAGCTATATGCTTCATTAGTTCTGTGTGTATTTTTGCACCAATAAGAATGAGGACCATTAACTTAGCAACATGCTAATATCAACCATTTTGACCATTCTGCTTAATTTATTTGTGTCTGCTGTATACTGTTGTGCTTATGAGAGTACTAAGCCATTAGCTTAGCAATATGCTAATGTCAAAACATAAAATTTGACTGTTTTATTCGTTGTTTGAGCTGTTTTTATGCTAATGCGATTGTGTGGTTATTAGCTTAGCAACATGCTAAAGGTAAACTATGTATTTTGAACATTAAAAACAACAATCAACTAAAATGCTAGTTACGTTTCTATCACAATTTGGATCCATTTAAATGTTTTTCCCCAGGACGCAAGTTTAACCATTCACTTTTTTTCTCAATTCTTATTTAATTCTTTTGTGTTAATATCTCATTAGGACCGTTTAGGATTGGTTCCAACGTATCATTAAAATACCCTTAGTATTTCTTTAAGAATGTTGTGCTAGAGGAAATCTCCAGTGTGCTTCACATGAAAAGCACCATTTGTGTGGCTCGCTGCCTGTGTAGAATGTTCCAAATCAATCGTTTTGCCGGATGAAAAAGAAAACTGACAGCAAAATAGGTCTAGTTTTTGGAACAGAGATACTGTGTGAAAAAAAATAACAATTATTCAATAAGAACAGTCTGTTTAATCAGGATGAAAAACTTTCCTCCAATTTGCAACGATTGCAGTCATCCAATATTTATTCATGTCGTCTCCCCTGGCAACTGTGACAATTACAGCATACCAGTTGAAGGAACAATTTGAGGGACCTTACTCAATCCTTTTCTCAATCCTAAAGTATTGCCATACCTCAGGACTTATTTGTGATCTTCAACTATCAAGTTTACTAGTCCTTCCAATGTTTGTTCGCTGCCAGAATATGGAATCAAGCTTGCGTTAACATTTGCGTAGAGTATGTTTCAGGCCAAATATAGACTTTGCCTACCATCTGACAAAGAATTAAATATCAGAAATGCAATTACTATGGAAATGAGACGATGTTCAACATTCTAGCAAATGTGGCGAATGTATTTGTGGGATAAATAAGATCACGGGGTCTCACCCGGTGTGTCTGTTGTGCTACAGGTTTCCTGGAGACATTTCATGCAGTGCCGTACACGTCTATCGATAGGCTTGTCCCCTCCTGACTGTTGTGTGTTGTGTGCCGGAATTTTAATTAATCTCGGTAAATACGTTCGACATTTGCCTAGAGCCTCTGGTGTTCCAATCAATAATTTCACATGCTTCCAGAGAGCAAATGATATCGGTGTGACCTCGTTGTTTCACAACTAGCTTTACCACTAAAATTGTGTAAATAAACGTAGTTTGTTTAGACCCTTAGTTTGAGGCTGGGTTATAGTTACCACCTTCTATGAGAGCGTTTAAATAGAGATGTAATAATAGTGTCTGACTTAAACATTAATAGCAGTTTAATTCATACAGTCAGTTTCAATTAATTGAATTATTCATTCAGATGACCCTTTCCCAGCATTTTTTTCATGTTTTAAGATTGATTATTTAAAGATATTTTGTTTTGTTTATTAAGGGCCAAAACCCAAAGGGGCTCTACAGATTGTATCTGTATGGAAGCTTCTTCTTCTTTCCCAATGGGAGTCTATGTCAGCCCTAACGGAACTTGGCACACTTGTACTGATGGCCATGAATAGTGATCTGACCAATTCTGGGGTCTCCAGGACCAACTCTATAGCGCCACCACCAGTTCAAAAATGTACACCTTATTACTCTCCTCATGCTGATCAACCTGTCTTAAATTATGTACACGCCCATTATAGTAGCTGCCATTAAGAAAAGTACGGTTTTTAATCTTTTCGGTACTCCTCCTTCAATTTTTGTCCAATTGTTACGAAACAAGGAAGCGATAGTCTTTGAACCAAGCTGCATTTGCTGGACAAAAAAACATTAATTAAAAATTAAACTGCAATGTAAAAAACATTTTAACTAGCTGTCAGTCATTTACATTTTTTAATTTCAAATAATCACATGATTTTTTAATGCATTAACTTGCGATCAGTCGCAACATGATCGCACATTATCTTTTCTAAATGTACTGTACCTAGGGTTGCAAAGGGGCGGAAAATTTCCGGTAAATTTCCGGAAAGTTTCCGGTAAATTTCCATGGTAAGTTAAGCTTGGGAATTTTGGAAATATTTTTTTT
>JAUMHQ010000073.1:1808503-1818610 GCA_032361165.1 Enteromius paludinosus
GGCATGTGTGTTTGATTAGAGTTGGAGCTAAACTTTGCAGGACAGTCGATCGCCAGGAGCAGGGTTGGGCACCCCTGCTCTATAGACATCACAGCTGTAAGCCTGCCCTCTGCTCGTTGGTTGGACCTGGTATTGCAGAGCCACAGATAAACTGCTTTGCTATATATCACACCGAGTACAGGAGCAAACAAATTCAGCAGGAGGCAAGACTGGACTTCAGCTGCTCTGGAGATTCACTTTACCTTGACAACGACAATTACTAAAGGCTCTCTTCACCAAAAACACCATTCACAAACATCACAGCCTGTTTCATAAAACAAGTTTCCCAATAATCCAGGTTTAGTCTGACTTACTGTCATTTGATTTGGTTTAAAATAAGTCAGACTAATTGTTGCAAGCATGGCTTATTTGGTAAACTTGTTTTATGGAACAGGCCCCAGGTCTGATAATTTACACCTCAATTTGCATTCTATTTACTAATACACTTGTTAAACACGCACATGTAAAAGGATCAACTAATACCAACCTACACAAATCCACTACTTTGTCTAAATGTACACTTAAATGTTTTTGGGAAGAAAGCTCATATTTAATGTCTTGGTGACCTTTAACACAATTTGACCCAGGCGGTTTCATAACATTACACTAGTTTAAACTTTAATATCAAACGATTCAGTCCATACCTGTCACACACATGCATTGACCTATATTGCTTTATGCTATACCTTTTTGACTTAATCACTTTACCAAACTCTTATTTAGTCTCTGTTAATGAAGCCTTTGACCCCAAACTCACTTCTCCCCAACGAAGCGTATTTCCTGGACCGAGGGATGTGAAAGCAACCACTTATACGAGGTGCTCAGAGAACGCATGCCCTTCAAGTACCAAACGCTCTTTTCCAAAACATGCAGTCGTTTTGTGATACTGTTGTGGAAGAACACAGAGTAAATCACTCTGCTGACTCCTTCACATTTGGACTAGCGGTGACAAGGCGGCCTGATTTTACTTTAATGGTGTAGTTTCCGGGCAGCAGCAGTCTGTAGTATTCCCCGTTACGATCCGTTCTGAAGGGACACACGTTGTTTCTTCCTGCTACCTCCACCACAGCGTTTTGGACAGGCTTCCCGTATGAGTCCATCACTACTCCTTTCACCCCTGTGCAAAAAAATTATAGATAAAGACAACAAACAAATTATTTTCCCCTCGATTCTCCATCACATTGAAAATGTGTTTTCTTCATTTCCTATAATGCTTCGCACACGTGATCTCCATCCATTAAGGACTTGCTAGGCATGGAAGTCGCTCTCATACATGTTCTGTTAATGACTTTTTAAAAAGGTGAGCAGTCAAAAGTGCTCAACTCCTGTCTGAGAAATTACAACGCTCTAGCTTACTTCTAAACGTACTACTTTGTTCCCCTGTTGTTTAAAAGGTGTGGCAGACCCGTATTGCTTTCCTATACCGCTGTTTGCCTGCGCATGGATCACATGTACTGTTGTGTCAACGCTGGGTGTGGGTGGTGTCTTTGTCACCGTGACTCAGCTATGGGATTGTCCTGTTGCTTAAGGTCAGGGATGGTACGATGTCTGTTAGTCCAATTTAGTTGTGACTAACAGGATATGCTTATTGTGCCACAATCCATCGTAATCTTTTTATCCACCTCATCTTGCAGTGTGGAAATAGACACTTTGTTGTAAATTGGCCTGACTTCCGATTTGTAGGGCATTTCCCTGTGTCTACTTCCACAAGATTATGAAAGTGAAGTAAACTAGTATTTCACTAAATCAGTAAAATAACTATTTATAATATTCAGTTATAAGAAACATTTCAGAGGTACGCTTGTGAGCAAAGCTGTGTTGTGCTGCCTACCTAGGTGTACTTGCTGCATGTAAGCCAGTAGTGCGGGTTTATTGAGCGCCCATAGGCCGGGAAGCTGCGCCTCTAGAGGATACTTGCAACAAGAGATTTCCAGTGTGAGCTCTAAACATTGCGCCCACACGTAGTTGTAGTCTTGCATTCCGCCTAAAACAACACATGAACGTGTAATTGATACAAACAGCACCTAGTATCAACACTTCTAAATTTTACAATCGTGTTACAAAATGTAATTGTTACAGTTACAACTGCGTGAAAAGCCTGGCCGTTAAGTCAATGAAAGCCTTCTGGAGAAAACCCGGCATTTACCTGGCAGAGGATACCAGTAATATCCGTTAGTAATGCCATGAGTAAACTCCTGTGAGTCGTAACAGTTGTTTCCGTTGTGCATGTCGCGGTGGCTGAAGGAGTAGGTCTTTGCCAGGTGGACAAACACGTCGTCGTCGGGGGAGATGCTCTGGCCTCCTTGCAGCTCGCTTCCTGAAACGGTGAATCACATGAGTTTGGTTCGGAAGGAAGGAAGGGAAGGAAGGAAGGGACGGGAGGGAAGGGAGGGAAGGGAGGGAAGGGAGGGAAGGGAGGGAAGGGAGGAAAGGAAGGAAAGGAAGGAAAGGAAAGAAAGGAAAGAAAGGAAAGGAAGGAAGGAAGGAAGGAAGGAAGGAAGGAAGGAAGGAAGGAAGGGCTATAGCTAATCTACAATGTTTACGGTTCGTTTTTTCATATTACATCAGGAGCACTAGTGGTCCTACTTACAAAATAAGAGAAAGGAACAGACACTTTCTCATCGATGACAGAAATTAACCTTTCCATTAATGTTTGATTATATTTACAGATTTTCCACAATATAACTGAACCTGCCAGTAGGTGGCAGTAGACTTACAATGAATCAGTTACAAAGAATTTTGTAACTGATTCATCCATGAAATTGATTCAGTTAAACATTTGTTCAGTAATTAAGCAATTGACTCTTTTTAAAAGGGTCGGTAATCACAAATTACACCGATGTTCGAGAGCAAAGATTCATTCATAAACGAAACAGCGCTTTGTGTGAGACTAGCGGCTCAACTGTGACTTTGCTTTTTAACTTTTACAACAGTGTTCCAAAAAGATTTAAGCGAACCATTTGGAAATAAATGCCCACAGATTAGTTTTAATCCATTTTGCAGTTCTTGACACTTGCAAAACGCTGTTTACAGGCTTGCAATGCATGAATGGAAATCGGAAGAATACAGATCATATTTTGCATCAGCATGAAGCTGCAGTTTCACAATACATGAAATACACTTGCAAAATAAATATCTTGTTTTATGCTTGAATCTCGATTTGCGCCTTTGCAAATTTAATGTATGCTTGCACAATACTCTTCACGTGCAAATCTTTAAGGCATTATTTTATTTCCATACAATATCAACAACGAAAAATTCTCAACTGACCTCCGTTGCTGTTGTCGTATGGATAGCTGGCCACCACTGCTCCTCCGTGGAGATTGGCCGAGAGGACAAAACTTTCCGTCTTCAGCCAGTCCATCACAGCCCTGACCTCCTCCTCCCTTTTCCGGTCCGTATTACTCTCAAATGCGTCCGGAAAATTGCGATTCAGGTCCACTCCATTCTTATTATACCTGCGGGAAAACAACGATTACTTTTAAATCGGTAACCTTTTCTGAAATTATTCAGCTCACACCTGTAAAAATTACACCGAGAAATCACATGTCACCCGTGGTTTTCCTCTGCACTGTATTTATCTTGTATACTGTATTTATGCTTTATCATATATTTGTAAAACTATGCGTTATCCTTAATGGAAAAACTTTTGTACAACCAAGGCTCTTCCTGCAACTGGCCTCTTGGCCAAACTGAGCAATCCAATGAGAATGGCTTTGTTAGGAGCAGTGACTAAGAATGGTCGCTCGAGCTGGGCTTTGTGATCTTATGTGCAGAAAGGAGAAACCTACAGAAGGACAAACATTCCTGCAACACTCCACCAATCTGGGCTTTGTGACGGTGTGGCCAGACTCAAAGATAATGCAATAAACCCAATTGGAATGTCTTCAAAAAAAGTACTCCAAAGACATTATGGCAAACAATATTTTTGCATCCAAATAATGCATTGAATAAAGACAGCTTTAATGAAAACCGAGTATAGAGCATTCACAACCTGACTGGGCACCTAAGTGATGGCAAGTGTGTCTTATGGACAACTCTTTGAATGTCCTTGAGTGGCCACTCAATGAAACATTTCTGGAGAAACCTGAAAATGTCTTCCGCCCTCCCCTCCCCTCCCTCCAACCTGACAGATGTTCAGACGTGAAGAGATTAGGAAAATGGCAGCAGATAATTGCCAAATTATTAAAAGTGCTTCAACAAAGTAATGAGTTATTGAGTAAGAATATTTTTGCAATCTCTCAATGCACACAATTTCAAGATTTCCTTAAAGAAATTAGCAACATTGATTTTGTGTGTATGGAGTGTAGACTGATGTAAAAAGTAGGCAACATAAAACATGGACAAAAGAGATTTTTCGCAAGGTTTGTTGTCCCAAATAAAGCCCACCATACATGTGAGAACATTCAAAATGTGCCATAACGTTCTCAAACAAGAAAAGGTTTGCATTGCGCTCAAAGTTAAAGACTTATTACTTATCTCAGATTTTTGAGATGCATCTCAAATGTAGGACTCAAATGTGTTACACTAACTATGACAATAAGACATAATGATAATAATGAAATAAGACACATTTCGTAAGTGAACATACCAGCTGTTGCTCGAATAACAATTTCAATAGATTGATGTGGTTTGCTCATTAAAAACAAATCATTCTAATCTAAAGTCGTCAACAGAAAACAAAACGGTGTCAAATTATGACGACAACCCCACAACAAAACGGTCAGAAGTGTCTCCTTCACAATTGACTACCATCTCCCCCTTCTCTTACACCTTCAAAATAGGCTATGTTTTTTTTTTTATTAATAACCAACAACAGTTTAGTGATGTTGACTCTCCATAACATGCTTCTTTCACACATTTGCAACCAATAACGTGATGCTATTGTCGACTTCAGAAACACACCTAACTATCATTTGTAGCCTAAATCTGTGCTGACAACAAAATCTTTAAGAATGAAGAACATCAAAAAGCTAACTAGCAAACTAACAGGCCGGTGACAGCCGTTCGCATAAGCTCGCGCTGACAGGTCTAAATTTGTGCGGGTGGATTAGTGTGTTCGCTGTGATGCCGTCAGGTGGAGCGATCCTTCCTAATCCCGAATGCGATACAGAAGTGCTTCCCTCAGGGATTCCTATCTGCTTACTGTTGCAACGCTTTGAAGTGCTTTTAAACCACCTCGCTTGATCACAAATGCAGCAGAGCTATACCACAGGCACATAAAAAAATTCTATATGTAACATATAATATATATAAAATGTTTTAGTCATAATAAATGCATAATGCATTTAAACCTAGATTAAAAGTCAATTTATATGCATATACTCTAAATATAACATTTTGTTGAATGAGGTTCAGTGCCGTTTAGTGCCTAAATTTAATTTATTAATATCCACACCTTTTTAGGGGTACAAAAAAAAATACATCGTCGTAAAATACTACTAATAGTTAGGAAAACAATGTCAATGTGAAATATGCAAATAAAGCACTTCTTTTGAAAAAAACCTAAATCAGACATTCTGACACTTCAAGAGTCTATTTTGTTGAATGTTCGTTGTTGTGCGCAGAGGCTGCATTTTTAAAATGCTCATCTGCAACAGTGACGATCGCAACATTTTTCAAACGGCCTGAATGCATGTCTCTCGTTGGCAACCCTGTGATTTTATGGCTGTTTGAGAAAAAAAATGAAACATTTTATTGTTATAAAGTGGTATGTGTTAAGTCACTTCTGTTAGTTAAGTAACTTAAGTCTCATATCTTGCCATTTTTCTGAAGGTACAGTTACTTTTCTATAATGCATTAACTGGATGAATCGTGTTCATTGTGTGTTATAAATTATCATACTCTTAAAAGCTATAACCACAAATAATATAACATTAAAACTGGTCTTATAAAAATAAAATGCATTGTACTCTGTATATACAGTAGGAAGGCTTTTAAATAAGGTCTTAATTTAATGCAACTCAGAAGCCGATGACAATGGAGAAAAACAAACAAACAGGTTTTACTTGTTTTGGTTGGGTTTTGTACAAAGGTTTTGGAGGTTCAATAACCAACTCTCATTGGGTGGTCGACGTCAAAGTGCACATACAAAGCAACCATAAGCTCAATAAACAGGATGTGTGTGTGTGTGTGTGTGCGCGCCACATTTAGCTGGCGTTCAAACACAGCCGTTTTCTTCCTGCTTTCACAATACAATTAAAACAAAGTCTTTACAAATGGGCCTGTGCTCTCATCCTCGATGGGTGTTGTAATTTAATGGTAGAGATGAGCTTGCTTATTGCCAAGCTCTCTCACAAATAGCGAAGCTCTTCAACTTGTTTGAAAGCTTTTTGAAAACTGATGAAGCACCTCATAAATCCGCTCAGATTCTCTCGTGTCTCTGGCTCGGTTTGGACTTGGGTTGTTTTCTTTCGCTGATTGCCGGCCTCATCCAGACACCAGATTCCTCTCTTAAGACCCTCGAATCTAAATCACTGCAGATACTTAAACTGATCGATGTGACGTGAAACAGATTTGGTCGTAAAAACGGCTGATCGACAGCTTTCGCTTTTATAGACTATTTGTCTAAAACGGCTCTTGAGGTTTCTGTTAGTTTGATGGGGCAGAACGGATCATCTTGTTCGAAGCTTTTTCTGCCATTTCGAGCTGATCCTGGGTCAGTCTTAAAAGACCCGCTGCTCCATCTCAGAGTGATACTGGAGATAAACTTAGTGGGGTTTACGTTCCTTCGGCCATTGTTTATATGCAATGACAGCTCGAGTTGATTTATCAGGATGACTTCCATTTCAGTGCAACTTAACGCACACGCAGAGTAACATTTCTACACATGCAGCCATAAAATCATTGTCAGCCTGCACTCAAGGTCTGTCAGCATAATTTGGAGGAGTATCAAGGCTGTCACGGGGCGTCTGGATGTGTGAGAGTCATTAATCTCGGAGTGAAAGGCATTTAATAGTGTTTATGTTGTGCTTTGTGACTGTGGAGTGATCAGTGCAGAATGGAAATATTTCTGGCGTGTTTTACTCATCCTTACCAAGAATTCTGCCGTTGTTTATCTCATGTTATTTCAAATCTTCAATACAGAGCAGAATGACCAATCAGCTTTTTGCTGTACAATAAAACGGAGGCAAATGGGAACGTGCTGTCAAATTGCAAATATGACATCATATGCTATCATCTGTAACTCATGTGGACTTCAAAACTTCAAACATACATTTACATAAAACAAAAATACAAGACTACTTGGTTTAAAGCTAGAGGTTGGCAAAAACTGTTAAAAAATTGCAGAATTATCCCTTTACATTCAATTGAAGCAGAAACTGTGTGTTGCCCTTTAAAAGGACTCTCTATGTGTATGGTGTGTGCGAGATGTTAAAGATGGAATCAAGATGCAGTTGCTGCATTCTGCTCTCTAACTCGGCCTGAGGAAAAAAAAAATCCTGCAGTCCAGCTGTGCTTTCGGCATCAAATTATAGTACTTTCTCTGAAACCTCAAAAGACTTTGATTTGCGCCAATGACAAACTGACCATTTCTGCAGTGAGAGAATGAGGAACTCCATACCCAAACATCTGTGGATCTTTTGATCGCCCCAAAACCTCAAAAGTTGTCTTTTCTTAAATCGGCAGGTCAAATTATTGCCATATTGGACATAAATCTGACAACACAGTAGATTTCATTAGCTACCAAATATAGTCACGGTACAACAGCATCTGAAAATAGACCGCTTCCTAAATGATTTTAGCAGAATGTCAGTTTCCTGTCAATTAGTCCTTTGAGAACAACATTTCCTCTCAGTCTAAAGCATGACAACATAATATTGTCTGTAACTCATATCTGCAAAGAACAATTGTATCCATGCAAATTGCAAATATGAGCAAACATTAGATAACATTACAAGATATCCTTCTGGCATATTTTTACATAGAAATGTGTCCTTCCTTCCTCTGTAAATGTCCATATACAAATCAGCCAAGTTTTCAGTTTTCAACAATGATAAAAAGAAATGCCACTTGGGGACCAGATTGGCACATTAGATTTCTGGAGTAATGACTTTGCAACCTTTGTTTTTCTCCCCACAGACTTCTTGCTCTGACAAATCAATGGGTTTAATGAGATAGACGTGATGAAGAGGTGATACAGCAAACAAAGAAAAAGTCTTAAGCAAGACATAACTTCTTACAAGAGGGGTGATTTCAATATGAATACATAAATTTACAATTTACACCAATTTACCAAAACACCAAGGCTGTCATCAAACGCAAATGTATTATTCTTTCCTGAGGACAGCTTTTGATTTCTTTAAATGTTCCTACAATAATAGCATGGCTCATAACCAGTATAGTATGGCAGGTTGCCATAGTTTGGTTGGTGATTACCACCAATTTGAGTCATTATGGACAACAGCCCCAAGGTGCAGGGTTGCAGGGGCACCAAAAGAAAAGCTACTGTACATCAAACATCACACCTAGTCTATGTAGAAACATCTCCATTGTTAAAGGTCATGTCACAGATGAAAGATTTCATGATGGAAAACCTGCACCGACTGTTTCAGAAAGGCCAGAGAAAGGTTTGGGTACATGGCGCAATAGAAAACTCTGAAGATCGCCATTGCTATTAGAACAGCAGTCTCTCGATTGGCAGCAGGAAAAAAGGTCTTTTAAAGGTACTTTCAAGTCTAGTAAAGGAGAGCTGGCTTTGGGCTCATCCCAAAATCTAAATATACAAGGCGACATCAAGAAAGAAGAGGCAATTCAGGGTGGAAAATAAAGAGGCAGGAGGATCCAAAGCTGCACATTAAAGCAGTTTCAACTGTCAAGCAGGGACTCTGCTGGTGTGATATCTGGGAAATGGACGGAGCTGAGCTGAACCTTCTCAGAGCCACAGCCTTTTGTTCCCCATGTGAAACACCTGCATCCCTGAGACACATATGACCAGGATGAGCCCAGGATATGGGTCAAATACACACACACACACACACAGTGGGTACAGAAAGTATTCAGACCTCCTTAAATTTTTCACTCTTTGTTATATTGCAGCCATTTGCTAAAATCATTTAAGTTCATTTTTCCCTCAATGTACACAAAGCGTATTGACAGAAAAACACAGAATTGACATTTTTGCAGAATTATTAATTTGGGGATCCTCTGCCATTCCTCCTGGCAGATCCTCTCCAGTTCTCTCAGGTTGGATGGTAAACGTTGGTGGACAGCCATTTTTAGGTCTCTGCAGAGATGCTCAATTGGCTTTTAAGTCAGGGCCATTCAAGAACAGTCACAGAGCTGTTGTGAAGCCGCTCCGTTATTTTAGCCGTGTGCTTAGGGTCATTGTATAGTTGGAAGGTAAACATTCTGCCCAGTCTGAGGTCCTGGGCACTCTGGAGAAGGTTTTGTTCCAGGATATCCCTGTACCTGGCTGCATTCATCTTTCCCTCAATTGAAACCAGTCGTCCTGTCCCAGCAGCTGAAAAACACCCCAAAAAACACGATGCTGCCACCACCATGCTTCATTGACCACCACCATCACTGTTGGGCAGGTGATGAGCAGTGCCTGGTTTTCTCCACACGTACCGCTTTGAATTAAGGTCAAAAAGTTCTATCTTGGTCTCGTCAGACCAGAGAATCTTATTTCTCACCATCTTGGAGTCCTTCAGGAGTATCTTAGCAAACTCCATGCAGGTTTTCAAGTGTCTTGCCTGAGGAGAGTCTTCCGTCGGGGCACTCTGACAAAGTCCCGACTGGTTACAGTGATGGTTGACTTTCTCCCAACTCCCGACAGCATCTCTGGATCTCAGCCACAGTGATCTTTGGGTTCTTCTTTATCTCTGTCACCAAGGTTCTTCTCCCCCGACAGCTCAGTTTAGCTCTAGGAAGGGTTCTGGTCATCCCAAACGTCTTCCGTTTAAGGATTATGGAGGCTGTTGTGCTCTTAAGGTTTTAAGTGCAGCAAAATGTTTTTGTAACCTTTGCCTCTGTGCCTTGCCGCAATTCGGTCTCTGAGCACTTCAGGCAGTTCCTTTGACCTCATGATTCTCATTTGCTCTGACATGCATTGTGAGCTGTAAGGTC
>JAUMHQ010000073.1:1845308-1865871 GCA_032361165.1 Enteromius paludinosus
TGTATGTATATTCCAAATTGTAAAAGCATAACGTATGTATATTCCAAATTAAAAAAGCATTAAAAAAGCATAACGTATGTATATTCCAAATTAAAAAAGCATAACGTATGTATATTCCAAATTGTAAAAGCAGCAAAAACATCTACTAAATGTTAAGCCAGGCGATCGATGCCAAGGTAAACAACAGAATGACATATCGAACAAACACTACGTCTTTCTATTTTCACCTATGTCAAATTAAATATGGCATCTAGCCCGACTAAGGCCTATAGTCTACTCAGTACAATTTACTTTCAGTGATCCGCTACAATGTGAGCCTTTTAAAAACGTTCTTAGAAAAGCGGTCTAATAATCAATCTACAGAAAAACAGAGGACAAAAGAGAAAACAGGCCTATTCACATTCACAGAACACATCAATCCACACAAGGGACCAACCTGAATACTTGTAATAAATGCCGAAGGTTTATATTTGTGATACCCAGGGACTTTTTTTTATAATGTTTCTTTCTCTCCCTCTTTTCCCTTCCTCTCTCAGAGTTGGATTATAAATAGTGTTGATTGACAGGTCTGGCTGGATGGTAATTAGAGCGGTTGCTGGGGTGAAGGGGGCGGGTCAGTCTCTGTGGTGATAATGAGGCCGGGTCCCACACGGCGGCCATGACGGTTCGGTAACCGCTCTCTTGTGCTGCCATCCCGGCTCCCATAATTATCAGTTGTTTTCTCTATGAGAACATAATCACCACGGAGAGATGCAATTAGCTGACAACCGATTCCGCCCCCACCACCACCACCCCTTTTCCTCTCGGCCCCCCCACTGCTGTTAAGACCCCCGGTAACGGAAAAAAGAGAAGAAATGGTTTTGATGCAGCTAGCTAAGAGGCAGTCAGTCATTCAGCATGAGGGAATCAGTGATTGCACACAGGAGCTAATTACACAGTCACACGTTCTTTTATGCCACCCTTTCTTTCACTTCCTTTTCTTTTTGTCATGCCATGGATGTTGAAAGAAAAAGATAAAAAGAGAGATTAGAGTATCTTTGCATCTAAGTTGACAACTGTATTTCGGATGGTAGCCCAGAGGAAGGAAAGATCTCTCTAACCCTCTTGTTCTTCTGTTCAGTGATGCTGAGGCCCCAAACTTAACTTTCAGGTTGTAACTTTTTCAAATCTTATGAGATCTGATTATAAAGACAATTCTACTTTTTATTCTTTAGTCAAAATTCAGCTTTATTCCACAAATTCTGTGACATGATT
Source organism: Enteromius paludinosus (assembly GCA_032361165.1). Taxonomy (NCBI): domain Eukaryota; kingdom Metazoa; phylum Chordata; class Actinopteri; order Cypriniformes; family Cyprinidae; genus Enteromius; species Enteromius paludinosus. The sequence goes on from JAUMHQ010000073.1 coordinate 1,846,563, forward strand.
TTTTTCCTACAGTGTGTTTCAACAGTAACTAAATACAATACTAGACATATTAATATTCAATATTGCAATAATATATATAGTAACCTTCAAAATTCAGCCTTATTTAACAAATAATAGGCTTTCAATGAAAAATGTTTCATTTGTTTGGGGTCCCAGAGGCTTTTCTTTTCTTTTCCCTTAATTTAATTTAATTTAATTTTTTTGCTATACATTATGCAACAACAACATCTAATTATGTATGTTACTGTTATAACAATAATATTTGAATACTTTATAAATAGGAATAGAACAGAATAGAATATAGTAGAACAGAATAGAATTTAAAAGTGCAGAGAAATTACGAGAAGTTAGTATTTTTATTTCTAGACATACAGCAATGGCATTAAATGAAGAACAAATGGAGACTTCTACCTCAAGTCTCTGGAGACTAGTATGGCACTGCACCATGGGAATTTAAGTCGTTGTCTTTCTTTTCAGCACAAATACACCTCCTTTATATGTAAATTAGGCTTATTATAGATTGCACCTTGTTCTCAAAGTCTGCACAGTAAAATTTTCCTCTGGGAGGAATTTTCCCCTTAGGCCCGAAACATACTTTACACACGTACATGAACACAAACGTTTCTACTTACGCAAGTTCAGTTGAATGTGTCAGAGTCGCAGATATGCACTGCATTCTCAGAATTACCACAAGGGGTGCTAGAGCTCCAATTAGAGCATAATGTAAATATATACTATATATATATATATATATATATATATATATATTCTGAGGCATTACCACATTAAGTAATGCAAGAGCGCATTCGTCTAAGCCTTCAAATTTGCATTATCATACTTTCATAAAGCATACTTTCACACTGTACATTTACACACCAACAAAAATATTTTTCCCTAATCATTTTTTGCTAATACACCAATAGCAAACTCCTTTCCCCTCATTTCCTCTGCTCTGTATCTCTAGTTCATTTCCTTTTCGCTCCCGAGGTGTTTTGATATTCTTGTGAATTTCACTGTGTTCTTTTGCACTTCATCTGCATAAAAAGTCACACTAAAATTGCTGTGAACACACGCACTCAGATATACACGATTTTTGGCGTACACATGAACGCTGAGGTAATTCTGGGTGTGGTGCACAAGAGAGAAGTTGGGGGATTCGATCAACAATATTGGGCAAATCAAACCCATATGCGCACTTGAAGAACACACAATGCCCATTACATCATTGCATTCCAGATTTTGATAGTGAAATATATTTTAGTTATTTCCCTTTTAAAACACACTCCTTTCAAAGACTACAAGGGCCAAATGTAGACAAATATATTTAAAGTAATAGTTGACCCAAACATTTTAATTCTGTCATCATTTACTCACCCTCAAGTAGTTTCAAGCGTATATGGATGGTTTTGGGTCACTATTGACTCCCATAGTATTTTTTTCCTACTATGGAAGTCAATGGTGACCCAAAATGGCCTGGTTACTGGTAACTTTTCTCAAAAGATCTTCCTTTGTGGATACAGAGTTGAAACTACTTGAGGGTGGGTAAATTATGACATAATTATAATTTTTGGGTCAACTATTCCTTTAATTTTGACACCAATGCACTGTAAATAATGATATGGGGGCTCTACTATTCATTAAAGAGATTAAATTCTGTCATCACCATTAAGTTTTATGAAACCTGCATGAGTTCCTTCAGCCGTTGGACACAAAAAAGGATATTTTGTAAATTGTTGGTAACTAACTAGTTGATAGTAGTCAATAACGTCCATAGGATTTCTTCTGAAAGTCAACGGCAACCATCTACTGTTTGGTTACCGACATTCTACAAAATGTCTTCTTTTGTGTTCAAGAAATTCATATAGACTTGAAACAAAATAAGGGTATGTAAACGATGACAGAATTTTCATTTCTGGGTCAAACATGTTGTTAACTTTTAGCAAGTTGTTGACTTTTGAGAAAAACGTCCTTTAAATGTAGTATTTTGTCATATTCATTCATTTTACTGTAACGTCCACAGCATTTTCCCAGGATGACATTTTTTTTTTCTTTTCGTGAGTGCCCTTGAAAACTCACAGGCTGTCTGTCAATCAGCCTTGTGCCGGCGGTAACCCACAGTGCATCGCTGTAACGACAGAGAGGGTGGCGAACTCCGGCAGTGGCTTTGAGTTTCTTGTGTGCCGCCCTGAGGAAGAAAGCTCCTCTCCAGATGAGACGTGACAATTTATTCTTAACAGAATTCCCGATGAAAAATAGGTGTAGCTATTTCAGGATCAGCAGTTTATCAAAAAAACTCTCAGCCGCTCTCTCTCGCTCTTTGGATGTGTCGTCTCATAGCCGTGGGGCTGGGTTTAATGGCCCTCAGTCACAGATCTTTACCAGCCTCAACTCTGCACCCTTGACTCTCTGAGAACACCTTCTTCTCTTTTATTTCTCTTCCCTGTCATCTCGCTCGCCTCTCATAATCAAAAATTCAGAAAAGGCTGTGTTAAAATCGGCAAAGTCTGAGGTTACGCTTTCTTCTTTCCAAAATCCCATCATCTTCTTCTGCGGCTGGACTCTGGCTTAGTGATGCTAGACATGACAGGCCTCCAACTGTATATGAATGCTGTTTGAGCTTGTCATTAGTTCTGTTCTGAATCCTAGAGGGGCTGTCTTGCTGTGTACTGCCTACATAGGCCACTACCTTCTAGCATGCTAACAGAAACGGAACTGCGCAAATGATTTTGAATGGTTTACATAGGCCGTCCTATACAAAAAGGGCACCTCAGAAGACTCAAGTCCTTATTAATTACAATAGAGTTTGATGTTAGCATGTTGCTAAGCTAAAAACAAAACTTAAGCATACAAAAACAAACAAAGGCTTTTTACTAAGATACCTACTGTAACATTTTGGAATTGTTTACGATATATACAGATTTACTGTTTGGTAGGCTTGCTACACAGCAATTACATGCACAGGAGAGCGGATTTCAACAGAGTTTGCGTTAGCATGCTGCTAAGCTAACAGCATGGTTTTCAAATAAACAAAAGCTACACAAACTGTAGGGAAACTAGTCCATTTATAATCATACTAATACAATTCTGGCATGGAACAACATTTATCTGAAAATGTCATCTTACAAATACTTCTTTTCACTGAGTTTATTGTAGTGCATTCTGGGATTGGCTAAAGTAAGTAAGTAAACCTAGGATGGTTTTAAATACTGTCTAGGCATGCAGATCAGCAAAGTTTTATAACAGACCATGTTATTATTACATATATGTGTCACGAGTGTTGTGTATTGTAAAATAGAGGTTTATGTGTGAAACAGAAAAATCATCACATCAGTATAGCAGTCAACACACTACTAGCCCGAATAACAAATAATTGACAAAGAAAGAAAGAAAGACAGTCCTACCTCTGTATAGTTCCAGTCAGATCACTTGCGTCCTGCCTGTGAGAGAAAAGAGAAAAATAATGAATAATGGCTGATCCTCAGTAATAAATTAAAACAATAAAACAAAAATACTAATATTTTAATCCTGTTCGCACATCTTTAATTTTGATCAAATATGCACAGGTGCATGTGTGTGTATGTGCTTGTACATCTCCTTGGTTTGTGATAATACAGCTGTAATGAGATGTGTGTGTGTGTGATAGTACTCAAGTGTATGTGTTTATTTCTGCAGGGAGCTCTCATGCATGGCTTTAGCTGCAGGTGCATTCAGCGTCTGTAAGATAACATTCACTTCACTGCTGTCTACATTACACACACACACACACACACACACATTAAACTCCCCTCTCTCCGTCTTTCACCCGTCCAATCATCCACACCCTCTCTCTCTTTCCCATCCCTCAATTCTCCTGTCATTTCAGAGCGTTCAGCTTTTGGGAAAACATGAGGGCTGAATGTACGAGGCGAGGGGTGCCTGTATTAATGTCTCTCTCTCTCTCTCTCTCTCTCTCTCTCTGAGAAGCAGATGGACATATGGAGTGTCACAAGCCACTGAGCCCAAGAGAAGTAAAGATGAAAAAATGGACAGAAAGAGAGAGAAGTGAAATGGTACATTGTGAGCACCTCTTTCAGCCTACTCTTGACATATTTCACCAAAAAAAAAGAAACACTCAAATTCATCCCTGCTGACAATTACAAATGGCTAATACAGCACTTCATTAGCAACCAGTTCCTGTATGAATCATAATTTACACATTAAGCTGATGGAGGCAAATGGTGTTGCACTGTAAACTATTAAAGTGTAGTATAAAAGTATACAGATATATCCCTCATTTCATTTCCACAAAATATAAGAAGTTTTCAAATGAGCATTTATTTTTTACATTGTAATAATGAAATGAATGAATGAATATAAAATATGAGATTTAGCAATATATGTGTCCTCTTCTGTTTGTGTGAATAAATCAACTGAAATAAAAACCAGAAATCACTTTGTGCGACCTTTTCAATTGCCTTCACCAGGAAAAAACCCCTGCAAAAACATCCAGTATCATTTAAAAAAACTGGCGTGAAAAGGCGGAATGCTGTATTCAAAGAGCAAATCAATTGTGGCCAATTCACCACGGCTAATTTTGGCCCTCATTCAACATGGCACCCGAGCTCAGGTAATCAAAATGAACTCCCCGCTCTTGTTAGCACCAAACAGCCCACTCCAAATTGTTTTTCTTTTCTTTTTTTGTGCTTTTTTCCTTCTTATCCCTCCGTTCTCCAACCGCTGAGCTCCTGCAGTGCATATGTGTGTGTGTTTGAAGAAAGAGACCATGCTTCCCACCGCATGTTAATAAATTGGTCCCCTGTGGACAATGGGGAGGAGGTGTGCAGTCATGATTCTGAAAGCTTCCGGTGAAACGGGCTCTGTTTGATAACAGCTGCCATCAGCACTGTCGAATAACAGGACGCCAGCTATGCGCTTATTAATGGTGAATTATTCCTTTATTCCAGCCCAAATGAGAGGGATGCAGAGGGATAGCATATGCTGGCTCCGGTGATCAGAGCAAAGGTGGGCTGAAGGTTACTTTCCATTTCAAAGAGCCACACAGCGAGAGGTCTGTCCGCGGTTTCTGCCGTATATACCTTCGCATTGAGCCTGACTGGGATGAATTATGCAAGGCCTTAACCCAGATGTGTTTGCACACACAAACATCTTTCTTTCTTTCTATCGCACCCTCAAACACACATAAACTGTGGTGAGAAATTGAGGTTAAGAAATAAGGGTTGAGAAACCACAGATAATCTACTTGAAAGCTGCTGTTACACTCTGAACTCATTTCATGTGTGTGGGTTGGGGATGGGGGGGGTTCCATACTGTATCTTAAATTTACAGTATGGAGCAGGCTTCATCAAATCTTAACCTAGACGGCCAATGCACCGCAGAGTTTGGATCTAACCCTAATCAAACTTACCTGAGCATGTTAATCAGTGTATAAGGATCATTAGAAACTCACAGGTAGGTGAGGTTTTTTTTAACAGGGTTGGAGCTAAACTCTGTGCATTGGACCTCCAGAGTAAGATTTAATGAAGCCTGGTATAGAGTAAGAATAAATGAGTATATAGATACAGAATGTCGCAGGCTGAACACTAACCTGTATTTCTCATTACAGCACCAAGGCTGAATATATCAGAAGAATGTGTTATAAAACTGCAGACCAGCACCAGTACCTTTGGAACATCTATCATGTTAAAAGTACAGTACGTTTTACATTTTGTAACATGACTTATAGCTAGAAACAAAATTATGCTTAGTGTACAGCAGAAATGAGGAACTTCTACTTAACCAATAAAAGGAAAAAAGAAAAGAAATAAAATAAACCTTACAATTTAGTATCTGGATTGTGACATGCATGTCTGAAAACACTTTGCTTCTCTAATAAGGCGCTAGATTCCAATAGAAAATTACCTTATTAAAAAATGGAGGGTGGTAGATGGAAATGAAACATCTCCCCTCCCTCTCTGTCTCTATCTATCATTCTTTCTTTCTAACTGTGCGGTTTCCATCTCCTCTCATCTGTAATCATTATCTCTTTTTCTCCAACAGCCCACCATCTGTGTGCCTGCATCTCTTTTACTCATTCTGCGCTTTACTTCTCCGTCTATCTATCCGTCTCTCACACAAACACACTCACATCTTCTCTCTTATCAAGGCCCCTGTGCAACAGAGTGTGTTAGCGGTATGTGTTTTGCTTGCTTGAGAAATTCATCATGTTTTTGAGTGATAATTTGCTGGTTTAGACAGGTGAAGTGTTTTAAAGCACTCCAGACTAGACTACAGCTGACAGCAGTCACTAAACTTGTTTCTTTACTTGAATTAGAGGGTTATTTATTTTTAAATTGGCCTTTTTCTTTATAACACTGTGTGCTGAACTTACATCGTTTCCAGTGGCGTGTAATTCTTCTGTACACACTAATGTGGCACAGCCAATCAGAATGTATTTAATGTTTTATATATGTACAGTAGGGTTTTGGACCACTTGGGTGTGGGCGGAGCTACATAGCGTAATGCAAGAAAAAAGACATTGTGAATGACAAAATGTCCTGCAACCTGCTACAAACGTATAATTATCAGTAACATCATGTCTAAGGTACATAGTGTACACCATGTCTACACTAAACATGTCAAAGTGAAAGCTCAAAACCCATATGTGCTGTTGTCTGAAGTAACGCAAGTGCATGGAGTATATTGGAAATACAATTGGACATCAGTTTACAGTTGGAGTCCTGTCGTATTGGAACCTTTGTAAACACTATCTTTGATTCAAATGGGTTCTCATTGATTTTGTTGGGTCGCACTTCTTGCACCCAGTGTGAGTGATTGTTAATCACTTTATTAGGGTGACTCACACCTGGAATGGCCAAAGCGGAATGGCACTACGTGTTAACAGCCATAGGACACCTTGCAGTAGCGTTTCATTTGTGAACGAATCCACATTTCGGAACCAACCTATATGGTTAACAAATCTTGATCACTCGTTCACTGAAGTCTGCAAAGACCATTTAAGAGCATAGAGCCCAGGAGCATTACATCTGACCTTCTCAACAGATGTTTTCACTTCAGTTCATAAAAGTGAACTGAAATTAATGACCAAGCTTTATGGTTAGTGGACACACTCAACGAACTAGTACAGATGTTTCCATTCCTGGTCCTGATGAACCCCCTAAATTGCATGTTTTTGATGTTTCTTTTATCTGACACACACATTTGTGGTCTTGGAATCTTTGCTAATGTGCTGATGAGTTGAATCAATTGTGTTTGACATCTAAAATGTCTAATTTTGGTGGTTTTCCAGGACCAGGATTGGGAACCGCTGAACTGAGACATCTCTTTTGTGGAGGGATCTCATATTGGAATAAACTGAACAAACCTGGACTGATCTTGTCGGCAAACTTGCAGACTGCTTAAACAACATTCTGGGGTCTTTAAAGTGTATGTTTTGGGGTCAGTCGAGCCTTGGGTTTCTATGTCTGTCTGATTTGAGTTAGGTAGACCGAAGCTGATACTCTTTCTGGGTGACTAACACTCAAGAGACTCGTTTAACCTCTTGGGAAGAAGGAAGTCACTGACCCACGAACTTCACCCTCATCTCTTCTGACAGGATTTAAACTCTTCCTCTCCCAATAAGTTCTCCCAATATTTCATACTCAGAACACAAGGAGACGTTGCATATATTCAAACAAGACTAAGGTCTTTAAGCCTCTTTCTACCACTTAAGCTGCTGACTTCAGTGATTCCTTGTTCAAATGAGTGCAGAACCATTCTCCACCCCAGCCCACACTGGCTTGCTGGAAATGACTAGCCTGGGCCCGCCCATACTTCCTTTGACGCTACATTCTTTTCGCAAGCCAAGCTGCCATTTTAGAGCATTTCATATGCCCAAAAAAATGGGAACCAATGAGAAACAAGCTCCCCCACCCCCGGCACGACTGAGGCGGGTGTAACACGATAACGCAGCAGTTCTGCGGCGTTCAGACATGGCGTGTACAGAGCAGCAACATTCGTTCGACTCTGCTGTTGCAGCTGTTTTGAGAAATTTTATTTATTAGTAATTAAAGTAAGTAAAGACATTTTCCTACTGCTTTATTGAAGCTAGCTACAATTGGTTACGGTGGCTTCAGGTTTCGTCGCATTCGTCATCGGAATGAGTGGTCTGATTGGTTGTAGATTCGTCCAGTAGTATACAGAGGCATCTGATGGACGCAGGTTAAGCCCGCCTCCCAGAAGGCGGGTAGTAAGGTAGCTTTGCCAGACTAAAGCTCCTATGAGCTTTATAGTTGTGGAAGCCAGGCTAGGAAATGACTGGAACTGGTCCAGTTTGGGTGGTGAAAATGGAAATTTACACACATTCTGATGATAACCGTAAAATAGACAAAAGAAATCTACAATATCATCAGCCACTCTGAAGGCTTTGGTGTAATACGACGACTGTTTCGTTGTTCAGATTATGCAGACATTTCAGACAGCACCGTCCATCACTGCCAAGACACTAAACCCCTTTCCTTTTCTCCTGCCTTGCTCATTTTATTTGTTTGTCTGAGTGTGTGCGAGAAAAACGAGAAAGGGGACAGACAACAAACTTGTCTAGGAAGTTCAATGTTAGGCTTCATTTGACAAGAATTGCTCAAAGGCTGAATTTACTGTTCTAAGCCTAGACCCTATCAATCTAACACACATCGGAGTTATACAGCGGGTTACATAACCTTAAGCAACAGATTAGACAACACCACTCATCAATCATCTGCACCCTCCCTTTCTCATAAGCTCCATTACTCACAAGCCCTCACAGATCTCAGTTCATGAGGCATTAGGAGCTATTAAAATCTGTTGCTAAAAATCCATAAACATAAACGTAGTATGTACCACTAATAAATGGCAACGTGTACACCTTATAAAGAACTGTAAGAGAAAGAACAAACACACACACACACACACACACACACACACACACACAGTGTGACTATAGAACAGTTGTCTCTGCTGGTTTATGAGACTGGCATACATAAAGTCAAATGGTCCCAGGACACATGGCTAATGAGAAACTGGCTACAATATCACTTCATCTCTCCAGAGAGAGATACAGAGAGAGACAGACCCACACACCAACCTAATTATGATTATGACATTTAAATTAAAGGTACTTGCCCATGCCAAAGACGTTGTCACGATGCAAGGGCATTGCTGTGCATGTGCTAAAGTGTTCTGAGTGGTTTTTAAGCATGTTGCTATGTGGTTCCCTCCTAGAGTGTTCTAAGTGGTTCACATGTCCAAGGTATTTCGTTGCTAAAAGGTGTAGTTGTTTTGAATAGTTGTATAGTCCATTCCATTGGTAACTACAGAACTTGCGACCATAATTGTTTTTGGGAAAGACAACCCTGGGTATTTGTCACAGCATTCTGAGTGGGATTGAGTTCATTAGTTGCAAGAGTTTGCTAGGTTGCTTTGTGTCTGGTTTGGAGTGTTGCTAAGTGGTTTCTGGGGTTCTGAGTGGATGCTAGAGCATTCCTACGTAGTTACTGAGGTGTTCTGTTTTAGCACTTTGTTAAGCAGTTGCTAAAGAAGTCTGGTTGCAGTAGTAGTTTGCTAGGATGTTTGGTTGGTAGTGATTGAAGTTGCTACCATGTTTCTATGTGGTTATTAGAGTATTTAGTGTCCCAAGTAGCTTTTATGGGAATTGGTTGATAGAGTGCTGATATGTGGTGTCTGATTGGGAGATTCCTGTGAGGGAGTCCTGATTGATTGCTAAAGCATTCCAAGGTAGTTTCCGAATGAGTTGTTGTTCCCCTAAGGCAGGGGTGCCCAAACTAGGTCCTAGAGCACTGCTCTCTTGCAAAGTTTAGCTCCAACCAGCTATAAAAAAAACTGCGTAGAAGCTCCTAGTATTCTTGGATAGGTCACGATTAGCTAGTCCAGTTGTGTTCAGCTGCGAATGAAGCTAAACCCCTGCCCTATAGGTACAATTGTTGCACTTTTTTTTCATGAGGGTGTAGGGGGTTTAAGGTTGTTTTGCTAGAATGTTTGCTGGAGTTGTGTCTACTTATATCAAAGTGAGTATTAAAAATGTATTTTGTCATTTTGGTTGAATGGGACATCGGTTTACTGTCAGTTCGGATGGTTGCTCGGGTGATTCTGATTGGTTTATTGAGTGTTCAGGTCATTACTCAGGAGTTTTGTCTGATTATTTACTAGAACATGTCAAAAGAGCCAGAAAAGATAAGTCTTTAGGAATTTTAGTTTGGCAAATATAAATAGGATCACTATGAAAATTACAGCACACCTCTCTAATTCATTAGGGACTGACAAGTTGAAGGTCTAAATTGCACACGTAGACCGTTGGTCCCCTTTGAAGTCCACATTATGGAGAGAAATCCTGGAATGTTTTCCTCAAGAAACATTCACTCATTTTTGACTGAAGAAAGAAAGACATGAACATCTAGGATGACATGGGGGTGAGTAAATTATCAGGAACTACACACTTTCATTCTTACATACAAAGCAGCTAGACACAACACAGCGCAATGGAAAAGAATGCAGGGGTCTCGAGATGAAAGTTGACAGGGAATCTTAAAACCACAGTAGACGTGGTGCAAGACACAGTGTGGCACATTGCAAGCTTCTGAGACGTCAGTCTAGGGCATGTTTACCCAGATCAACAATTAAAAAATTGCACAGAAGGACCACAAGAACCCATCCTGCGTGAAAGGCCCCTAACAGCGCAATGGATGCTAGGAAATGGGTTCGCCAAACAGTGTAGGACTGTGTGTGTCTGAATGTGTTGCTTAGTAGACAGATGTGCCCCAGCAGCTGTTCTAGCTGCTCTGGCACACACACACACACACACTGCAGTGTATCACCTGATGGCAGAAAGCTGGTATGCCGCCAAACACTGCTTCTGCCAGAAAGTGTCTCTGCCAAATAATGACCCGGCAGAACAACATACCAATTCTTATGCTGTTGCGGAAAAACACGCAAAACATATGTACGCACCCACCATATGTGAAACTTTATGTTTTGACCTCTTTGTTCTGACTATCAATGACAGTGAGTTGAGCAGCCTCGAGCGTCTGGCCTAGATGAAGTGTGTGTGTGTGTGTGTGTGTGTGTGTGTGTAGTTATAAAGAAGCTGAGCCTTTGGGAGCTGCTGTTAGCGACGCACAGTTTGAGTACTGCATTAACTGTCCTAGTTCTTCTCTAATGTATGCACTAGCCTTCAACAGAGCAATGCTAATATTCAATACTTAATAACTCGCTAAATCTGATTACTCGAAGCTCGAGCTTTTAAAGCTCAAGAGATTTCATGGAGCCCATGTACTTATGCTAAGTATCAACGTAGTATAGTATGATAGTACGTATGATATATAAAATGGGACGTACATGTAGCCTAAACTGCAGGTTTAATGTGGAACCCTGGTTTAATGTGGTCTTCTCCAATAAAAAATCTGAAACGAAAGTCTCCGTTTGCTCTCGTTGCTGCCCAAGAGAACCAAACGAGCTATTAAATACATCTAATTTGAAATTTTTATTTTCTATAAGTGTATGCGTGCAAGACGTGCAAGAGAAAGATTCATCCGCACTGGAACTAAAGCACTTGAGCACTAAGAGTTTGTTGAAACGGAACAGGACACACACATATACACACTCCGCAGCTGTGCGGTGTAACAGGAGAGCTGTGGAACGAAAGGAGAGGAGGTCCACAGACATGCCAAGATTTCATTAACTGCCACAGCGGTCTGTATTCAGTCATGCTGGTGTTGTAAAGGCCTTCACCTCTAAATGCAACAAGTTTAACAAACTGCCTGCAAACCCTATTACCACAACACATGGATGATAGGACATGTTTAGTGGCTCAAACATCAGAAATTGTGTATTTAGTGGTCTGACAGATTTAGTTGACTACCTAACTGTCATTATTAACCAATCATATCATGCTTAGTTTAAGTACTTTATGTCCTGTTGGATATTCTCCTTCATTTTTCAAGGGAAATACACACTCAGGCCACATTTAAAATGACAAATACTTGTTGAAAAGGACAGTTAGGAAAAAAGAAAGAACGCAAAATGATGTCATTGTTGACCTTCATAAAGTCATACAGATTGGAACAACATGAGCTTGATACATTACTTTTTACTGCAATGTTGTTTGCACCACTAAAGTCTCTTTGGTAGCAGGTTAACATCATTAAGTATACTAAATATAATAATTATAAAAGCATTATCCAAAATTCAACAAGTATCATCCCTAACACACATTAATAATCATACACGAACACAAGTTCAAGCACATTCACCCAGTTTGACTGATGTGTCATGTAATTGAAGAAAATGACTTGTGGTTATAATTAGAAACAATCAAGTCCTTGTGGTTCCCACTTCAGCAGAGTCAACCCCTTGCGCTTCTGTCCTTTCTACACCTCCTTTACTAATTTAGTCTACTTTCCACTAATTTCCTCCAGCTAACACTCATTTCTAGCCTCTTTTCCCCTTAATACCCCACAAAATACATAGGACATGAATGGAAATGTGATTATGTTATTAGGATGTTTTTGAGGGTAATTTTAAGTATATACTGCTCAAAGTTCAGTTCATTATCCACAAACACTTTTTATGCTTTTATTAACCTTACTTCTATACAGTATGTAGTGTTTCTCTTAGATGTGTAAGTTGAAAAGAAAAACATTTCAACAATAGAGTTTGGTAATGGTTCACGGGGTGACATAAGGCTGCCTTGGTAACGGTTTTGTCATCACTCTCTGGATGAGAGCGTAAATGAGCATTATTGTGAATGTCAGAGGTGTCCCACTGGGGTGAAATGTCAATGTTAATCCCATTTAATAAACTCGTGCCATGCGTTAATCTCACATTACCACTTAATCTGGCCCTCATATTGACGGCATAATCCCGGCCCACTCCGCTGGGGACTGGGGCGATGAGCCGTGCGGTCGTTCTGCAAGGCGTCATTATGGCAAGAATGGAAGATAACGGGCTTGTAAAGAGATGTCAATGAGGTTGGCGGCAAATTGATATGATCATAACCGCTCGAGATCCGGGTCGGCACGCCATCAATCATGATGATGAAAAGTCGGCTAACGCCAAAGACGGGCTAGTGTATTATCAGCATGCGCGGAAGGACTGCTCTATCACACACAATCATCACACACTGATTTAAGAGCACACACAGTTTCTCTATCTCAAAACTTGATAGCATTTTGAGGCATTGTAGACACACTACAGAGGCAAAAGTTTGCTGTGAAAGTTTTCCTGATTTAGGTCTTGAAGCTGGGATGCTGGTTTATGCTGGTCCTTTGCTGGTTTATGCTGGTCACATGCTGGCAAAGGACTAGCATACAGTAAACCAGCAAAAGGGCCAGTTTAAACCAACAAAGGACCAGCTTAAACCAGCATCCCAGCTTCAAAACCTACCTAACCAGCATATGCTGTTTTATAGATTTTTTAGGGGGAATTAATCATATCATTTTTAAAGCATTATTTGTGTGCGCTTGTTATTACGGCGAACTGTGTTGTTAGCTTAGCAATACGCTAATAGCAAACTGTTGTAAATGTTTCAAACGTGTCACTGAAGTTTGCCATATTCCAAGCACTGTTAAAATTATTTAAACATTGTATTTTAAACATTAAATAAGTGTTGTCACTGAGTAATGCGTTTTTAGCTTAGCAAAATGCTAAGCTAACAAACTGTTGCAAATGTTTCATACAGGTATCTGTCACTTCAATGTGCTATATCCCAAGTGCTGTAAAAATAAACAAACAAATAAAAAAAGCAGTATTTTATAAATATATGTTGTTAGCTTAGCAACATGCTAACACCACACTGCTGTAAATGTTTCTAATCTGTCACTTAAGTGTTATGAATGTTACGAAACATTATTTTACTGTACTTGCTATATATTGAGCACTACGTTGTTAGTTTAGCAACATGCTAACATCAAAATTGTAAATGTTTCAAATCTGTCTCTTATGATGTTCCATGGTAACTAAGAAGGTACCTGTAGACAGCAGATACTGATAACTCTCTAGGGTTTGCAACAGAGCTAGTGATTCTGGCTTAAATCTGCTAGCATGGCACCAAAAGCTCATCTGTTAGTGCAATATGCCAACTTTCCCAGTTAAGAAATGAAAAAAAAAACATAAATAAAAATATCCCTATTTATCATCAACTTATCTTCCTGTATTGCCAATTAAAACACAAAGAGAACAGCTAGACTTTTAGATACGTGTGTTTGTGTGTGGTTACGTTTGGCAGAAGCCACAGGCCTCTGTAAACTACCTGCACAATTTTAATGGCGTTTTAATGAGGATGGGATTGACAACGGATTGCGTTTTAAGAAAAAAAAAGCAGCAGAAACAGGCACTGACTGACTTCCCCGGTGAGAAGCAGGAAAAACCACTGGCGGCGGGACAAAACACACTTTTAATCCCGCGAGAGGCGCAAACAAATCAATATCAATTAAGGTGGAGGAGCAGACAAAATGGACATCTTGCTTTGTTTTAACTAATGAAGTCTGCCGAGAATCCACCAACTGAGGCCCATAGCAACCAAGAAAACATACACACACACACACACACACTCAGACTTCAGCGCAATAACCCAAGTAAACATTCAGGATTGTGATAAATAGTCCACATAGAGCGGCCCAAAATGGGACACCATTGCAAAAGAAAACAAACTTTCATATGTCACACACACACAACACGGGCTCGCTGCAGGAGGGCTGAGCATATACATCATTAATGATAATTTTGATGCAAGTCTGTAATAAAATAAAGTTATGCTGCTGACACACACACACACACACACACACAGTCTTACACATCCATCAGTGCTGCTGGGTGATATCTCCTCATCTACATACTATGCAGGCTGAATGACAAACGAGAAGAGGAAGATGAGAGAGAGTACAAGTACGAATAACAAGGAAAAATCGGCAGGCAGAAAACTGGCTCCATCCGAAACATTACACGGCTCTTCCATACACACAAACACACTCAAAATCTTTATGAGAACCAGGCGCATGTTTTCGGCTTCGAGCCAAAGAGCCGTTATGATAGGTGGATGGGCGGTTAACACAATGATGTCATTGCATTATCGTCAACCGGCATATAACATAATGACATCCAGACTCTTTTTTTCCCCCTTTTTCACAGCTGTGTATTAGTAGAAAGTTCTCTCAAAATATTACTTCTTATTTTTTTCCTTTAGAGTTTAAGGAGAAACATTTGACCCAAATACAGATACATTTGCTATGCAGCAGACCACATTTACAACATATTTACATACGTTTATATATAAATCTATATATAGAGATATAGATAGAAAGATAGATGCATTAATATACATTCATTATATACTTTTTTTTATTAGTACATCTCTACATCTAACATCTCAAAATATTGCTATTGATTTAATTAAAAAAAAATTTTGTGAGAAATGTGTCCCAGATTGACCTTTGTAGACAGATTCAAACTAGGATCGCCCACACAGAAAGTTTCATGCACACACACACACACGCACAACACCCACCAGGACATATTTACATGCATATTTATGTACATTTGGAGGACTGAACTGACTTAAAGTGCAATCAAGATATGCTTTTCATCAGTATGTGTGGGAATGGTATTTGAATCCATAACCTTAGTAACGCAAATTAGGGTTGCCAACACAGAAACCATATTGGCATACATGCACAACCCAGCAGGTCACATTTGAAACATATTTATATACATCTTAAAGACCAAAATGACTTAAAGTGCATTTAAGATTCATTTGAATATCAGTTCCCTGAGATTTGAACATACATCCTTGGTGTCACTAAGACATTGTTTTTCTTTCTGTTTTCTGTGCATGTGTATCTAGCAAACTAGTGCATAATACAAATGTAAAATCTCTCCTTACCCTCACACACCCACATATATACTTTGTTACAGCAGGTAGAACTAAAGATATCTGCCCTCTTCAGATGGAGATGCCTTTAGATAAGCACGCTCACACACACACATACCCATGCAGGAATGCTCACCCCTGGGAAAGTTTACATCACGGTTCAATGCATTTTGGCACAACAACTCTAGACATCACTGACAATGTGTGTAGCCGCGTCTTATCACAGCTTATCTCGGGTCTACAGCCAACACTCACTTCCCTTTACCACTGCTGACACTTCTTTAACACTCACGCTGATCTGGGGTCAGATTTTCTACATCAGCGGTGATCTGTATTGTAAAGTATTCATGAGAAAACTGATCCAAACACCACGGTTCACCCCACAGGCAAAGAGGAACCTCAGTACAGGTGCTGTATCTGTAAATATAAACTGTCCTACAAAAATTGCGTTCGCATTTTAGATATCATGCAATTACATATTTTATATGAATGTGAACATTGAATAAATATATGTAAATATACTATTCATTACATGATGTATTTATTTTGCCATTTTGTGCAGTGCGAAACATTATCCTTTATCATTCTATTCCAGTATAAAAAAATTTTTTACACAACCAAAAAATAAAAAGAATTTTTTTTTCGCTCTTATACCCCTAAAACATTGTTTTAAATAATAAACCTTGTGTAATACAGAACAGATATCGCTGTACTACCAAGCAAGCACCCAATCTTAGTAAACGACAGGAACAGGTGCTGCCGTCATGCCTTTCTGCACACTTTTTAATTAAGCAAAATAATCGTGAAATACAAATAAATTAGAATGTACAGTTGTGGTTTATTCACATACTCTGTTTCAGAACCGCTCGCTTTCCGTTTGAGTGGGATGTATATCGGATCGTAAACTTTGGTCAAGTGGCTTAAGGTTCAACCCTACCAGCAAGTGACATTTCATTTAAGCCATTAGAAGAGCAAATCTATAAGCTCTGAAAGTTCAGTTTTCTCTACGTCCCTATTAAGTTTGTCTTAAAGTGGACCTATAATGCCAGAACTTAACGTCCGAACTGAAGAGCTTTTAATAGCTTGGAAAAATGTCAACAGACTACAGCAAATTGAGCGAATAATGTGAGCGAGACTCATCGCTACGGTTTTGCTAAGCAGCTGGGAGGTCTTAAGGAGGTGTTTGTGTGTCTCTCTGTGTGTATTATTGTGGATTTGAGATGTGTGTGTTGTAGAGTGTTGTAGTAATAACTCCCAGTGGGAGCAGATTTCTGTCTGGTCGTTGTGGTGACAGCATCAGTAGAGAAAGAGGTGATGGCTGTCCTCTCCTGCGCTGGACAGTAATTGGCCATCCATATCGAGCTTCGTCTCAAACACACACACCCAGACGTCATATCCTATCAGCATTGCTACACGCAATTGCCATCACCCAGTTCCCCCAAGACCCAAAATGCAAGTGACGACACACGTGTGAATGTGTGCCTGCTACACTGTTGGTACCTCGCATTGACACACGACATGCGCATGGTAAACACCATCATCTCAATAACAGGTGGAGATGACAGGCAGATGACGGAGTGAAAGAGGGTCGGTGGATGAATAAACAAGAGGTTGCACATAGGTTTTACTCCGTGAAATACCAGGATTTTACAGCTAGATGATTTGTATTCCACCAGTAGCACAAAACAGTACTGCAAAAATAATGACAGGTTTCGAACATGCACCTCTTCTGTCATCGTTCAAACAATTCCTGGAGAAAGATGTTCATTAGCATCCCCATACATCTCAAAGGTATGACTCAGCTAGGGCTTTATCCACTGGACATACGCAAACCTGCTTTCCCAAGTAATGCATCCTACATCCAAGACCAATTATTACCATACATGCTCCAAAACCAACCCAGACTCAGATAAAAATGCATACCTCTTGGTACTTTTCCGCAGCAATGTTTTTACATACAGTACCTCATTGCACGTTTTGCAGCAGTTTCAAAGAGAAATGTCCAGTGAGCCCTGTCAAGTTTTTATTAGTTGATATAGGTATTCATTATGTTGCTTTAGTTATGCATTGTGGCGGTTCAGAATTCAGAAGTCATACGGGGGTCTCGTATGACATACTGTATGCCCTACACCAAACCCAACCCTAAACCTACCTGATAATGTTAACAAAGTCAAAACTGATATAAATATGCATTTGTGGATTAAGGATCGGTACGCTAATATGTGTACAGTGGGGATCTGGAGCCCACCATAGCCCCGGGATGTTGCGTTCTGCAGTGAGGGTTTTCTAAGCATTCTTAGAAATGCTAAACATTTCAGGAATGCACTAGGTTTGTGTAAATATGCACATAACACAAATGTTAGTTTGTTCTTCAGGTTTCTTTTTTTTTAGGATTAGGGTTAGAGTCATATGGGCCGATTTAATGAATATGAGCACGGCAGCCGCTGTTCACAGTCCACTTTTGTTGAATGGAAAAGAGCAGCACAGACTTTCGGCAAAATATCTCTTTTTGCGTTTGAAGTAAAAAAAATAAGGTTTGGGAACATTGGGAAGCGTACATGAGCACATGACAGAATTTTCCGATTGATTCCTTTGAGGCAGTTTGCCGGAAGGGGAAAAAGAAGAGGATATCCAGAAGAATGCAGAACATTCAGAGAGAAAGTTAACCAAAGCTAGGCAGCGCGAAAACTAGAAACACGTCGTTGCGCTGAACAAAATAAGGGCAAGAGCGCGAGGAGGGAGTGGAAAAAAAATTCAATATATTTTTAATCTCGCGGATGTAATGTGATTGCACAGCTGCCGTAGGCTGCAGATTTCATAAGCCAGATCACATTTCAGACAGATGGGGTCGGGGTGCTCGCGTTCAGGCCGATCTGCATGGCTCTGGGAGAAGTTAATGAAGGAGACAGAAACACAATGCCCTGTAATGACTTTAATGCCTTCACCCAGGGATTCCTTCGCCGGCCCTTGGGGGCCCAGAAGGACCAAATCATGTTAGTGTAAAGCGTTGATTGCTCTTTTCTCTTGTCAGGGTGAGTTTGAAGACCAAAGGATGAAGAAAGAGTGTTAAATATTCATCAGGTTTCATTATATTATTGTTTTTTTGTTGTGTGGCTTTGCACATGCTTTCTTTGGGTCCTTTCTTTTGTCCACCTGACCTAACGCCCCGATCCTCTTCCTGCCTTGCTTTACTCTTCTGCTCTGAGATAATTGAAAATTGCTGCTTGAAATGACATTTTAAGGTGGTTAAGATAGTTTTAGAATATGGTAGATGGATGATGTATTGCTTATCCAAGTCTCCACCAGCTAGTATTCCAGTTGGCTATCCACTTAAAGGTGTCATAGAATGGAAAACTGAATTTACCTTGGCATGGTTGAATAATAACAGTTCAGTACATGGACATAACATACTGTGAG
>JAUMHQ010000073.1:1885116-1901146 GCA_032361165.1 Enteromius paludinosus
TAATTTCTTTCTTGTGCTAAACACAAAATAAGATATTTTGAGTAACCAAACAGTAGCTGGTCCTCATTAAATCTAATACAATGTTCAACAGAAAAACTCATTCAGATAAAAACGACCTGCTCTTCCTGAAAAATAAAAGCACTGTTTGTTTTATTCATATTATGTTTATTTGTAATGTGTATCTATTTAAATAACAAAGATACAATGACAACAATTTTTTATATTTGCTCATTTTGGCCTAAATATCTGCCCTTATTTATTTTATACTTTGTTACCTTGAAAGGCTTTGTTTTTTATAAAAAGTCAAATTAGTTTGTCTGTACTGCTCAGATAACTTGTAAAATAGTAAAATCAATGACAAAGAATCATGATTTAAAAAATAAATAAATGTTATTATAAATTATTAACTATTGTAAATGTAATTTGTAAAATAGTCTTTAAAAAATAAGGGATAAAAATCATGAATCGTGATTTCCCCAGAAAAAGAATTGTTATATTTATTTATTGATATTGTGATATTTTCTCTGTATCGCCCACCCCTAGCTACAGTCACTTTCTTTTCTTGAACAAGAACACATGGTCATCAAAAAATGCTAATTTAGAGCGATTGTTTAAACTTTTATTTTGAAGTTGCGAACAGTTAGCGTACATTTCGTCTCCTGTGTTGTTGTAGATTTATAAATGGTTTGTCTTAAAAATCTGATAGAACATGTCTTTCTTACATTTGTTCTGTTTTTGTTAATAAACAGCCTAATTGTTGTTAATCCCTAGAAAACCTGGGTTTCAAAATGAACCTTTTAGCTAGCCTATATTGTCCAGTCCAACTTTTATTTTTCCAATAGGAAATACGTCAACACAGGAACAAAACTAGAGCTTATCAAGCAATTTCATGGTGTCTTTAACTTGAGATTACTCAAATGGAAATCTAATAACTATTCCGAGCAAGTCACAGCGCTAGATATACACAATACGAGTAAAATCAAGCTGGCAAATAAGTAAAAGCAATTATTTTCTTTAAAATCACATTAGTACAGTCCACTAATCGTGTTTTACAGTAGCTAAACTGAATGCTCGTGGCTCATGGCCAATAAATTAGCATACTGCAAAAAAGTACATTTCATTGAGTGGCACCTGTTGTGAACGCACACACACAAACACAAAAGACAGAAAAGAGGGAGATGCAAATGAGAAGACAAGGTTGAAACTAATCAGACTAACAGCATAATTCTATTATGCAGAATAAGTTGACTTACTTATTCAAGCAATTGTTGTCCAAAGTGGATTCAATTATACCAAATAATGCACTGTCTCTCACTGCCTGTTTTTAATTCCCTTCCTTTTCACCGTTAGTAAAACAGATATTTGTTTTTTGAAGCAACATAATCAAATTCATATCTAGCCTTCGGCACTCTTAACATCTCCGAATCAATAAATGTAACTCCACACGCACACAAAAATCTTCCCAGAGATATGATTCACCTTTAATAACAAACTACCTGTTAATGTTACTCCTTTAAACTTAAATTCAAATTTGAATGATTAAATTTAATTATTAATGGACACAACTTGCTACTTAAAACTTGAGTGTATTCCTAACCACAGCATATTTGTAATCAAGTATTTTTTTCTGCATCAATATATGGAATTTCAAAAATAATAAGTACCCTAAAACCATATAAAATGGTGCAGGTGCTTGTTCCATTCATAATGTCTCTCTCTTACTGTTTTTGGAGGGTTTCTTTTACCCTTTTCCAGTCTCTCTATCTCTCACTTTGTCAGTAAGGTGAGGATGGCTTGAGCTGATAACACTATGGGTCACTTGCGGTGTCATAGACGCCATCGATCTTTGGCTCTGTGTCTCACCAGTCACTGCTGGTGTGTGTGTGTGTGTGTGTGTGTGGCCATACTTTTGTCTGAAAATTGTGTGAATTCGGTGTGTGTGTACAGCAAGACTATTTCGTTCATGTAGACAAAGGCAGCAGTACCTTTTCCGAACATGTAATAACAAGGTTATGGCTTTCTGAAAAAACAAAACGGAAATGTTGATATAATTTTTAAATAATATATTATAACACACACACACACACACATATATATATATATATATATATATAAATGGATTAATGAAAGCAACAGAAAAGAAATTCCAGGACACAGACAAGCCCAGTTTGACGGCAATTTGTAGATATTTTACAAGGTGGTTAATTCGTACGACCTTACTCGTTAGAATGCATATGCTTTTTTGATTTTACGAGTTTCCAATTCGTCGGAATTTGTACGAATGACATAAACCGCCCCTAAACCTTCCCATCACTGGGGTTTAGACAAATCGTACAAATTTGTACGAGTGAAATTGTACACATTTGTATGAATTAGCACAAATTTTCCCACTCTTACGAATAAATATGACTTGGTCAAGAGACAGACACTTTTTGTTGCTCTGCTCTGAAAAGTAAAAAAAAAAATGTGTTACCGTTTATTTTTACAAACTGAAGCATTTTATATTTTCAAACAATTATTTTGAATTATGTTATTGTGCATTATCAACATTTCATTTGAGCCAAATAATTTTAGCGAAGTTGTCCTAAGACAAGAGCACATCTTGCTTTTATGTTTTAGGACGACTTTTTGTTCATCTACTTTTTGTTAAAATAATAACATCTGACAAAGGAACTACCAATAAACATTTGCCTAATTAGCCTTGAGTACATTTACATTTAAGAATAATAATAACAATAATACATATATTTATGTATTGTTGACACTATTAAATATTAGTATAGTTGTAATGTTAGCATCATATGGCACTTTGTCAGGTAACAAAATAATGATTTTCATCCCTATGACATGAAATCTTAAAAATGTTTGTGCATATGAAAACAACACTACACCCCTTCACAACACACAAAGTGCATTCATCTGTACGCTTATGAAGTCACTGAGCCCTCTCAAAAGCCCAGTGGCCTGTGGGTGAGTCCATGTGCATGCATGTGTTAAACAACAGTGACAATCCAACTCCAAGAGGCATGTTATCCGAGTGGACTTTCCCAAGCCTTTAGCACTCCATGTCTGTCTACTTCCATCTGCTCAGCTGACATCCTACAAATACTTCTTCCTCCCCAGTAGGGCATGTCTAGGCCAGTATCCAACTCCAGGATTAATTCAGGATAGCCAGGCCACGTAGAGCACAGAGGCCGGCCGCTAAACACTGACCCCGTTCTCCCCTGACTGACAGGTCGACACATTGTGCTGCATAGCTCAGAGCTCAGTTTAATAGACGCTTTGCTTGTGTGGGTGAGGGTTTTGTTCATTATATCTATTGTGAAGCATGCTGATGTTGTCCCATGGAGACATCTTTAAAGCTATTATTTTTTGACAATATATTTTAGACAGTAATGTATTCAGGCTAAAGAGGGTCGAAGTAATTTCATTAAAGACGTCAAGCAGTTGTCAACAAATATGATCTACAGGTGCGAAAACATGGATCAGGTGTGGTTTTTATTATTTCAATATTCACTGGTTGGTGTTAAAATGGCCCTGTGAAAATAGGCCACTTTAATCACATAAAATACCTTTATAAAAGCATTCAAATTAATTACGATAGAATGTTCGAAAATGTATGCAAACAGTTGACAAAAGCAATTACCGATGAAACCATATCGATTCCTACCAATATTTGGACAGTTTATTTACACATTTTTATATTTACAATTTTAATAATATGTTTATGAACAGATACATACTGTACATACATATTACACTTATTTGTCTGTTTATTTGTTTGTACTTTCTTAATTTATGTTTGTTATTCATTTATATATATATATATATATATATGTGTGTGTGTGTGTGTGTGTGTGTGTGTGTGTGTATTACACTATATAAACATTATTTGTTTATTAAATTATTTGTATGTTTATTATTATTATTTTGTTTGTTATTTTAACTTAAAGCTTTTATTAATGACTCAAAGTCTAATATTAAGAATACATACAAAAACCTTTTAAAATATTTTTTATTATTATTTATTTATTTTTGTTTATATTTTTATTTATTCTTGTGTTTGTTTAGTCTACTCAACTCTACAAAGCTTTCATTACAGACTCAAAGTCCAATATTAATAACAAATACATAAATACAACAACCTTAAGTGATACTTTTATTTGTTTGTTTGTTTAATAATTCATGTACTTGTTATTTGTTTGTTTAGTTAACTCAAAGCTTTTATTACAGACTCAAAGTCCAATATTAAGAATAAAAAATACATAAATACAACAACCTTAAAAACATCTGTGTCATACAAACATACAATGATAGTTTTATTTATTCGCTAATTTGTTTGTTTATTTATTTGTGTGTTTGTTTATTTATTTATGTCTGTAAATGAATTTATTTATCCACAGTAGATTAGAGATAGACAGATAGATGAACAAACAAACAAATAAGTCATTTTAAAAGTGCAGTTGTTGAACAACTAGTGGACCATTCTTACCCACCTCTATGTGAACCAAGTGTCTTCAACGCTAAAGATAAATTCCCCTTTACACAAGTCTCACAATGCAGCAATTTGATTGATTATAACCCAGGATCACAGGGACATGTACCTATTAATCAGCTTCGACTAACCCACTTAAATAAAAGACCTCTTTATTGTTATGGAGTTAGCATATATTTTTAGCTCTCATATTTGATTCAATGCACACTTAACTGTTTTAAGCCATTGTGGGCGACATCATCAAAATGCCATCATCGAAAAAGTTTCCGGCTAACAAAATTTGCACATTTAATAAGCAAATTATTTTAATGAAAAACCCTCATGCCAAACCAATTAGTAATGAATTATAATCTTATGATAAACGATCCTCTGTTGACAGCCGGGGGGAATTGCGCAATCAAACATTAATTATTCATTTGATAATTAAGTTCATAGGTGTTTGGAGTGGAGGATTGGATGAGCAGAGAGAGCGGGCCAGCGGTGGCAGACCTCTTCCAGTGCTGACCTGTTTTGTTCACAGCACTGCCTGCTGGGATATGTCCCGCTGGCTATTTTTGGGCAGTTGGTTTCTGCGCTGACATGTTTAACATTGCCGAGCATTCCTGCTGTAGAGAAACCTACGACTTGTCAATACTTCATTTAGTATGCAAACGTTTTACATCAAATCATCTTTACATTGTAACACAATTTTGTAAACAATAATTAATGGACCATTTAGTAATTACAAAAATGGTCTACCGGGTCTCATGGCATAAACATAACTGGGTGCACTGTTTAGTGAGACACGAAATACGTACCAACAAGTACATATTACCACATTTTTCTAAAGAAATTAATACTGGAGGCAGTTAAACTCTTCCAGCTTGTATTCCTTTTCATACTAATTTAATGAGTTTCAATTAATAAAGCTTTTTTTAATTTAATTTTTTTCGGCAATTCACGAGTTCACACTTCCTCATAAATAATAGAATAGATTGTGCGTGTTTGGCTCGAGGGTTGGACAGAGCTCTGCGTCCAGCCCGATCACCGAGTACCAAGTTCTCACAACGCAACCAAACAGGGAGGTTTTTTGCGTTTAATTGAATAACCTGATCATACGGTCTTCTGGATATTATAAGACTAATCTGAAGAATTACACACTTAACTGTGAAACATTATTTTAATGCTATGTTAGCTAGAGTTACTCTCAGATGGGTTCGTCACTTTTTGAGGTCTAGGTCTCGAGGTGGAGAAAGGGGTGGCGGAGGGATGCAAAGAACGAGATGCTTGAGAAGGGGAATTAGCTCTATTCAAAGGAAAATCACTTAGCTCTGATACAGTAGGATAATCAGATAACAAGCTGATTAGGGAACAAGGCATGTGGTTAATCATTCATACGCGCTTCTCCTGAAATTTGTTTATATCTAAACATCATTTACTTGAAGAATATCATATTTTGACTTCAAAACATTATTATTAATATGATGGGATATTTTAAAACTGAGGTCATATCTATGGGTTTTCTTTGGTGGTAGGCTTGTTCGGTAGCTCACAGAATACAGAGGAGCTCTGGTTTGAATCCAGTGTAACTACGGTTTGCAAAAGAGTTCAAATCTGTGTAAAAGGAAGTTGAAACGGCACTTCAGCATCAACAAATACAGTTTTAATCAGTTCTGCATTTGTTAACACTATCGGGTAGTTTTAGGCTTTTATTTGGTGTAAAGCATATTTCCAACATGATAGACCATTAACTTTTAGCAACAGATATTTAAAATCTGAACCACTGTAATGCATCCCAGAAAAATAAAGGGAACACTTTAACAACCCAATGTAACTCCAAGTCGCCATTGGTTCCCTGTGCCCTCTTCACAGATGAAAGCAGGTTCACACTGAGCACATGTGACAGATGTGACAGAGTCTGGAGAGTGTTCTGCTGCCTGCAACATCCTCCATCATGACCGGTTTGGCAGTGGATCAGTAATGGTGTGGGGTGGCATTGCTTTGTAGGGCCACACAGCCCTCCATGTGCTCGCCAGAGGTAGCCTGACTGCCATTAGGTACCGAGATGAGATCCTCAGAACCTTTGTGAGACCATATGCCCGTACGGTTGGCCTTGGGTTCCTCCTAATGCAAGACAACCTCATGTGGCTGGAGTGTGTCAGCAGTTCTTGCAAGACGAAGGCATTGATGCTATGGACTGGCCCGCCCGTTCCCCAGACCTGAATCCGATTGAGCACATCTGGGACATCATGTCTGGCTCCATCCACCAACGCCACATTGCACCACAGACTGTCCAGGAGTTGGCGGATGCTTTAGTCCATGTCTGGGAGGAGATCCCTTAAGAGACCTTCCGCCACCATCAGGAGCCCATGCCACTTGTTTTAAGGACATTACATCAAAGTTGGATCAGCCTGTAGTGTTTTTCCACTTCAATTGTGAGAGTGACTCCAAATCCAGACCTCCACAGGTTAATAAATTTGATTTCCATTGATCATTTTAGTCTGATTTTGTTGTCAGCAAATTCAACTAAGCAAATAATTTGATAAGAATATTTCATTCATACAGATCTACAGGATTCAGGATGTGTTATTTTAGTGCTCCCTTTGTTTTTGTTTTTAGCAGTGTATATCAACATAACTAAAACATGCCAGGGTTCACATATTGGACCTTTGCTTTAGCGCCACTCAGTGGACATTTCTTGTTGAAACTGATGTGAAACGTGCAGTAAGGTACATAAAAACGGTGTTGCACATATTTTTTGAGACCAGGTTGAAAATAGTGCATTCAAACCAGTAGAAGAGGATGGGGGAAAGAAAGTGTGATTTCCATCATTCAAATATAATACATATAAAATAATAATAAGCAGAAAATAAAATTAAAATGTGGAAATAGTTTGTCATTTTAATATATATTGTTTTGTTATATTTACTGACTGGGTTATTGTCTTTGGTCATTGGTTTATTGGATGTCTTTGGTCATTTAAAATTACTGAAATTATCTGGCGAAGTGATATGGGACTGTAATGTACCAGTTATTCGTTTATATTTTCACCAATTAATTAACACCAGTTAGTAATATTAATTAACACGCATAAAGTGAAGAAAATAAATGTTGCTGATCGATTTGCTTCAATTTTGCTCAATTTTTATAAGGGATACTGAAAGAAAAATCCATATCCTTTTATGCTTATTTTTTTCAAGAATGGCACATTGAAGAGCAATCTTACAGCATGATTAAACCCTTTTTGCCATGATTCTTTGCAATCCATACTCAAAGCATGGCTCATAGTGAAGCAGCCAGACAGAAACTCATCCCCTATTAAAAATAAGAGAGCTATAAATAAAATCAGCATGTCCCAGAACTGTCAAAGAGAGGTGAAAGGGCAGAACATCCAACAAACATATCACACTGCACTATTGATCCAGTGCTGATCACACACACAAACAGAGAGTTATACTGTAGACTCCTCCACAGCTGTTGCTAGTTAGGTTCTATCATTCAATCAGTACCACCTGTATAAATACCGGTCTGTTTGTCTGTCTAGTCACGGATCATTGTTCCTATGTTATGCCGTCAACCCAAGTCTCTTCATTCGTGTTCCTGTTCCCAGTTTGTGTTTTGGATTTACTCGTTGCCGAAGTTTTGCCTGTTTCTGGATTTCCTTCTGTCTAGCCCTAGGATTCACGGTATTGTGACCATTGCTTTGTTTACGTTTCTGCCTCTGTCTATGCCTCCACTGATTCAGTTTGCCGGTGCTCGATTTATGCTTATCCTGACCCTGAGCTTTAATTAAACCTACTTGCACTAGAACTCGAACGCTTCACGTCCTCATTCATGACAGAATGATCCGTCCACAAGAGTTCAGCAGCAGGTTTACTATTCATTGCCTCGCAGGCGGGATTTTAATCAGGCACTAGATACATTATTGCGGTCATTCTATCAGCATGTACGGCCCATTGATGAGTACGTGCGGGACTTCATATCGGTTTCACACCGTGTCGATGTGGATGAGGAGACCATTACGGGGTATTTTCTATCCGAATTAGACCGCGAATTGCTGCGGGAATTGCCGGAAATTCAGGAGGATGTATGGATCCGCCGATCTACAAGGAACAAGCGCCGTGCTGGTTTTGCGGAGAGGAACCCATGGGTCGGTACTCACTGTGCCATTCGGCGTGCGCCGTCCACAAAATGGCGGCCAAACCCGTGGACGAAAACTCAGCACAGCGGTTGCCAGCACCACCTAGAGTCTCCACGGTACCAGATTCACCAGCGAGGGCGCCAGCACCGTGTAAAACCCGTGCTGTTTCACATCCTCTCCGCACTCACAAGGAATATGGCAAGCCATTTAAGCCTCGAACCTTGAAATCAGGAGAGCGGTTCAACACCCAGTCAGTCCCAGTAATGCTTCCCATCTTCAGTCTCTTCTGTTCAGTCAGTGCCAGTGGTGCAGCCAGGAGAGCTGCTTTCAGCAAACCCTATTTCAGGCTCTGTCAGTCCCAGTTATACAGCCAGGAGAGCTGTATGATGTTCAGTCGGTCCCAGTCACACAGCCTGACGAGCTGTTGAAGGTCCTCGCGGTTCCTAGCCCACAAATAATGGGTCCCGCACTCCGGTACGAGGAGCTGTGTGTTATTCAGTCGGTCCCGGCTACGCAGGCAGTTGAGCTGCAGGAGGTCCTCGGACCCATCAGGGCCGGATCCGCCAGACCTGGTCCGTGATCCAGGTCTCCAGTCCCTTAATTCACCCGAGCTCCACGAGGACTGTGAGGCCCCATGGCCAGAACCTCCGGAACCTGTGTGTGGCTCGGAGACTCCATCGGGTCCGCCAGAGGCTGTACTACCTCTGGAGATGTCGGTTCTGGCCGTAGAGTCCCCAGAGGCCCCACTGGTGGCTGCTCAACCCAAGGAGGTCTCTGAATCGTGGTTCGGTCGGTCATGGAGGGCATATTCACTATCGGCTCAGTTTCAGAGGGCGATGTCAGTGTCAGTGTGGTCACGGAGGGTGCGTTCACTGACTGTCGGGTCTCAGAGGGCGCATTCACAGCCCGGTTGGTCTAGGAGGGCGATATCACTGACTGTTGGTTGCAAGAGGGTGCATTCATTCTCTGTCTGGTCTCGAAGAGCACACTCATAGTCTAGTCAGTCTAGAAGGGCGTGTCCACTGTCTGTATTGTCCCCAAGGGCTCAATGTCTATCTGTTCAGCTCAAGAGGACGAAGTCACAGCCTGCTCGGCCCTGGGGTTTGTCCCCGCTGACTGGTGAGCCCAGGTGGGCCTCTCCGCCGCCTGCCCCCCCGGAAAGGCATTCCCACCGCCAGATCCGCCCAAGTGGTCTTCTCCGCCGCCTGCCCCGCCTCAGTGGGCCTCTCTGCCACCCTGGTGGGCTTCTCCGCCTCCTGCTCTGCCCCGGAGGGCCTCTATGCCGTCTGCTTCCTCCACGTGGACTTCTCCGCCGACAGCTCCACCCTGGAGGATAAGATCGCTGTCTGGTCGGCCCAGAAAGACTAGGCTGCTGTCTGTTCAGCCCAGGAGGGCATTATTATGGACTATGGGGTCTAGGAGGAGGTTGTCGCTGATGGTTCTACCTCAGAGAGTCCTATAGTCGTCTGCCCCACCCTGGAGGGCTCTTGAACTGTCTTGTCGGCCCTGGAGGGCATTGTCATGGTTTGGTGCACCGCCCTGGAGGAAGACCACGACGTCACAGAGGACGTTCTCGCCGTCTGGTCTGCCCCGATGGTCGTCGCCACTGTCTGCACCGCCATGGAGGGCAAATTAACTATCCAATCGGCTCAGGAGAGCATTATCGCTGCCTGGTAGGCCAAGATGGGCTTCTCCTCTGTATACGCCGCCTTGGAGGACGTTTCCCCCGTATGTTCCGCCCAAGTGGACTTCTTCACTGTCTGCCCTACCCTGGTGGGCATTCCCGCCGTCTCCAAAGTCTGGAGCGTGTACAATCCGTCCTTAAGGGGGGGGCTATGTCACGCCCAGCTGGAGTTGCCAGCTAAAGACTC
Source organism: Enteromius paludinosus (assembly GCA_032361165.1). Classification (NCBI taxonomy): domain Eukaryota; kingdom Metazoa; phylum Chordata; class Actinopteri; order Cypriniformes; family Cyprinidae; genus Enteromius; species Enteromius paludinosus. The sequence goes on from JAUMHQ010000073.1 coordinate 1,895,603, forward strand.
TATGAACTCTATGTGTTTTTGTGTCTGTTTTCTTACCAGGACTCCATTCCCCAGAATGCACCTCTCCTCCACAGTTGTTGCTAGTTAGGTTCTATCATTCCATCAGTACCACCTGTATAAATACCGGTCTGTTTGGCTGTCTAGTCACGGATCATTGTTCCTATGTTATGCCGTCAACCCAAGTCGTGTTCATTCGTGTTCCTGTTCCCAGTTTGTGTTTTGGATTTACTTGTTGCAGAAGTTTTGCCTGTTTCTGGATTTCCTTCTGTCTAGCCCCTAGGACGGTATTGTGACCATTGCTTTGTTTACGTTTCTATACCTCCACTGATTCAGTTTGCCGGTGCTCGATTCATGCATATCCTGACCCTGAGCTTTTATTAAACCTACTTGCACTTGAACTCGAATACTTCACTTCCTCATTCATTACAGTAAGCCATTCGCTTTTTTTCTAGATGCAAATTGCTGCAGATTATGCACATGCGTGTTCTTTCACCCGGATATGAACAAGGCTGATTACGTCAAATGCGTAAAAGCTTCAGTATACTATGTGGTAAGCATGGCGTTTGGAACGACATGAGGGTCACATCTTCAAGTCAATAAATAAACACTTAAATAATAAATATATAAATAAATCAAATAAAGTCTCCAAAATACCAGAGATTAAGTTTTTAGACTATGAGCCATTCACTATGGAAATGGAAATGTTCTTTTGTATTGCAAAAATGACACTTGACTCTGAACTGCTGCTAATCATTGTTCTGTTGGCTATAATATTCTGACCATTTGTACCCGTCTAACACCTGTACACCATTATTGCATCGTTGTTGTGTTTAAGGGCATATGCGTGAATGTTGCGATACATGTTTACATTAATCTACGCCCCGCCTCCAGCAGTGCGAGGGTGCTAGAATGTTCGGAAACTGTATAACGTTGCTCGGCCTCTAACTTTTTTCTTGCAAACGAAAGCGAACTTCGTTTAAAGTAAATTAGGCCCTTTATACCTGAATACACTCACTGAATGGACTCATGGGGACTCTTGTCACGGTGGGAACCTAATTAAGGTCCCCATGGGTACAAAAGCTTATAGCAGAATGTTTTTTTTTTTTTTTTTTTGAAAAAGTAAAAATCTAGTAGATTTAGAGCAATATAAAATACAGCTTTTACTGTATAAAAACCATTATGCCTATTGAGAATGCTTACAAGGATAGCTAAACGTGTGTTTTGGTATTTGTGGTTTATGGGGACACAAATTTGTTTAATGTCATGGGTATGATAGAGGTATTACAATATGAAGGTGTTTTATGAGGACTGCCAATGTACACATATCAAAAGGCACCTAAAACAGGCAGGTTTGGCCAATCTCATGTTAATCTTGAATACCTATAGAGTAGTACTGCATCCTTCATATATCCAAAAAGGCATTAGTTTTATCATATTTGTAAAAGAGCGATCCAGCTTTACGATTTTCTCCGAAAAAAAAAAAACGATCTTCTGGGAGCATGCTGTGTGGGCGGAGCTAAAGAACGACAAGCAATTGAGCGAGTTCGCCAAACAAAACACTAACGTGATGCTGTTTCTCTTACAGTCTGCAGTTCTGAATCATGGTCGGGATCCATTATTCACTTAACGCTGGGTTCTTTTGTCAGGCTTCACAAGGTTATCTTTCCCTTACAACCAAAAATGCACTTCTCTGGAAATAAAGACCCACTTCCCGCGCAAGTCTTGTTCAGTTCAGGCGAATGAAGCGCGTTGATGAGCGCGATATCCCTCTCTCCGATCTATGCCTGCGCATGTGCGTGCTTCCGGGAGAAATGCCCATATAAGGAGTTCCATCCTCAACTACATCATTAAGACAAACAATAAAAAAAAAAAAAAAACTCTCAGAAACTTGTACACACCCGGAAGTAAGATTTTTGACATAAAAATACTCAGTCATATGTGTTTTTTTTTTTTTTTACTTTGTCCATGCGCAGCACTGTGTACACAACTCCGAATGTATGAAAGCGTACGTTACCCCTCCTTTTAAAAAGCATACTAAATGTTTTTTTTTTGTTGTTGTTTGTTTTTTTGTCTAAAACTGCACAAAGTTATCTGTAAGGGGTAGTGTTAGGTGTAGGGTTGGTGTAGGACACATACAGTTCGTACTTTATAAAACCATTACATTTATGGAGAATCTTCAAAAACCACAAATACCAGCATGTGCGTATATGTGTGTGTACAGTAAAATACATTTTGACCTTTCTGGTGACATTTATTTATTTATTTTTGATCCACATAACAAAACAAGTTTTGGTTAGGGCTAGGGTCATGGGGGATAGAAAATATAGTTTGTATAGAATAAAAACAGTTATATCAATGGAATGCAATGGAAACCTGTGTGTGTGTGTGTGTGTGTGTGTGTGTTCACATGTCTAGCCTAGAATGTGAGAATATTCGACTCTGGTCTTTCAAAACCAGAAAGTGCTTGCAGTGCTAGTATTTTCTTGACTGACTGTTATCCTCTGCTAAGCATCTGTCTGGTGGTTGACTCTCTCTCTCTCTCTCTCTCTCTCTCTCTCTCTCTCTCTCTCATGGCAGAAGGGGGATCATCCAACATTATGAGGTCACAGCTCGAAAGATTTCCCCACAGAAAGACTAGATACTTTTTTTCTGAGAGACTAAGAGCTATAAGTAGACTTGTTTGAGAGAACATTTCCACTAGTGCTTGCTTTGTGTATGTGTGTGTGTGCTAGGTGGTCCGTACTGAGCTGAAGTGAGAACTCTAATGTGGACATGGATGTTGACCTTTCATGGGACACCAGGAAGCAGTGCCTTTTCCTTGTAATCTGTCATATCCATTAACATCTCCATATAGCCATAACAGTAGAGCACTTGAAATGCTAATGCTAGGTACAACTGCAACAGAATAAACAACAGATGTGCAAGGACAACACTGAAAAAGAATCTAAGGACAAAAACCCTGAACTGCGGCTGTTTGAAGTGTTGCAGTCTATTTCTTGTTGAAATGTGAATTTGCACCAAAACTTATCAAAGCCTTTAGTTTGTGTCACAATTATTTGCTACCTCTCTGCATCTATGAAATCAACTAAACTGTAGGATGCCTCATTTGTCAATATATCATTCAGAATTGTGTGTATTGCCATTTTGATTTCACCATTTCACGCCTGTGCCGTAGAGTAAAACCAACAGTCTATGTGATGGGCAAAATGTCTGGAAGGGCTGAGGGTGGCATTTGAGACAGGACCATATTGTCCCTGTGATGGGTTCACGGCACCTATGGTGATACAGTGTGAAAGCCCACCAGCCCTGGTTTGGTGTGATAAAAGAAAGCTAAAGATATAACGAGATACAGGGACAGGAGATACAAAGGTTAGAAGAAAAGGATAGAATGAAAGGAATGTTCATATATATGTACACAAGGTTTGTGTAAAGTGGTGAAATGAAAATCGATCAGTCAGTCAGAAGATTAACAGAAGTCCACCAAGAAGCACTTTTAACAACCTGACTCAGGTCAGTGATGGAATCCCAGAAATGTATGTTTTTTAACAAACACTTTGAAGAATATAACATTATAAATGAAAGCTATACAGACAACATCAAGAGGAAGTGACTGAACGAGTTGAGTGCAGCAGATTTCTTCTTGGTGCTTTTCATTTCCAAGCTGTATAGGCCACCTCTAGAGACAAAATTGTTTCTAACCTGCTGGTAACCTTCAACATTACAATGGAAACATTAACACGGCTCTCGGATTAGTAGCTGAGGGTGAAGTCTTATTCTCCTTTTGTAATTTGGTGATTTAAGCCTCAGCGTGGGCCATTTTGTAGACTTGCAGGACAGGAATTAGTGACTCCCTTAAGTAAATCAACAGAGTAGGAATGGAAAGAATTTATGATGTTCCCGTGTCACCATTGCTCTTGGTTTATCAGCACTGGGACATGTATATGGTCTAAGTATGATGAACATGTACAGGGGATATAGACAAAAATGTGTTTGAAGACAGGCTTGGAGATGATACAAGAACTTCAGAACACTGTGATTGCAGCTTTTCTCTAAATAGCTATGTTTTCATCCACCTATTTTTTATGCGCATATTGGAATATCATAGGGCTGCATGATTAATCAAATGCGATTGCCATTTCTATCACATGCTTTCAGATGGAGCCGCAGACGATGTTACTGCACGATTATGAAATCGAAAGAAATCTTTCCAATGACGATGGCTGTTTGCGTAGCTTCTCAGTGAGCTACAGCTCTGTGTAGTAAATGTTGCTCCATCTGAAAGTATTTAAAAAAAAATTCCACATTGAATAGTATGTTTTTACTCCAAATTCACTTCATAACGTTGCTTGAAATCAATCCTTCGGTAAGGTGATGTGGTGTCTTCCACAGAATAAGGCACACAACATATTTCATAGTATTCTAAGCAGCGATAAAGGCATTGCATTATAATAATCTTTATTATAATGAAAATTCTAATAAGAACAACTCATTAATCATATATTGCCATAGTCGTGTGTTTATTAATCACGTTGAGTTCATGAAAGTAGTTAAATTTTATGTTTATTCAGCTGCAGCTATGGAGTTTTTCTTGGATTTGTTCTGGAGGGCGTATACACGAGAGCACCCTCTGGCCTTCAGATGAAGATTTACTGCTAAAGTATTCAGTATAATTGTATTACACAACTGCGTTGCCAAAAAGCAGAAATCCACCCACAAAAGCCATGACTACATTTATTATTGAGGCGGAAGTAATTTATTATATATGTAAAGTATTATATTAAAGGGTTAGTTCACCCAAAAATTGGCATTTTGTCATTATTTACTCACCCTCATGTTGTTCCAAACCCGTAAGAACTCTGTTCATCTTCTGGAAAACAATTTAGATATTTTTGATGATATCAGATAGCCATCTGACCCTCCATAGACAGCAACACAACTGAAAGGATCCCAGATCCAGAAACATAGCAAAAACACCGGTAAAACAGTCCATGTGACATCAGTGGCTCAACTTCACTTTTGCGACGCTACGAGAATACTTTTTTCATTAATAAAACAAAAATTTTAGAGAGTATCTCAACGCACCGCATACGCAAGCTTTAGCGTATTTGATGTAATCAGCCTTGTTTACATCCCGTGAAAGAATGTGCATTTGCGTAATCTACGGCTGTTTACATTTAGAGGAAAGCGGACGCTTGTGCAGTAATATTCTTTAAAGAGGCGGAAGAGGTAAGTCATTATGGTTGAGTACATGACTCTAATTTTGCTCTCTATGTGCAAAAAAAAGGATTCTCATAGCGTTGCAAAACTGAAGTTGATTCACTTATGTCACATTAACTTCTTTATTTCAGTTATACTGCTGTCTATGAAGGGTCAGATGGCTCTCTGATATCATCAAAAATATATTAATTTGTGTTTCGAAGATGAACGAAGGTCTTATGGGTTTGGAACGACACGAAGGTGAGTAATTAACAGTGGCGGTTCTAGACAAATTTTACTAGGGGGGCCAAGAAGGGGCCAGTGTTTAACCAGAGGGGCACATTAAAA